>PISX010001700.1:170674-185373 GCA_004024625.1 Mellivora capensis | reverse complement strand
AAAGGTGGTTTTTCTGCCCTTTTAGTAGAAAATGTAATTTGTTGACAAAGGTTTAAATCCATACATTATGAGAGGTCTCACATATTGTTGCCTTTTTTTTTTTTTTTAAGATTTTTATTTATTTATTTGACAGAGAGAGATCACAGTAGACAGAGAGGCAGGCAGAGAGAGAGAGGGAAGCAGGCTCCCCGCTGAGCAGAGAGCCCGATGCGGGACTTGATCCCAGGACCCTGAGATCATGACCTACGCCGAAGGCAGCAGCTTAACCCACTGAACCATCCAGGTGCCCCTATTGTTACCTTTTAAAGTAATCATTTGTTAGCCAGTATTACCTAATGAGGCATCAAAATGCCATCTGTTGTGTAACAGCAGAACACCACTACCCATGTAATGAGTATGGCTGAAGACCTTATCACATTTTATGGCTAACGGACTTGAGAAAATGTTATATATACCTTCATCATAGTCCTTATGAACCTAAAAATTAGAAACAAAGACTGTGAGCTAGATTATTTAATCCTGGATATCTTTAAAACTCTAAAATTTGCTGACTATTAAATGTCTATTGTTATACCTGTAACATACACACTATTTTTTTTTAAGATTTTTATTTATTTATTTGACAGAGAGAGACCACAGTAGACAGAGAGGCAGGCAGAGAGAGAGAGAGAGGGAAGCAGGCTCCCTGCTGAGCAGAGAGCCCAACGAGGGACTCCATCCCAGGACCCTGAGATCATGACCCGAGCGAAGGCAGCGGCCCAACCCACTGAGCCACCCAGGCGCCCCATACGCACTATTTTTAATGGATCTTTACTCATTGCCACTGTCTAGCTGGAAGGGGATAGTAGCTTATAAGCAGTATCAAACAACAGAGTAGCTATTTTTAATCTCCTACCTTCTTCCTCCCATCATGCACGGGCCCACCCCCACCCCCACACCCCCACCTCCCTCCCCTCCAACACACCAGATACATCTGGATACAAATACTTTTTCTGCCTCCAGTGATGGGACTGTGAACAAATCACTGGTTTTATTTATTCATAAAATTAGTGTTATAATACCTAACTTGTAGAGTTGTTGTTATAAATAAATAATAAAGTATATCTCATATATTTAGCGGGTGATTAATAAATAACAGTGATTATTATTATTTTTGTGTGTGAAAGCTTCACTGTTCTTTTTTTTTTTTTAATTTTATTTATTTATTTGACAGACAGAGATCACAAGTAGGCAGAGAGGCAGAGAGGCAGGCAGAGAGAGAGGAGGAAGCAGGCTCCCCTCTGAGCAGAGAGCCCGATGTGGGGCTCGATCCCAGGACCCTGGGATCATGACCTGAGCCGAAGGCAGAGGCTTTAACCCACTGAGCCCCCAGGCGCCCCTTCACTGTTCTTTTCTTGAATTTATTTTGTTTCCCTTACCTCAGGAGGAAAGCTTTATTGTTTTTAATTAATTTTTAAATACAGATTTAATATCTAATCAGTGCAGAATGATTTAGTTTTCCCATGTCTTTTTTTAAAACTCTATTTAAATTCAATTTAGTTAACCTATACTGTATTATCTCAGGAGTAGAGTTTAGTGATTCATCAGTTGCATATAGCACCCAGTACTCATTACATCACGTGCCCTCCTTAATGCCCATCACCCAGTTATGCCTTCCCCCAACCCACCTCCCCACCAGCAATCCTGAGTTTGTTCCCTAGAGTTTACTGCTTCTTAGAGTTTGCCTCCCTGTTTTCATCTTATTTTATTTTTCCTTCCCTTCTCCTATGTTCATCTGTTTTGTTTATTTTTTCAATTTTTAAGGGATTTGCCCATGTTGTTTAAATTTCCAAATTCATTGGGATAATCTTGTTCATAATCTATTTTCATTATTTTTTATGCCTGTAGGAATCGATACTGATAATTTGTGTTTTCTCGATTTAGTTATTGATCAGAATTGCTAGATGTGTGTCAGTTTATTATTCTTTATAAGGAACCAGCTTTGGCTATGATGATTCTCTCTTTTATATGCATTTTTTGTGTGTCACTGTTTTGTACTCTGTTTACTTTTTACTTTATTCTGTTAGAGTTTAATTTCTTGATATTATATCAAATAAAATGTCAGTCTTTCTCCTTTTTACCCCAGCTGTATTGAAGTAAAAATGATGAATGAAATTACATATATTTAAATTGACATGTACAATGCAATGATTTTTTATATACAAATACATTATGAAGTGATTATCACAATCAGGGTATTTAATATACCTGTCACCTCACATAGCTAGCCATTTTGGGGGGGAAGGGGCTTAAAATGCCTAAGATTGGGGCCCCTGGTGGCTCAGTGGGTTAAGCCTCTACCTTCTGCTCAGGTCGTGATCTCATGGTCCTGGGATCGAGCCCCGCATCAGGGTCTCTGCTCAGCAGGGAGCCTGCTTCCCCCTCTCTCTCTGTCTGCCTCTCTGCCTACTTGTGACCTCTCTCTCTCTGTCAAATAAATAAATAAAATCTTTAAAAAAAATTTAAAAATTAAAATGCCCAAGACCTACTGTCTTAGCAAACTGCAAATATCCAGTACAGTATTAACTATAGTCACCATATCGTACATTAGATGTGCAGAACACTGAAGTCTTGTATGATTTGACCAGCACCCCCCTCCCCCCATTTCCCACACACCCCCAGTTCCTGGTACCACCGTTCAACTTTTCATTTCTAACAGTTTTTGACTTTTCCTTTTTTCTTTTAGATTATACATATATGTTGTCACAAATGACATGATTTCCTTCTTTTTCATGGCCAAGTAATATTCCATTATATATAAACACACATACACATACATATATAGACATAAATGTATATACATATATATGTATTGGAATAGTATTATATATTTTTTATATGATACATATATAAATATACTACATTGTCTTTATCCACTCATCCATCCACTAATACCAGGGTTGTTTTCATATCTTGGGTATTGTGAATATTGCTGCCGTGAACATGGGAGTGGAGATAACTCTTTGAGATACTGATTTTATTTATTTATTTATTTTTGGATGTTGAATCAGTAGTGGGATTGCTGGATCATATGTTAACTCTATTTTTAATTTTTTGAGGAACCTCCATACTGTTTTCCATGTGGTTGCACCAATTTACATTCACTCCACCAGTGTACAAGAGTTCCCTTTTCTCCACACCCTAGCAAGCACTAGTCTCCAGTCTTTTCGAGAAAAGATGTACTAATATATGTGAGCTGGTATCTTATTGTGGTTTTGATTTGCATTACTATGATTAATGATGTTGAACACCTTTTCATATACCTATCTGCCGTTTGTACGTCTTGGAAAAACGTGTACCCAGGTCTTTGCCTATGTTTTAATTGTATTATTTGGATTTTTTTTTTTGCTATTAAGTTGTCTGAATTCCTTGTACACTTTGGATATTTACACCTTCACAGATATGTGGTTTTCAAAAAAATGTCTTTTCCTATTCCATAGGTTGCCCTTTGATAGTTGTGATATTGTGATTTATGAGAAATATATATTTAGTTATTCAAATGAACAAAATGTATTTTTCATATATACTTAGTCTTAATCCACTGGTCCCCGGTTCTCAGCTCCTGGAGTCCTTGAATTCCCTGTGATAATAACAATGAAAGTATCCTGTTATGCTAATATAGTGAATTTGGGAAAGCACCTAGGTAACCCAAGGATGGGGACTGGTTGCTAGGGCAACCAACCTGGATAAGAGGGTTAGAACTTTCAGTCCCACCTAACCCCTCCGCACCTCTGGGGAGGGGAGAGGAGCTGAAGGTTGAATCAGTGGTCAGTGATCAGTGACCACTCCATAAACACCCAAAAGGATTGGGTTCAGAAAACTTCTACGTTGGTGAACATGTGGAGAAGGGGCAGAGTGGCTAAAGGGAAGAGAACCAGAAAGCTCTGCTCCTTTTCCCATACTTTGCCCTGTGCACCTCTTCCAACTGACTGGCTGTTCCTGAATTATGCTTTTATAATAAATTGAAAATTTAGTCAATAAATAAGTTTCATAAGTTCTGGGAGACATTCTAGCAAATAGCAAATTAATTGAACACAAGGAGGGTACCAAAGAGGGGGTAATCTCTAATTTATAGCTGCTTCATGTAACAGCTGATTCTGAGGAAGGGGTTGTGGGAACTGCCAAATCTATAGCTGGTTGTTCAGAAAAACACATTAACAACTCGGGCTTGTGACTAGCATCTGAAGGGGAGGGAGTGCATTTTTTTTAAGGTTTTAAAATTTATTTATTTGACAGAGAGAAAGCAAGAGAGGGAGCACAAGCAGGGGGAGTGGGAAAGGGAGAAGCAGACTTCCTGCAGAGCAGGGAGCCTGATGCAGGGCTCTATCCCAGGACCCTGGGATCATGACCTGAGCAGATGCTTCAGACCTAAGCCACCCAGGTGCCGGGAGGTAATGCATTCTTATAGGACAGTGCCCTTAACCTCTGGAATCTGATGCCTTGAGTAGATAGTGGTCAGAATTGATTTGAATTCTGAGACAGTCTTCTGGTGTCAAAAGAATTGCTTGTTGATAGGGGGAAGCCCACTTCCCCTGCAGACACACATACATGTTAGAATTGGGTACAAAAATAATTTTGATGGCTTCCTTTGTGAAGAAACTTTTTAGTTTGATGTAAAGATTCATTGCAATTCCTATCAAAATCCCAATGGCATTTTTCACAAAAATAGAAAAAAAATCTTAAAATTCATACGACCATGAAAGACCATAAACAGCCAAAGCAATCTTGAGAAAGGATAAAGCTGGAGGGATCATACTTCTGATTTCAAACCATATTACAAAGCTCTAGTAACCCAAACAGTATGGTACTAACATTAAAAAAAAAAAAAGATTTATAGATCAGTGCAACAGAATAAAAAGTCCAGAAGTAAAGCTGTGCATCTATGGGTCAGTTAATTTCCAACAAAGGAGCCAAGAACATACAATGGGGCAAGGATGGTCTCGTCAATAAATGGTGTTGGGAAAATTGCATATCCACATGAAAAAGAATGAAGTGGATCCTCATTTTATATCACTCACAAAATTTAACCCTAAATGAATTAAAGACTTAAATATGAAGTTTGAAACTGTAAGAAACTCCTAGATAAAAACAGGGGGGAAACTCCTTAATGTTGGTCTTCGCGATGATTTTTTTGGATATGACAACAAAAGCAAAATTAATATGTGCGGGGCATAAAAATCATGATGATTATGATTCTAACCTAATGTTTTACAAAAGATGTAGAAAATCCAAGGGTCAGAAGCTTCAAAATACAATACTCTGGGCTTTTCCTCAGGAATGAGGGAATTTAACTCCAAGGAGGTTCATACATATAGGAAGGTCCTTGAATCCAACTGTTTACTTAGTGAGTGTAATAAGATGAGAAACTGCTTGAATCTGCCTGAAATTTCCCTCCAGATAAGAAAAATACCACATTATTTCTCAATTATGAGGAAATGATACAAGACTTCAGAGTGACTTGTTCTTAGGAATGTTAAGATTCAGTATAGAATACCAGGACACTTTTTAAAAACTGCAGCTCTGGGGGCTCCTGGGTGGCTCAGTGGGTTAAAGCCTCTGCCTTCAGCTCGGGTCATGGTCTCAGGGTCCTGGAATCGAGCCCCACATCGGGCTCTCTGCTCAGCAGGGAGCCTGCTTCCTCCTCTCTCTGCCTGCCTCTCTGCCTACTTGTGATCTCTGTCTGTCAAATAAATAAATAAAATCTTTAAAAAAAAAAACACCTGCACCTCTGTGGTTACTTTTCCCAAAATGTTATTTGACATAATCTTCCATGTTGAATTTAAGTGCATTTGACAGGCTTGAATGTTCTGTTCGTTCATAATGTGATTCTCCAAGATTTGCCCATGACAGATTGGAAAGTGTAGAGTATCTAACTGTAATCTGAAAATAAGAGTTGACTCAGAGAAGATTTCAAAATGGGCAGAGTATTTCAAAGTAATAAAATCTGAGAGAAGTTGCATTGCATGGTAAAAATCATTCCTTAACACCTCATTTAATTGGTTCCAGTTAAAGCTTCATATTTAGTTCTTAGCACTTCGTAAATATTGTTAGTCCCATGTCCCATGCTCACCATTAAATGATAAGAGAAAGGGAAATCGTATTTTAAGGTTCTAATTTACTTATATGCAATTGGTATTTTCCACATGAGTGTTACCCATATTGCATTATAGACATTATTAGTGGTATGGGAGAGATTTTAGGTGGTATTTGGACTCTTTTTTTTTCAATTAATACTTGTGTGGCGGGGGTGGGAATAACCAACATATCAAACACATTTACCAAATAAGTATAAGGTTATCTTTCAAATCTAAATTATTTAAGTTAAAAATTGCATCAGTGAAGAAAAATATCAAGTAAGTAATGGTATAGATTGTGTGCCAATATGGTAAAACTTGTGGAAATCATGTACAAATGACTGAAGCTCAGGAAACATCATATTACACAGTGGTTTAATTCAACAGAAATACATACAGATAGATGACTCAAAGGAACTTGTACATCTGAGGTCCATTGAAATGTTGTGGTGACAATAGTTAAATAGAAATCTAAATAACATTATATAATTGAATACACCACGTGAAAGCTAGAAAGAATAGCAGCTTCTGGATCAAATACATATTCTCCAAACCTCTTTAGACAAGAGCCATATGGTTCCTAATGTTCAGTCAACCTAGATTCCAACATTTTTGTTAGTTTGTATAATATATACTTGTTTACTAACAGGAATTTGGGGGCAACACCCTATCTGCTTCATTCTGAAAAGCGTTTCAAAGGAAAACAGACACAACAGTCAGATTACAAAACATTATTTTAGAAATGGACGTGTGAAAAACTGACTTAGAGTGGAGAAGACAGTGCAATATTGAATGAGTACTGTTAGTTTTTTAATCTGTCACTACCTTAAATATTACAAGTAGAAGTAAAATAAAAATTCAAGTCTCAGTAGCCTGATGGTACTGTGCATCTTTCTTTCTCTGTGAGCAACCTTGTCACCTGTCCAAGAAGTTTGAGTGATCTGAGTTGAGTGATCTTAGTTGAGTACATCGTGAGAATACCCCACTTCATCTTGTCTTCTTTGAGGTCACGGATGATTTATTTGTCATTATAGGACTATTATACAATGTTTAGGAGCTACCCAATAAGTGGGTTAGGACTTTCAGAGATAGACACTTAGAAGAAATACACAGAACACTGAGCAGGTACGTAAGGAAAAGCTCATGGGGCAGCACTAATCTCTTATGTGTATGTGACTTGAAGGGAATAACAGTGAGCTAAGAAATCTCACTGGGACAGAGAGCCTTCTGGGGGATGATAAAATACAGGGCTGATTATTTCAGGAAAGCTTAACACACAACATTCAGACATTACATTCTGTGATCATTGACATTTTCTTGCTGAAATGGCAACCAGAGGCTATTTGATAGACCTTACACAGACGAGAACGGTGCTTCATGTAAATAATAGTAATTGCTTACTTGTACTCTGTTCTTTCTTTTATTTCCCACGTTAAAATTCTGAGGAGATAGAAGATAAATCTGGAAACCCCCCCCCAAATGAGTACTCTCACACACCTTCTTTTGAATTTCTAAAAATACGTGATTTGTTATCCTGCCTTCCAGTACCAAAAATACACTAAGCATGAAACAGAACTGGGAATGTGACTCTCCCTGAGCAGTCATAGGAAAGTAATTTATTAGCATTTACCTTAAGAGGCCTGGGGGTCACTGAGAGGAGACAAAAATCACAACTGTACCTTGAAGTGTGACCAGGGGAGGAGCTGAAGGTTTTGTTGCAGTAAGCAGCCCAAGCCCCTGGCGGGATGCCTTACTACATTAATTTTCCAAATCCTTTGGGTGGGTCACAATTGCACTCCAACATCCTGCCTGCAAATGCTAAATAAATACCAAGTTCACGTCAGACTAGAGAACCAACGTACTAACTAATGTCATTTAAAGAATCAGAATCCTTAAAAAAAAAAAATCAGAATCCTTAAATTATTTTCAGTCGATAATTCAGATTCAAAATAACTGAAGTTGGCACACACTGAAGAATGTATATCCTTTGTGCTAATGTTTGGTAGGTAATAGCCAGGGTGGTCAAATGTCCCTTCTCCTAGGAATAATTCAAATCAGTGTAGATTATGTCTACTATAATAGAACAGTTTTCATTTCAGCTGTAGGAGGTGGGGCAGGGATTGGTTTTCACAATAGTAAGAGATGTTAAGATGATATGGTAAGAGCTTCATTCCTTACTGAGAGTGGTTAAGACTTAACAACTGCAGAACCTTCAGTGTATAGAGATCAATAAAATTTGCATATGATTTTCAAAAAGAAATAAGGTTTATGGGGCACCTGGGTGGCTCAGTGGGTTAAACCTCTGCCTTCAGCTCAGGTCATGATCTCAGGGTCCTGGGATCGAATCCTGCATTGGGCTCTCTGCTCGGCAGGGAACCTGCTTCCTCCTCTCTCTCTCTTTGCTTGCCTCTCTGCCTACTTGTGATCTATCTCTGTCAAATAAATAAATAAAATCTTAAAAAAAAAAAAAGAAAGAAAGAAGGTTTAGAAAACATTGTGCAAGGGAACAGCCTTAGTACATGTAGCCACTTATCCAGTGGTAATATATTAGATTTTTTCAGTTTAAACATTCCAGCGTGATCTGATGCAGCGATGCCTGCTACACTCTGTTTAATTTCCAAGAGGCAGTTTGCGTATCTACAACCTAATTCGAAGCGTGACATTTCATTAAATAAGCTCAGAATAACAACTACTAAGCCCTCAAGTTCTCTTAACTATGCTTCTAATGAGAAATTTTAGTGTCAGTGTGGGACTTTGAGAAAATCACCTTTTTGTTGAAGGGGAGAGAAACACGTCAGTTGCAAAGGGGTGTGTTCCTCATAAAGGTGGTCAGGGAATCTTACCCTGAATAACACAGACACCTCATTTCCCAGAGGAGGAAATAGTTTTATAAGTTTGGAGAGTTCTGTCTGCTTGGCTGGTTTACAATCCTGGTCCCTGGCGCTGGTCTGTCTGCCCCTTTGCTTTGTAAGTTTCAGCAATTGACGCTGCCCAGCTGGTTGCCGCTTTTTTTTTTTTTTTTTTTTTTTTTTTGCCTCTCTCACTTCCCTGCGATGTTTTGAACTGCCTTCCTACAGACGTCACACAGCCCTTGAGGAATAGTTTCTGCCTGGCGAGATTGAATGATAGTTCTCATTCACAAAGGCTTGGAGTCAGATACTAAGCAGGGGACACAGCGGAAATTGCATTCGCAGGTAAAGCACCGGGCCCTGCTGAAGTGTGGAGGGCTCTGTTCTCTGGCTGACTTCTTGGCTCTCCAGAGAAGAGTGTATTCTTGTGGTCGCCCTGAAATGGAACTTCCCTGACAGCTCTCTGGTGTTCAGTAACTTGCAGTCATTTTCTTTCCCTTTCACTCTACCTGAGTACTTTGAGAGTGTTGGAAACCTTTAAGAGATTTGCAGAAAAGACAAGATCAAGTGGCTCTTTCACTGTGCTGGTTTTCCTTGTGACCAGATGAAGAATAGATTCAAAATTCAGTTCCTCCCTTGGCAATGCAAAACATAAAAGAAACTGTTCACTTCTGAACAGCCTGGTACCGGAGTAAATTCAGCATGAAAGAGGAAAGAGCTCCTGTGTCTTAGAAGCTTCCTTATGTTCTGGACTGGGGGCCTGAGCTGGACTCCGGGAAACTTGGATTTCTTCAAGCAGCCTCCCTTGGAAATGGAATATATTTAAAATCATCTTTGTAGAAAGCCAGCTAAAATGTATTAATCAAAATACTTGAAGACATTTTTCTTTTTCCTTTGTTTTTCTTCTTTTTTTTTTCTTTTTCTTTTTTCTTTTTTTCCCAAAATGAGCATTATTATGAAGCCAAGATCCCGGTCTACAAGTTCCTTAAGGACTACAGAGGCAGCTTGGTAATGTGCTTTTTCTCTTGTGCTTCTCCCCTTCTTTCCTTTTAAGATTGATGTAATACTTGAGTCTTTAGTAATTGCTGATGAGGTTCAAGAGTTAAGTGGGATGTTAAGGCTTTGTAGGAAAGCACAGTATTGGGAACACTTTCACTGTCTATTTTGTGTTCATTTTTGTCTGTTCTAAAAACAGGGGTGCCCACATTTTTTAACTCCACGTGGACTGCAGCGATTCATTTGATGATAATTTTTAGGAAGGAAAGAAACTTGCATATATGTTGGGAGTTTAGAAGAAAACTTGTCATTTTTCACTGTCTGATTTGGTCTTGTTTTCTCATGTTTCTTGCCTGCTACAAGCAGGCTGGTAGTTGGCAGTCTTTATCATTGTGTTCAGAAGATATCTTGGATTTTAGAACAGATACAGATATGTTAGAGACATTAATAATGTTATGTATCTTTAATCATATGACTAACCTGAATTTAACTATGTGGCTAAGTGTATATCAGGTTGCCAATCATTCAGTCATCTTCTATGTTTTATTTTATTAATAATGTTCCCCGGTCATGTTGGTTTGGTAACTTTAGTGTTTTCAGTCTAATGAAAAATATGTGTTTAAGATTATAAAAATTAGGGGCACCTGGGTGGCTCAGATGGTTAAGACTCTGCCTTTGGCTCAGGTCACGATCCCAGCTTCCTGGGATCGAGCCCCGCATTGGGCTCTCTTCTCAGCGGGAAACCTGTTTCTCCCTCTCCCTCTCCCTCTCCCTCTCCCTCTCCCTCTCCCTCTGCCTCTCCTTCTGCTCACGTTCTCTCTCTCTGTATTTCTGTCTCAAATAAATAAATAAAATCCTTTAAAAAATATTATAAAAATTATTAATTCAGCCTAAAAACAAGTGTATAGGTAAAGACACAGTAAAAATGAATTGCTTGATATTCAGTACTTTATGAAACACAGCAATAAAGCAAGTGTTTAATTTCTTTAAAAGTATCTTAATTTAAATTTGTTCTAATATTTTAATCTACTCTTTCCCCCGATTTGACTTGATATGCTCATAAGCAAATAGCCTTTAAGGGATAGTTCCCAATAAAGTGACCTCTGTGTCTTGATTAGTTATTGACAGAATACTTTTCAGAGGTTAATCTTATTTTGTTTATCTTAGTGCTTGATTATAAAAAAAAATAAGCTCAGCTCTTTGAAATGGAAATAACTATGCTTCACATAGGGGAAATAAAAGCAATAGTTGAGGACGGGTGATTGGGGATAGGATAGAAGTAGGCAGGCAAAATCTACTATGTATTATTATATGAGCAGTCAGTTCATATTTGTGTAAGGAAGTCAGCCCACTTTTATGTGGTTTGGGTTATCAGTTGATGCTATTGTCCTAGTGTTTCATAGGGGCCTAGAATTAAGAACTATTCCTTCAGTAGTATTTCTTTGTTTTAAAACTATAGATGCAGGTTTTATCTTATGTCACTTGTGATTTCTCTTAAAAGAATATATGTAAAAAAAATTGTTTTAAAGAATATATGCAATAAGTTCATCTTGAGCTTATTTAAAGAAAAGTTCGCATCTGCAAATTAATTTGTACAGTTCTTTTATGCCAAATAATGAATGCTGGGAAATACTTATAGTCCTTTTATTAATTACCATAGCTAATATAAATCGATGGCCAAAATAAATGGGTAATCAGAATTTATTAAATACATGCCTTTTATTCGTCTGTGATTTCTATCTTACCTATGTGAAAACTAATCTGACACTTGAATAAATAGTATAACTAACCCCTTCCCCTTTCTGCCTAAACTTCCAGGAGACTTAATTTTAAGTTTCAGTTTCAATGGGTAATGATTGGTTCATTTGAGGTGTCTAGTAACACTGACATTCTTTACTCCTCTGAGGTTGACAGTGTATTTTTTTCCACAACTACTCTATTATTCTAAATTCTATAAGTTATTTTTCATAAATAAATAAGGAGATAGTTCAAAATATATTTTTAAAAATATTAACTTGTGAATGTGTGTATTGTTCCATTTAAGTTTAAAAATTTTGCATGGTGTTGGGGTCAGAATGGTATTTTATGTAAGAAATAAATGTCTCTTTATACTAAATGATTGCTAGATTTAACAGCACACTAAGGATACCTTCCCAGTTATTAATCTTACATCTGACTTATTGATATCATAACTGCTTAAGTACACCACTGCTGCCTCTAAATCATTTGGCCTGAGGTTGTAAGTGATGTAATTATAGTGTTAACATTTCATTATCCCTTTTATCAATTCAAATACTATATATATACCTTTGTTTATAGTTACATATAGTGAAATTTACATAGATTATAGATTAGGTATAGAGAGGAAATATATATGTATATAGATGTATATATATATTTACTTAACTAAAAAAAATAGCAGCATCTTTCTCTCGGTACCTCTGCACATACAGGCCCCAGAGGGCTCTGTGGGACAATGTCTTCTCCTTACCAACTTTTCTGTTGTAATTTCTAAATCACACCAACCCCCACTCTACACCTCCTTTCCTTTGCAAATGCCATGACAACGTCATGCTCTTAACACTTGACTTCCCACAGGAGAGACCTCCTGATTTGCCATTAATCCCTATTTCAGATGATTTTATTTCATTCTGGACGTCTGAGTACTTTGTTCTTGGGGACCCATCTTTTGGCATTATCATTTCCATTTTGGAAAAAAATGGGAAAAAATAGAAAAAAAATAGAAAAAAATCTATTTTTTTCTATTCATAGATTTATTCTAAATCTATTTTCTGTTCCATTGGCCTGCTTTCTCCAAAACGGGAACTACTTTCCCCTCAGACACCTCCAAGCCAAATGCTACCTTTGGAAGTTTGCTAACTGCCTTCTGCAAGAATCCAGTGTTTCAGATTATTTTTCCTTTATTTTTTCCTCTTTGTTTCTCTCCAACCAGTACCAGAAAAAGCAATCCATACCAGCATGTGGTTTACAGCCCCGATTAAATCCCTGTGAGGCAATCACATTTTTAAAAGGGATTTCATACGAACTCCTAATGATAGCTATAATATACCTTTCCTTTTAATCCATATACTTAGGAGAAAAGCCTCACAGTTAAAATTTTATAGATTTTGAAAAAGTAAAATTAATCTTGAAATCAATTTGTTTCCTTGTAGTTACAGGTGTCAGAAATACAGAATATTATATAGAGACGCCTGGGGGCTCAGTTGGTTGGGCGACTGCCTTAAGCTCCAGTCATGGTCCTGGAGTCCTGGGAGCGAGTCCTGCATTAGGCTCCCTGGTTGGTGGGGAGTGTGCTTCTCCCTCTGACTCTCCCTTTTCTCATGCTCTCTCTCTCTCTTTCTCTCTCTCTCTCTCTCATTCTCTCTCAAATAAATAAATAAAATCTTAAAAAAAAGAAATATATAATATAATATAATAAGAATAAATACTAGGTTGTTTCTATTTATTCAGCTGGTAGTTATTGAGTACTTAGTATGCACCAGGTTTTTGTAGAATACAATTATGGTATTTATCCTTTAGCATTCCTTTAAAAATATGCATGCATGCATGAAGTTGAAAAATCTTAATATATGTATTTTTTATACTCATAAAGTTAATAAAATTAGCAAGCTCATCAATTGGGGCATTGTTTGCCTTTCTGGTTATTTCAATAACAATAGTTTGCCTTTAAATTCTATATAAGAAAGCAGTGACAGAGTTACATTTCCACAAATATTCTAATTGTTCAGGTCTTAAATTCAATTTTAATCAGCAGTTAAATTTATAATAATACTATATTATCATAGCATTTTATCATTCACAAACCTATCCCAGAGATACTTTTCATTAATTAAGACTTATGTAACTCAGTTTAAATAAAAAATGATTAACCTTGCAAATATAAAGAGAATTTTGGCTTGTAAAACTTTTGTTCTTTTCTGCTATCGGGTGTCCATTATTTGGCATATACTTGCTATATTTAAGATTGTTCATTATGTATACTGGGGAGGAAAGAGATGCTGCTTTCTAAAATGTAAATGTAGGTTTTTTTTAATGTAACTGGGGTTTTTTTATAAAGCAAATTTTGAAACAGATGATTGAATATGTAAAAGTTATACTTAGGATTGTAGACATACAAACAGTCTTGAAGGCTCTTCCAAAGCCTTTTGTAGTAGTTGCTTAACTATGAGGGTAAAAATGACAGGACGGGAGGTAAGGGAGAATTTCTGTTCTTGTCACTGTACTTCAATATTGGATGAGTGTTTTCGTCAAGCAAGTATTATACCTTGAAGTTTAAATAGATTCAAAATAGAACTACCATGTGCAATAGTGAGCTCATCTTTTTGTGTGTAGATGTCTACACATCTGGTAAACAACAGTGTGCTCAATGTCCAAAATATGGGGAATACGTGTTTCAACACCGAGCAGATTCAATTTTCTGAATAATGTTGCTGCTCAGATCAATAAGTGATCAATAAATTGCTTTTTTTCCTATCAACTCTCTTCTCCTAAGGTAAAAATTCAGGCTGACTGAGAACTCTTGTATTGACCTTACGATCCTAGTAAAAAGCATTGACTGGACTTATAATTGAGAATAAAAAGATGTGACAGTATTGAATAGTATTTTGGAGGAAAATTACTCAAAATCGCCAGTATCCCAGCCTCATTTTTTTTTCTTTCTTTTTCTTTTTTTTTTTTTTTTTTTTTACTTAACTTGCATATTTTAACCAGTGGTTGTGAA
>PISX010001700.1:0-170574 GCA_004024625.1 Mellivora capensis | reverse complement strand
ATTTTGTCTTCATAACAACATGGAAAGAGTTGTCGATCCACATTTTGGAGAAGAGGAAATGAGCCTATATAGTGAAATAACTTGGTCAAGGCCATTCAGTTGCCAGGGAAGGCTGGGATCAGAACCCCAGTGGGCCTGCTCCAAAGACTGCTCTTTTTACCTCATCATGTTGCCTTCCTCTACTGTTTATGCAATTATTGTTTTAATGACTGTATAAATCTCTCTTGTGAGTCTCTCTTGTGAATACATCTAAACGCAGTAAAATATTTCATTAGATATTGAGAAAATAAATTGGAAGTTGTCTTTTTAGATGTATGATAGCCTATTAAGTTTAGGGCTGATGATGGGTATTGAAAACAGCTGTTTGAAAGATGCCTGAAATTATAGCCTACAGTCTAGTATATTCTCTTTTGGTAGCAAATAAGGTCATCTGTTCCCTATTACAGAGAAATAAAGAGCAAAAGTTCAGTGCCTTCCAGTTTTGAATAGATCGTCTTTCTTTGTTCTCTGAAAGCTCTGTAAGGCTTCAGTTTAGAAACAAATACTATATCTCAGACTCTGTAGTAAGTTTTTTATTGATTTAAGTCATCTTTGAAAAAGGTACAGAATTTCCCTTCCTACACCTTTTATCTTAGAAATGTTTATAAAGGGGAAAACAAATGGAATTTGCATACTTTCTCCCTGTGCAGTATATTCTGTGACATGGCTTAGGTTGGTTCAGAGTTTTGAGCATATGATAAACTTTTCTGATCCTCTTACTCAAGTTTGTATAGCCTCTGTTATATAAGACTTAAAGATACACAGCTTTAAGAGAAGTGATTAAGATCCCTTGAGTATCATTTAAAACTAGGGAAGCACAGAGTAGATTTTAGATTACAGAAAGGTATAATCTTTAAAGTCGTAAGTTATGAGATTCCCTGAATATGCCCTTTGTCCTTTGTCTAGCCTACTTTTAACTTGCTGTGTCCCTGGAGAAGCCACCTAGTCCCTTGATAGCCACGTTCACTCACTGTAAAATAGAGGGTGAGCTAGATCCATGAATTTCAAATATGCTCTTCTCAATGGAACACTTTTTATAAATGAAATTGTAATATAAATGAGTATATATGGAAGATTTAAAATTATATGTATATTTGATATATAGAAGTAAAGTTGTTAAAGCATACATATATATGAAGTAGGTACATAAGAATACATAAACATACATATAACAATATCACCCCTGAATTTGTACCTTTCTCCCCACATCCGAAATCCAATTCCTGCCCTTGAAATTCCCACAAAGAGCTCTAGGGTTCCAAGGAATATTGTTTGGAAGCCAATAAACTACTAATATTCTTTTTAGTTCTACTTTCTGTAGTGTTACCCTGCTACTGGAGAATAATTTCTGTTTTCTGTACTCCAGCGTGGACTAGGATAAACTTGCTGGTAATAAAACTTTCTGGGAAGTTCAAATAACAATAGTTCACATACTTCTATCGGGGAAGACTGTAAAGTTATGGGACAATTATCATTTCTGAGAAATCACAGAAGAGTTGTGTAGACTTGTTTCAGATGGGAAAATCATCACTGATTAAATACATGCATAGCTGGCATGTCAGGAATTCACATGGTGATTGGTAAGGAAATGCTGAATTGGTATTGAATGCTTTGGGAGAAAGGCGTTTCTTTAGTTTGGGCATTTCATAATGGGATTCTCAACCCACTTTTTCTGTCATGTCACTGGGGAATAAAGTTCATAGGTGATGTTGCCCTATGCAACACTCTCTTCAGGGACATTGCACTCTATGGGCTCCACATTAATGGAGCTGGTTGTGATTATTTGTGCAGCTGCACTTGTTCCCATCTCTGGCTCTCCTCTTTCCTCCCTGTTGATCTGGAGCATGCCATGCTTGTATCCCTACTGAAATTGGCCTTTTAGCAGAGGTAAAGGTTAGATCACTTGTTAGTCCCTTTGTCAGCCATTCCAATCATAGTAAATTTTATTAAATCAGAAGAAATGAGGACATGCATGGAATCATGGACATAGGAGTGGTTGGGCGTGTGTCCACCCAATTGTCATTAGCAAGATGAGAAAGGTGGATTCTAAGATGAAACTAAAAAGGAAGGATGTTAATGAGGTCTTCAAGGAGATTTTTCTGAGGAAAAGATGCCTGAGAGCTTTTTATGAGTGTTCTGAATAAAACTAATATTACGGGTGTCTGGGTGGCTCAGTGGGTTAAGCCTCTGCCTTTAGGTCATGATCTCAGGGTCCTGGAATCGAGCCCCGCCTCGGGCTCTCTGCTCAGTAGGGAGCCTGCTTCCCACCCTCTCTCTGCCTGCCTCTCTGCCTACTTGTGATCTCTCTCTCTCTCTGTGTCAAATAAATAAATAAAATCTTTTTTTTTTAAAAAAACCAATATTAAACATATAGAATTGTTAAAGCCTGGATGAAGATACCAAGAATGGGACCTGGGGGCTATTAACTAGATTGGTGAGGAATGTAGTCACAAAGAAAGCACAATCTTAGTTAAAAGCCAACATAGGTTTTCTCAGGAGCCCTTCCAGATATTATCCAGCTTCTTAAGAGATGAAACCGAGGCCTAGGATTTATTAGAAAATGGATAGTGGAAGTACGGTAGATTCTAGCCCCAAGCACCAAATCTCTCCAGGGATTAGGGCCTACAGAAAGTCCTGAGATATCACAGTGGCAGAAGACAGTGAGTCTGGGTAAGGTACTATTAAGTGTAACCGTGTGAAGATAACTAAAGGCAGGCTGTGCCAATGCCTCTCAAAATGCCTTGCTCCGTGGTC
Source organism: Mellivora capensis (assembly GCA_004024625.1). Classification (NCBI taxonomy): domain Eukaryota; kingdom Metazoa; phylum Chordata; class Mammalia; order Carnivora; family Mustelidae; genus Mellivora; species Mellivora capensis. The sequence goes on along the minus strand of PISX010001700.1, from coordinate 167,781 downwards.
AAGTTTAGCACGAAATAACATAATAATAGGGAGAAGCCGGAACATTCAGATGCAGTCTCTTAGTTCAGTTTCTCTTAATAGGGAAACATCAACTATATGTATTTATTACTCACCCTCAGCCTTTGAAGGGAATTGTCTCTCCTAGGAGCATTCTCCGGGATGGGTGAATATGTGAATTGGGGAAGCTAAGCTAAACCGCTCTTCAGATTAAGAGTTAGAAAAAAATATAAAGGAAACATTGTGGATAAGAGCTGAGAAAGTGCGGCTAGAGAAGTTGGAAGGAAGATTAGAAAGGAAGCCAATATGGAAGAACTCCAGCCGGTCTTGCACCAGACATGTACCACGTGGCGCCCTACCCCATTTATAATCACACCGCCACCTTCCGGGCAAAAGCTGTCAGTAATGGATTTGAATGTCGAAGACATTTTATCTCCTCATATCTCAGTCTTAAAGATTTCTGCCTGAGGATGAAGGGAGTCAACTGCACATCTTATTTCTCTACTACACATGAGGGAGAACAAGAAATTAGAAAAGTAGAAACTAGGTGGAGAATACACACACATCGGGACTGCAGCTTCTGAAACTTCCTTAGAGCAAACAGCCCTGGTGTTTTACAATGCACACAGTTAGGACGTTTTATTTATATCTAATTCGAACCCCCCTTGCTTAAAAGTTAACCCATTTCTTCCTAGTTGGTGGATAGAGGGATAGTGAATCAAACGATAAATAGATTCTTCTGTTTCACCACATGTGAAAACTGCTTTGTGGTCTTTTCTCGTTTCATACTGCACAGTGTTCATTTTGAGTTATAAAGTAGATGGCACCAGTGTGGCCTGTTAAAAAAAATGTTTTGTAAAACGTAGTTTCAATATGTAATTGTTTTCAGGCTTCACACAGAAGAGTGTTCCCACTGTACTCGATTCTACTTCCTTTTTGCAATACATCTAAGATGAGAAATTCAACTCCTTTTGATTAACATGCATGAAATATTCATATATATCTGGAATAGAGAAAATAATACCTCCTAACATCCATGATTTCATTCCGTTGCAATGGGGCACCGAATTCTCTTTGGGTCAAGGAATTTGTATGACTGATACTGTTTTAATTAGGATAAATAACTGCAAAATATGTCAACTTTAAACCTGTGGCATTCTAGCTTGTGAATGAGCATTGCTGTAATGCTTCTTCTGATCCTAGTTTTGTGGGAGAACAGCAGGTAACACCTGGTTACAGCAGATGAACACCTGGATCGCCAGCCAGCTAGGACAACAGCTCTGAGGCCTCCAATCATAGTCTGAGTATTAGCTGTTTTAATGACGGTCTCTACATTATATGGAGTATCCACTGTCAGACATTGGACATGGTGCTTTACACAACTTAGCTCATTTTGCCCTCAAAACAACCATATGAAATACGACTGAAATCACACAGCTATAAATCATGGAGCTAAAGAAAAAATGTGGTCTAATTGTGAATGCCAACTGTTGTTGTCATCCTTGTTTTATTGGCTTCTCTCCACTTTCTGAACTGTCTTGGTGACACAGCGTTCTGCCTCGTAGTGTTCCAAAAAGTAGTCAGTTGGTGGTTGCACATACCTTTCCTTCCTGTCCTAGGTTTGTCATTTCTCCTTTTAACCTTGTGCATCTCAAGAACATCTGTATATTTTGGCTGCCTTCTTCCTCGAGATTTGCATACAAGCCTTTAATCATGAACCGTAGACATGTATCAAGAAATAGAAAATGGACTGTGACACACCTCCCTACTTTGGAAATCTAGCTAGTTCCTGATGTGTTCAGTTTATTGACTCTTTCTCAGTCAGACTATAAACTGCACTGCCTTCTTTCCTCTCTGGCATTTGACCAGTCTGTAGAACCATAAACCCTTTGAAATGAAAGGGACCACAGAGAGTAACCTATAATCTGATTCTCCCCATCCCTGACCCCATTTTGGAAGCAGAAAAGTTTTGCTAGTCTTTAGCATTTCTAGTCAAACAGGGTCAAGAAAAACTGTTAGAAACAATGTCAGTGCTTATGTGGCAAAGATTTATACTGGATAAATACCTTTTTAGAAACTCAAAAATGAAGTATGAGGTCAAGTAAGAGTCTGTCAGGGAAGTTTGTAAAGGCAGTGCTATTATAATTTGTGTGGGACTTTAATCTGATTCTAAGCTGTGTCTGTGAAGTTAACTAATACCATGATAATTATATCATCACTTCTCAAAAACTGGATTGAAGGATTATGCATAGAGTTTGATGTCCCAGCAGTCCCCTGAAGGAAACGCAAGACATTGTTTTGACCAAAGACCTCACCAGACAACTGAACCTGATCATTAAACTTTTTGGAACTCATATAGTTAATTAAGTAGCTAAAATTCATGTCTTGGAATTCTAACTTCACCCCTTTCTGCTCCTCCAATATAATAGTACGCACTGTAATAAAAAGAGTGGTAATTACTATTTACTGAATACTTACTATTATGTGGCAGGCACATTGCTGCACATTTGACAGGAATGATCCCATTAGGTCCTCATCTTAAATCCTGTGAGGTTTCTATTACTATTCCTCGTTTTATAAGTGAGAGCACTGAGGCCTTGTGAAGTAAACTGACTTACCCACAATTGCATGGCAAATAAGAGAATTTCATGGATTCAGTTTATAATTGAAAAATTATAAAAGATTACTTTTAAGGATGATACTTATATTCATCTGTCAATTGTTTTACTAAACCTACTGTCCTTAGCACAGTGGCTGACTCCTGTGAGCACCTAGGAAATATTAGCTCCTATGATGCATTTGTCAAGCTTGTATGTTTGTGTAACTTTGTAAGAAATCAAGAACTCTGCATATGAAAACTGATTTAACCTGTAAGGGCTCTTTCTCCATAAAGCAGCCTTCTTGGGCATATCTCAGAACTGGGCACTTATACAAAGCTCAGTCTTGTGAATCAATCACACCAGCACTATGATTCAAAGAAGACATCCTTCTATTTGGATGGGTTAAAGAAACAAAGTACACAGAGAAGGTGGGAGTGTAAGTAGTAGCCCACCGAAAGCTAAAACATCTCTGATTTTGTCATTTTTGTCATCTGCCTTTGGCTCACATCATGATCCTGGGGTCCTGGAATTGATCCCCACGTGCGGGAAGCCTGTTCTCCCTCTCTCACTCCTCCTGCTTGTGTTCCCTTTCTCGCTGTCTCTGTCAAAAAAATAATAAAATCTTATTTTTTTTTTTTTTTGGTCAGAACCTCTAGGGAAGCAGTTCCAGCAGAAAGGAAGGACTGGTGCCTGGGCATTATCCCGGGATGCATTTGTGGAGACGTTTTCAGGGTAACCTTCTTACTTGGGGCTGCCTGGTGGTTCAGTCTTACCATAGTCTCACTGCCAGGCCTTCCCTACCTTATCTAGTCCCTTCCCTAGTCCGTTCCACTGCTCTGCCCCTCCTATTCCTGATTGTGTCACTTCCAGTTGTTCTCTCCACAGCCTCCTTAGCAGGCTCTAAGCTGGACAGAGCTCCTGTTTTTTGGGGGTTTTTTTAGATTTTTTGTTTATTTATTTATTTGACAGAGAGAGAGAGATCACAAGCAGGCAGAGAGGCAGACAGAGAGAGGAGGAAGCAGGTTCCCTGCTGAGCAGAGAGCCTGATGCGGGGCTCGATCCCAGGTCCCTGAGATCATGACCTGAGCCGAAGGCAGAGGCTTAATCCACTGAGCCACCCAGGCACCCCCAGAACTCCTGTTTAGTTTACCCTTTCCTCCTAGCTCAGCAAAACGGGTTTCAATCTCTTTCTCCGTTTCTGGAAAGACAGCAGGCAAAAAATGTGATCTGATTAGAAGATCAGTTCCCGGGGCCTGGAGTGTTACTTCAGGATGGGCTCTGAAGCAGAGGGCTAGAAATGTGGAGAATGCAGTGGCCTAGTCAGAGCTGGCAATTAGCATTCCATGGTCTCTGGTGTCTACTTATTTTTTCATGAATAGCTACCAATAAGAATGTGTAAAAGCATTACTTCATTATAATTAACCACTGTACATTGGGTTAAAAGGTGTGATTGAGGGTGGAGCAAATCACCCTGGGGGGAAAATTGGCCCACTAAAGATTCCCTGAGTCTCTTGCTTGGAAAAATTAGTCCCAATTGTTTATCTGCGTCTTCTTGTTAAAACTGAGTCTAATTGTATATGGATCAGTAAGTCAGTAAGTGTTTCTATGGTAATATGAAACTCAAAAGGCAAGCCTGCCTTTAGCAAACATGCCTTTATTAAGATGTTATTGTAATTGGGAAAATCATTTTACATACATAGGTCTGAAATTATACCCTTCCCTAGAAATGCACCTGAAATTTCTCCGTAATTGTAAAGCATTTCTCATGTATTCTCACATACGTGACAAAAGTATTAATCCCCATTGTTTAAAGCCAAGATAGCTAACCTTTTTCATCTCTGTCAATTAGTAATAGCCACGTGCGTAAAGTACTGGATGCTGCTTTGGGGCTTGGAGACAAAAATTGCTGCCATCAGTTGGTAAAATCTGTAATGTGGCTGCTTGCCATCTAAGTGGCCCTGGTGACCTCGTAATAATGCTTTATGCGTAAACTCTGCCATTAAATTTACATGCAAGTAAAGCCATTGTAGCAAAAGCAGGGTTTATATAGGCATACAAATGTGTAATTTTTAGAAATTTCTGACATGTTTTTAGTAATTTGTCACTTATGGAGAGAAGAACGCAGTACATATGAATACCAAAAAGCGTAAAAACTCTTTCTGGATATTGTAAATTAAAAAAAAAAAAAGTGATTTTAATTATCAATGGCCTCCCCTGTCATCACCACCTAGATTAAAAATTCTATTACCAGTAGTCCTGAAGCCACCTTTGTACCCCTCTCGGCCACTGCCCACCCCCTCCTGATGTAACAACTGTCCTGATTTCAAAGATCACACATTATTATTTTCTGCTTTTGGATTTTATGTAAAAGTAATAATACAGTATGTACTATTTTGTATCTGTTTTTTTTCCTACCAAATGATGTTTGAGAGTTTATCCCATGTTGATGTGTATGTAGTTCATACATTGTTGCATACTTTGGTTTGAAATATAAATTCAGGGTGAAAATTAGATATGCTAATTGTTATTTATTTATTTAGACAGAGAGAGCCTGGGAGGGGTGGGGAGAGGAAGAGGAGAGAGAGGATCTCCAAAAAACTCCAAGCTGATTACAGAGCCCAGGGTAGGGTGCTTAATCTCATGACCCTGAGACCATGAAATCAAAAGTCAGATGCTTAACCGACTGAGCCACCCAGGGCCCTGATGTGCTAATTGTTTCAATCATTATTGGTATGTAGGATTATATGCACGAAAGCTGTTGTCTGTTTATAATAATTGTTTGAATACAATTTCATGTCCAAACTCCATTGCTGAGATTTGCCCCATTGCTGAGATTTCTTCTGGGAAGCCTTCCTAGACCTCCACATTCAGAATTAGAACTGCCTTCTCCGTGTGCTCCTGAAACCTGATACGTTTCTGTTTGAGCGCCCTTGTGCCATGGCAGCAGAGGTCTGCCGTGCGGCCCCCCTCTCCGCTTGGACTGTGAGCATGCTGTAGGGGAAGCTGGGCTCAGCGAGGTGCCTCTGCCACCATGGGCATTCAGTGTCTGCCTGTTGCATGTGGGGAGAAGAGCAGTGAGCTGTTCTGTATTATAAAGGAAATGTTACAATCTCTTCCCATTTTAATTTTGTTTTTAACAGATGCCACTCTGTTAGCCATTGTCCAGAGGGAGTTGTGAGACAGAGTTTACGCTCTATGCAAGCAGTTGTAAAGTATGTGAGAGGATTTTTTTCTGTCCCCTGGCTTTCCCCCATGGTTTACCATCTCCACTGGTAATTCCAGTCTCAGCGCTTCTCTCCATTCCCTCACACGTCTTGTCTCTCACTTTAGAGTCTGCACTCTCCAGTTTTCCTGAACATTTTTCTCCTTGCCTGAGTGACTCCTCTCAGCACCATCAAATAGTAAAGAACAGTGCAAGCAGAAAATGCTAAGATGTGTTGCATGTTAATCACCCAGGGAACATGGCTGACTTCTACTCTGTCCGTGGAGTGGTTTTTATGGGCAGCTGAGAGATTGACTGGTAATAAATGTTACGGCCACCCCACCCCCCCAGGCTCACTTCAGCTTCACTGGGAACATTTTGAAGCTCATCACAGCTGTCAACAGCTGGTAGATTTCACAGACCAGATGCTGAGTCAAAGGGTCAAGCTTGTTCTAGAGCCCTCACAAATGGAGTTGACCACTGATCTCCAAAGTCAGGGTTAGCATTCTTACTTATACTGTGAACTTTCCCCATTATTAAGTTAGCCTTTAGCTTTACCACACTTCTAGACTTAAATAATTTGGACTGTTAAGAAATTAAGGCCTAATCCTTAATGAAAGAGGAAGTGATTTGCTTTTATTGTTGTACAAAAAAATTTTCTAGCCACGGGACCGTTTGATTCTATAGCTTAAAATGTACAGTCATTAAAGAAGAGTTTTATCTCTGTAGCTTTTCTATTAGTGGCAAAAGTAAAGGAACCTTTTTCATTGCTTCATTTAACAATGTTTATTAACACGGTTTTGCTCCACGCATCCTGCTGGCTGTTAGTGAGACATTGATAAAATATATAGCCCTCACCTTCATAAAATTTCCAGTCTAGTGACTTTCTAAAATATTCCTGCAGGGTAGAGGATTTTTAGTTTTACCTACTACTGTATCTTTGGCATACTTTTCAGTTTCATTATAAGGAAGACATTTAGGGTTTAAAAGTGTTTCACTTGCTCTCCAAAATCCAGTAGTGAACAGAATAATTTAAAAATTATTCTCACTGCTTGAAATTGTGTGTGTGTGTGTGTGTGTGTGTGTGTGTGTGTGTCAGGGGGCGGGGGGGTTAATTTGAAATAAATCTGCAATATTTGATTTTTAAGGTCAAAATATTTTCCCTGGGTTAAAGGGATATTTTCATTCTAAATAAATTATTTATTTAATCACCTCCTAACAAGGTTGTGCTAGCCAAGTTAAATATTTAAATTTATTTTATTTAAATAAATCTTAAAACCAACAAATTTCTTTTTTATTTAGATGAATTTATCCTTTAATTTTTTAAACTTAAAATATATAAACTAGGACATTTTAATGTATATATAGGAAGGGAACATGATAAAGAAACATCAGGAAAAATAGCTAGAAAGAAGTGAATTTTAAACAAAAAGGACTCATAAAATTAATATTTGACATAATTTAACTTACTGTCAAACATCTGTTTTTACAGATAATCTCCAGGAGACTTTTATTTTTATAGATCTTAGTTAAATGTTGTAAAATGTTTGAGGACCTTGTTTCACTACTAAGGGAAATTAATTTTCCTTTCTACAAATAACGGCTACTACTAGTTTGCCTGTTCTCTAAATAAACTCATTTTACTATTACCATGGTTGGGTTGTAGTTATATTCCCAATTATATTCCTTTATAACATCATGTATAAGCCATGGCTTTAACTCAATTAATCTAAGTAAGGCCATTTTATCAAACAGGTATTTAATAGGAGCTTTTGAGAGAATTGTCAAAGACAGATTCCATGTCAAAAATCAGAAGAAAATGTCATTCATGTCCCACTGCAGTTCATTGTAAAGTATTTGCCCTTAAGTATTATGACTGCCATATAACAGAACAGTGGAAAACCTGTTTGCCAACAGAATATCAAATTATTATTGGGCTTTCACAATGAGCCACATTATTACATGATTCTCAGTCCATATCTAGAGTACTGGCATTTCTGTGCAGTTGTAACAGCTCTGGCACTACTGCTAGTTGGGAACTCAGTCTGCCTTCAGAACCCACCCCATTTAGTATACTCTGTCTCTTCAGTACCTATTGTGGGCAATTCCCTAAACAACTGTTAAGAACTTTAGCCAGTAGTCAGAAACACTATGCGATTTTGTTCATGAACTTTGTTTATAAGACTTTTTAGCAAATTTATAAGTGATGTCATAATTGAATTTCTCCCTTCTCTCAACTTTATACTCTTGGTCATCGCTTCTTACGTAACTAACTTTTGAAAGTTTTCTTTGTTTTTTGTTTTTTTTCCACTTCTGGTTTTGTGCTATTGGTGAGTTTACTTTCTTTATAAAGTACTGGTAATTTCATGTATAATTCTTTTTAAATCCACACGTGTGTAATCTTGTAGTAAAAAATTCTTGAATTTCCGACACACAAAGAAGTTTTAGATAATTTACTATAATAAACTAGATAATTTGTTCAAAGCACAAAACAAACACATTTGCTTCCATAATTCATGCCATTTGTGTGTTAGTGAATAAATACATAAGAGATGTAGGAAGAGTACAGAATATAGACCTACACTTGCAATCTAGGGCTTCCCAAAATATTTTAAAGTTGGTGCCAGTCACTCTAGGTGTCTCATGTTCACCCAGTTGCTTCCTAAATATTTCATAGGTGTAACCTCCTTTGTAAGTTTCAGTTCATATAAAGAAGTTCTAGCCTTCAAGGTAAGATTTAATTAAATACCAAATGAATACCTTAGTGTCTTCTCAAATATATCTGAATAAAAACTTGCTTTAAAGTTTTCCTGACTTTCTATATTCATTAGTGCTCTGATTTAGAGCTCTTCTACTTGAAGAGAAAAAAAGAAAAAATACGCTCAGGACAGTCTTTTTTAAATGGGTGAAAGTCTGTTCTGGCTAAGATAGAGTAGATTTGGGGAGTCAGAAGGAAAGGTAGCATTTTGGGTATCAAGTCATTTTGGAACTTGTGAAAACGTTTGGTGGGAAAGGAAGTTAAATCCATGAAAGCTTCTATAGAGTTGGGAAAGCAGTATATGAGCTCCTCGAGCTGAGCTAATGAAATTCAAAGGCAGTTTGAATTTGCTGGCATTATGTACTGAAGAGATGGGGTGGCTCCTGAAGCCAGTGGAGTTCAAAACTAGGGTCCTCCACTCACAAACTGGGTGATTTTGGATGAGGGGAGAAGCTACCCATTGGGTTCCCATGAAGATTCAATAGAAAAATACATGGAGAGCGCTTGCCTGGCACAAAGCCGGGCACACAGCAAACCACATAAATATTCACCAGTTTATTATTATTAGAAGGGGAAAAAACTCCCATTAACATTTTCTTGTTTATGGTCTCGTATGGTCTCATAACATAAAGTTGTTAGTTTTGACAGAAGTTATGCTTTGATATAAGTTACTATTCGAGGATGTAAGGTTGTTAGCCCTTTCTAAAATGATATGTGATATGACTTATATATGATTTTCACATAAGATCTTTCTCAAGTGAAATGATAATGGAAATTTTGCTGAGAAAATGTCATGACAACTGTAGGTAAAACCTAGTTATCATTTAAGTTGAAGGTTAATATATGTAAATCTTGACTTAATCTTAAACTTATCATTCTATTAAATCAATTTACATGAATAGGGAAGGAATTCACTTCACTTCTAGCTAAATCTAGACTGGAAACTTCTTTGAGATAGCCTTCTTAAAAATATCTGTTATTTTCTAAGTACTGTATTACTTAGGATTATGTTACTTTATGTTTCATTCGTTAATATACATGAATGATTCCTATCTACTTCAATACTAGCTTAACAAAAATGCCACAAAAAGATAAAGATATAAATGGTTTTCTTCTTAAAATTCAACAAGATATTTTATTTAAGATAGTTTTCTACAGTTTTGTACTGGCTAACTTCTGTATATTTCTATAAAGGAAACGTATACGTTTAATCCCTTTTATGTGCTTGGCACTAGAGATATGATAGTGCCTCCTTCCCTTCATGGAGTTACTGAACAAAAATAATTAAACAAATAAAATGATTTCCAATATTGTTAAACGCAGTGAAGATAATACACAGAGGACTGAGTTAATTAGAGGTGTGTGTGTGCATGCATGTGTTGGAGATGTACTTTTGTTAAGGTAGTCAGAGAAGTAAGAACTAAAGTAACCAGTTGAGCAAAAATCAGATAGAAGAGGATTACAATACAAAACCCTTGAATATCTATCTTGTAGATATGAGAAACAATCATTAAAAAAAAAAGAAAAGAAATGAGAGAATGCTTTCTAAAGACCGTGCATTTGTATGCTCCTCACATTCACATTTGCAGGGAAGAGTTGGAAATCCCAAAATGATGGGTTTCCCATTGTCAATCCTCAGTGTCCTAGAGTAAAAGTGCCCTCAGGATGCTTTACTGTTGTAAATCTCTCCTCTTTAGGCAAAGTTTAAGAGCCTCCTGGGATTTGACTTCCTAGATTTGAAGGGCATTTTTCATTAGGCTTAAGATCTCTGCTTTCCAGTGCCTCTCCCAGCCAAGGAAAAGAAAGAACTTCCCGAAATCGATAAGAACTACTTAGTCCTGTGATCACTCTTAAAAAGCAACGGTAACATCTGTGTTTTTTCATGGGTAATTTTCTTTAACTCAAGGTAGCAAGTTGCCCATGAGACAACCCACATTGAATTGTCTCTTGCTATGAATACATAGATTTCAATGTTCTAATGCCACTATGGGTTAATTTAATTAAGAGTTGAGTTTTCGATATGTAATTGGTTAGTAAGTATATGTGTATAAAAAAATGGTTGTCCAAACTGGCTGGAATAATCTTCCCAAAGCATATATAATGTTGACCTTCAGCTGATAATAGGGCGTCCCACTGTGAAAAGATGAATGGTGCAAAAGACAGAACTTCTAATGGCAAGACTGCTCTCATCGTATGTAGTGTTCTTTTCCTTGGCCACCCTTAAGTAGTGCATGAATAAGTTCTATTAGCTTCAAATAGCAAATACACTATTGGCCTGTATTAACCAAAACCCATCACTAATTATCACCACAGCCATAATTCTCTGCTCATCCTCCAAGATCTCAAGTACTTTCTGCATCATAAAAGAACATAATAATGGTAAAAGGAACAATAACAACCAAAAGTTAAGTAAATTAAGGTTTTAGTGTGAAATAGATTACATTAGAATTTTTCTGGCATTCTAATATTCACTATAGATAGAACATTAGATAGATAGTGAGAGAGATATATGTATATATACATATGCTGTGTATGTGTGTGTGTGTGTGTGTGTGTGTGTATATTCTGTCAACCTTACCCGTTTTCTTAGTTAATGCCTAACATTCATTGACCGTGGTGAATAACAGTTTACTGTGCCCAGATATGTCTGTTTAAGCAGAGATAATGCAGCTAAATAGAACCTTCAGAAACAACTTCAGTGTGAGCCAGAGACAGTGGAAGGAAGAGATGAATGCATTCAGACATAGCCCTGTGTTCCATGAACACTCATCAATATCATTTTGTATCATCAAAACTTCACATTTTTAAATTTTATCAAGTTTACTGTTGCCTTGATGCTTTTTATTTCTTTTGATGACAGTTTTGCCTTCTTGAACTCTATATAGTCTACTTGGGACTTACAGTTGATGTTTATCTTAATTGAAACTGATTTTCTTCCCTTTTGCTTTAAGCCTCCTACTTTGAGGCTGAAAGGTCACTTTAAATGTACACATTATTTGGAAAACCACATAATGAATTCAATTAAATTCATGCCTATTAAAAAGAGGCTTCTCTGCCTCAAGTTCTAGAGCTTATGTTGAATAAACCATTTGGTTTTGACTGAGTATTTTTATAAGGAGCTTATTGTGCTATTTCTTTAATGTGCTTACAACAGAAAGTGAGAACATCCTAAATTTCATTTAATCTTTTCCAGAACAATGTATTTTGCTCAGTAATTATAATTAAACTTCGTTGGTATTTTACAGCTGCTATAGCTGTAACACATTTAAGGGGTATTTTTTGGTTGTATTACTTTAAGGATTACTTAAATGGTCTATCTTTAATCTAGCAATTCTACTTTTTTACATTTACCTGTATGCTAGTGTATGGTTGAAAAAATACCTGCACAAAGATTTGCTATAACAGGTTTTTTTTTAAGATTTTATTTATTTATTGGACAGAGATAGAGATCACAAGTAGGCAGAGAGGCAGGCAGAGAGAGAGGAGGAAGCAGGCTCCCTGCTGAGCAGAGAGCCCGATGTGAGGCTCCATCCCAGGACCCTGGGATCATGACCTGAGCCGAAGGCAGAGGCTTCAACCCACTGAGCCACCCAGGCGCCCCTGCTACAGCAGTTTTTGTAATAGAAGTCTAGAAACAGCCTAAATGCCAGTCAGAATGGAGTTGATTGAAGTAATAATGGAATATTGTGTAGCTCTGAAGATGATCTCTTATGTTCTGGTACAGAGCTCTCTCCAGGTGATGTTTACTATGCATTTACTATTATTGTCATAATTTGAAAAGATTATACTTGTACTCATAGGTACCCTTTTCATTAGTTTTGTGTATCTCTCAGAGTTTATGTAAATGCAGACAATGAGAATATGCATTCTATTCATTCCTGCCTTTTTACACAAAAAGGAGAACATTTTACACTTTGTTCTGCAGCTTGTGTTTTTCACTTGACAACATGCTTGTACATGAAGAGCCTTCCTGTTCTTCTTTGAAGGAGCTTTATTGAGTTGTAATTCACATACCATTCTATTCACCTATTGAAAATGTACAATTCATTGATTTTTAGAATATTTACAAGGTTGTGCAGCCATCATCACAGTTTTAGAATATTGTGTCACCTCAAAGAAAGCCAGTATAATCTAGCTCTCACCCTTCATTTCCCCCTTCACTGGCCCCACTCTCAACCCTACACAACTACTAATCTGTTTTTTAGTTCTCTAGCTGTGTCTGTTCAGAATGTTTTATATAAATAGAGTCAAATAATACATAATCTTTCATCACTGGCTTCTTTCCTTCAGTCTAATGTTTTCAGGGTTCATCTGTGTTGTAGCATGTAACAGTATTTCACTCCTTTTTATGAACAAATAGCATTATTTGTATTGTATTGCTATACGACATTTTGTTCATTCATTAATTAGTTGATAGACATTTAGGTTGTGATCAGCTTTTGGCTATTATGAACTGTGCTTCTGTGAATATTTATGTAAAAGTTTTTCTGTGGCTATATGCTTTTATTTCTCTTGGTGTATATATCCAGTAGTGGAACTGCTAGATCAAATGGTACCTTTGTGTTTAATTTTCTGTTTTCCCAAGTGGCTGTATTCTCACTCTTTTTTAACTGCAGAAAATTATTCCATTGCATAACTGCATCATTACTAATTTAGTTTAGGTATATTTTTAAATGAAAAAGTTATGGCTCCACATTTCCATTTATGTAAGTATGCAAAGACAATCAGTATACATGAAAATGTTTTTACCTATAAGTGTTTTTCTGCATGTACTCTCAAGACAATGGTAATACTTGCTAGCTTTGGAGAGAAGGTGGACACAGGCTTGGGAATCTGAAGTGGAAAAGGATTGGATATTCATTATTTTTAATTTAGAAGATATTGGTAGTGCAATGATTAATTTTTCAATTGAAAATATGAATCCTTAATGTAAAAAAAAAAACAGATTTTTTTTTTTGGTACTCGTGTGACAAATGGTGGATAGGACAGGAGCTCCTTGACCTGTGCTTTATATCCGTCATTCTGCACTGTGAGGTGGTCAGTGCTACACAACCTGTGTGCTTGTTTACTGCCTAGTTTGATGTCATTTTAATTGTTAGGGCAAAAATTTAATGTCTGCTTTTCTATCTTTAAGAGTCATGATATCATTTCAAAGAAAGACATAGCGAGTTTTAACTCTCCATAGTGTTTCCCTACTGTCTTATACAAACCTAGCCACATAAAAGACAAAAAAAGAAAAAAGAAAAAAAAAGATTAGTGTGAACATCTGGGTGAACCATGGGATTGAGAAACAAAAGAAGGGTGGGTGAACATGAAAGATGCTATGTTAATGACTGGGACTGGTTGGAGTCCTTCACAGTTCCCTCTAGTCTTATGCAACTGAAAGAGGGAACACCTCTTATCTCCTGTACCTCATCCATCATGTAGCTCTGAAATGGCCTTATGTTGCTTTCATCTATGCTTGAAAATCAGCTATTGTAGTATGAGCTTTTCTCTTTTTGAAGCCAAAACCTATAGTGATTATATCTTAAACACGATTAGATTCTGATTTCTGCCCTTGGTTAAATTAGCTTGCCTTATTCGGTGAAAGAAAAGTGCTCACATTAATTTGCCCATTGATTTATCCATCTTTGTAGTCACTCATTTATTCACTGAGCGTGTATTCTTTGAACACCACTATGTAACACCACTCCTTAGTGATTCCTCCTCTGGTACCTTGGAGAGCATGATTTCCAGCTGGACATAGAATAATTTAGCATCCCTTACTGGTCAAAATGCTTAAAGAGCTTTTTAAGATACATAAACCAAACCTGATTTTGAAAATTATATGACTTTGGCTCAGTTAATTCTCCTATAAAATGAAAAAGGTAAAATCAGCAATCAATATGAATTAGCTTAAAAATACATCAAGATATACAGAAAAGATTCTATAAGCATTAAATATTAAAGAAGGATGTATAATAGTTTGGTTTTATCAGAAATTTATAAAACAGACATTACTTCAAGCTAAAAGGTCCTTTCCAGAGGAATAAAACCATGAGTTTATTTTTTTGCAATGATTGTTTACATCCTGCTGTAGAGTGAGGAGTATGCTGTGTGTGTGGTAACTGTGTTTGGGGATGGAGAGTGGGTGAATGAGGGAATTAAGAAAGATGCTATCAGAACAAGTGCTACATCCAGTTAACCTGCCTATTAACATCTTGTTCCTGAAGAATTCGTTTATGAAGAGAATTATAACTAAAGAGAAGTTCTTATTACATGTCATTGTATTTAAATATGGAGATAATTTTATATCGTAAAATTTATTCCTTTTAATTTATGATACTTTTCCCTTTGGCAGGACTGTTGTTTGCTTTTAAAGATTTTTTTAAAAATTTATTTGACAGATCACAAGTAGGCAGAGAGGCAGGCAGAGAGAGGGGAAAGCAGGCTCCCTGCTGAGCAGAGAGCCCGATGTGGGGGGCTTGATCTGCTTTTAAAAATGACACTGAAGGGGTGCCTGGGTGGCTCAGTGGGTTAAAGCCTCTGCCTTTGGCTCAGGTCATGGTCCCAGAGTCCTGGGATCAAGCTCCACATTGGGCTCTCTGCTCAGCAGGGAGCCTGCTTCCTCCTCTCTCTCTCTCTGCCTGCCTCTCTGCCTACTTGTGATCTCTGTCAAATAAATAAATAAAATCTTTAAAAAATAAATAAATAAAAATAAAAATGACACTGAATAATCAGAACTTTTTTTAGATTTAGCAATTTTGCCGCCATGAGGTATCCAGTAATTTATTAGTTTATTTGCCAAGCGTCAACAGAGTCAACAAAGAATTTTTTGTTGTAAAAACCTTTCAGTAGATTGCTCTTCTCCCTCAACCAAAAAAAATTTTTTTTCCTTGACATTTTTGTATATAATGTGACTAGAGAATGTGACTGTACTGTTAATCCGGATCTAGATGCAAGTGCTAGGGACCCTGACTGTGTTACGCATTATTGTTGTGCTCAGAGCATGGGTGTCCCGTGAAGAAAACAATGGCAAGACTATCACTAGGGCATTTGTTTATTTCTGAATCTCATCCTGTCCATTCCATACTCTCACTTCTCTGTTTACAATCTGGATGACAGGAATTACCGTATTAGCTCATTATTTAGTTATAAGAAAATAGGATTGATAAGTCATCTCTGCAGGGAGAACAGTGATGTCTGGTCAGTTGGGCTGAGGCTGGCAGAGGTGAAGGCACCTGCACGCCATCATGGCTCTGGCAGAATGTGAACTGCAGCCTGTGCCCTTCATGCTCTGCTGTCCTGAGTCTTGGACAACTTTCCTTTGGAAACTGCCTTAATACAATGTTTTAAACAAACTATATAGCACAATAATGGCTTGCCCATAAGTAAAATATAAAATACAGTATTTCATTGGTTCTAACTTCATTCTGTTGTTGAGGACTCCTCTGTATTTTATTCGAATAGGAGAACAGTACTAATTTTAACCTCTTGCCACATAATCTGCAAAATATTTACAATCGAGCCATCCTAACCCCTATGTGTTTTCTTATTAAAATAGTTTTTATTCTAAAAAGCAATTTATGTGCCTTTTATAGACAAATCTATTGATTTTTTTTAAAGAATTTATTTATTTGACAGAGAGAGGGAATTAAGCAGGGGGAGTGGGAGAGACAGAGAGAGGCTACCCCAGGACCCTGAGATCATGACCTGAGCCTGACCTGAGCTGAGGGCAGATGCTTAAAGACTGAGCCACCCAGGCCCCCTGATTTTTTTCTTTTGTAATTTCTTTCTTTGCTTTAACAATACAAGGGTTTCTTTTTTTTCTATGCTAAGAGTGGATAAGTATTTAGCTGCATTTTCTCTATTTGTGGATTAATTTTTTACCTAATTCTTAAATCTGTTTAGAATTTATTTTAGCATAAGGATCTAAGTTTATTCTATTCCCAAATAGTTAACCATATATTCCAGGACCATTTGTTAAACACCCCCTACCTTAGGGCACCTGGCTGACTCAGCAGAGCTTGTGACTCTTAATCTCAGAGCTGTGAGTTTGAGCCCCACGTTGGGTATAGAGAGTCCTTAAATAAGTAAATCTTTAAAAATAAGTAAATAAATAAATATTCTTTATTGCTTTGTATTATATATAAAATTTCATATGTCATCTTCATACGGACACTTGTTAGGTATAAAATTACTTTTTTCAATTAGTGTCATAATAGAAACCAGTAAAAACAAACAAACAAACCAAAAAACCCTGTGCAGCCCATTGATCAAAGCATACTTTATTAAGCTATTACAATTGTTTATTTTTATATTTGCCTTTGAAAACTTTTTATTGGTTGTACCCATTTGTTAGCCCCTATAGTAATCTTTATCTTTTCTTATCAGAGAGATTTGATTAGTTAATTACATTAGGGTAAGGCAAAATGAGAAAGGTTGGAACCTGGATGAGCCCTTTCACTAAGATAAAGCAGAGATGGATGGGACCTGGTGGGAAGTGGCTGGAGGTGGTGAATGGAAGCCATTTCCCTAATGGGCACGAGAAGTTCCTTCTGGCCAGACATGATGGTAATATAATCTACTAACTGATACTTAGGGAGAAAACATGACAGTGTTCTAACAAGTGGGTCAGAGCAGGTGATTCTTAGAAATCTATGTCCAGGGGCACCTGGGTGGCTCAGTGGGTTAAAGCCTCTGCCTTCAGCTCCAGTTGTGATCCCAGAGTCCTGGGATTGAGCCCCGCATCAGGCTCTCTGCTCAGCGGGGAGCCTGCTTCCCCTCCTCTCTCTCTCTGCCTACCTCTCTGCCTACTTGTGATCTCTGTCTGTCAAATAAATGAATAAAATCTTAAAAAAGAAAAGAAAGAAAGAAAGAAAGAAAGAAAGAAATCTATGCCCAGGGTGTAGCAAGACAATTTATTGGAATCTGGAAAGAAATGATTTTTTTTTCTCAACCTTTCAAAATTTATCTCTTAAAGTAGAATATTTTGGTATAGTAATACAAGAATATAACCTGACTCATTAAAAATAAATACATGGTATAGGTGCTTGCATTTAGAAATATACTCTCTCCTAAGATTTGAGATCATGGGTCTAGATCGTGAGACCTCAGGAAGGCCTATATATATCAGCTTGTGATTCAGAGATGAAACAGGAACACAAGCCCACATCTGAAGGTCATGTGAACTGGATTCTTAGAAATCAAAGAGAGGCTCAAGGAACAAGGCAGAAGCCAGTAATCAGAGATGGGACATGTGTTCAAGGTGATCACGGCAAGGGTAGTGTGATGCCATCTTCCAAAGTGCTGTAAAAAGGTACTTAAATTTGTTCTTGCTTAAAATCCAAATTATTTCTCAAGACCAAGGAGGAGGGAGAGCATCAGGTCAAGGATCAAGCATCAACAATGGAGAGAAGATTGGGTTGCAAAAACTGTGGTCCAGTCCACCTGTTTATCAAATTTCCATTTTTCTTTTTTTTCCCATCAAAATTTTTTATTTAAAATTTTTTGAATGTGTTTTCATATTTTTTATTTAAATTCAATTAATTAACATATAGTGTATTATTAGTTTCAGAGGTAGAGTTCAGTGATTCATCAGTTGTATATAACACCCAGTGCTTGCCTTCCTAATGCCCATCACCCATTTATCCCATCCTGTCCCCTTCCTCCAGCAACCCTCAGTTTGTTTCCTATGGTTAAGAGTCTCTTAAGGTTTGTCTCCCTCTCTGGTTTCATCTTGTTTTATTTTTCCCCTCCCTTCCTCTGTGCTCCTTTGTTTTGTTTCTTAAATTCCACAAATGAGTGAAATTATGATAATTGTCTTTCTCTGATTGACTTATTTTGCTTTTTTCAAGATTGTTTCTAATATATAGTAGAGGGAATCATTGATCAATGATGGCTATGGCTACATTCCATTTCTATAAAAAGAAGTCCTTCAATAAAAATTGACAGCAAATTTTATCAATGTAAAAAACTATTGTATTCGATCCAGTCTGACCATCTTGACCACACCCTTCCTGAAGAGCCCATTCTTGAAGTTCTGGGAAGCTGAAATTGCCTTCAGCCTTGAAAAAATGTGGGCAGTGCCTCTAATTTTTCTGTTTTACTCAGTGAACCTAGTCTTCTTCTGCATTAAATGGTGCCCACAAACATGTTTTTGACAATACTAGCCCACCTCCTGCTTTACTCCATTTTCACAAAAATCATGCCCAATATTTGTCTGAGTTTAAGATAACCATCACAGGGGCGCCTGGGTGGCTCAGTGGGTTAGGCCTCTGCCTTCAGCTCAGGTCGTGGTCCCGGGCTCCTGGGATGGAGCCCCGCATCCATCGGGCTCTCTGCTCAGCAGGGAGTCTGCTTCCCTTCCTCTCTCTCTGCCTATCTCTCTGCCTACCTGTGATCTCTGTCTGTCAAATAAATAAATAAAATATATTTTTAAAAAAGATAACCATAACAGAGTATACACTCTAGAGTGCTTATTTAGACATTGGTTGAGAGACTTCAATTTTTTATTAATTATTTATTTTAGAGAGAGAGAGAGCAAGCATGATCAGGGAGGGGACAGAGAGAGAGGGAGAGAGAGAATCCACAAGCAGAGACAAGAGACTCAATGTGAGGTTCGGTCCCAGGACACTGAGAACATGACCTCAGGTGAACCAAGAAACCAAGAGTCAGCCGCTTAACCAACTGAGCCAACCAGGCACCTCAAAGGGACTTCATTGTTTTTCTCATTTGACCTTGTATTGATTAAATGTAGACTTTGAGTTATACAATAAGATATTGTAGGAAAAATCAAGCATGAATTCATCTTTAACATACTGAGTCACATTTTCTACTTCCGAGTTTCACTTCTGAAGTATTTGATTTTTATTATAGATTGTTAATCGGAAGTAGATTAAAACTTCAGCCTTCATTCTAAAGGCTTCTAATTTCTGTTGAAGTAGCCGGTGACCCAAACTAGAGTCACTACAATGTACATGTATGTATAAACATACGTATGCAATAAATCATGAGAACAGCTCTTTAACATGACTCTGTGACAAAGTATGAAACCCATAATTTTCACATTTGAGATTTCCTTATGTCTCACATAACCTCAAGTTTTAATTAAATCTTTTAATTAAAATTGTCAGTAAATGAACATTATTTATTTTTTGGCTATTGCTGGGTAACTGCCTGCCCACTTTATTTTAGATTTTAGAGAAATAAATATTTTGGTATAAGAAGGTAAAGTAGTTATACTTTCATTTCTTTATTCATTAAAACTATTGAACAAGTACTATGTGCAAATACACTAGAACCCTCAAAATGTATGCAAATAACAAAGAATAAACTCATATGATATGTTTTCTGTATAAAAGTAAGGGAGATGATTTATTTGTTTATACTTTTTATCTGAGTGAAGTGTTTGTGCTTTAAAGGGGTTGTTTATTTACTGTGTGCCTTTTAATGGGAGAGCGTTCACTAATTTAATGAGCATTGCATGACGCATGTCATTAATTTGCTCAGTTAGCATGGCAGTAGAATGGACAGCCCTATAAATCAACCGCTTTTACAGACACTAATTAACTGACTTAGTTTCATGGCAGAGGCATTTATTTCAATTAGATTGTGGTTCCTGTTATGATCAAATGAAGTCAAGTACGTGAAATAGCTTAAAAAGCCATATTATAATAGTGTGTGGGTGTAGGAGGTTTTTACCAACAAAATGTGTCATACACGCATTATGGCTTATAACTGAAATAATTTTTACACAATCGAATTGGATTCTCTTAACAAGCATATGTGTGTGCACATGTACACACATTTACACTGTGATAAAGTATTGTTTATGTATTTGAGTGATAGAAATACTTAATTTTTAGAGTTTTGAAAAAGAAATAAAATAGTTTCAGTTTATCTAGATAAAGATCAGCATCTGCAACTGTAAGAATGACCTTGATTCCAGATTGTTGACTAATTTCATTGTGTGTTTACTTTTATTAGTATGCTGACATGTATGTCAACGTGGCCTTCCTTTCGAGGAGGAAGTATACCTCCATAAATGGTTACTCTTCTCTCAATGAGAGTGTCCATATACGAATTACAGAACTAGTCATCATGGTAGGAAATAATACATAAGGTTAACATAGTCTCCATCTGGCGATATGTTCTTATATCAGATTTATTCAGATCAGGGTTGATTTTGTCTGGAACCGTGATGTTAACCACTATTATTTAATAACAGATGGAAGGCCTAATGGGTAATTGTGTATTTCTTTTTGGACATTTATGTGTTTTCATTAGGATAATGAGTACAGAATTATCAACATCATTCTGTATATATATTTTTTTCATTTTAAAACAACATGTGTAATGTCAAACTCATTTTTATTTCATAACCTAACCACACACAGAGTCCAAAGTGAAGCAAAACAGAGGTTGAAACATGTTTATTGCCATTGGCTTTAAAGAAACCTCAGAAAGGTTTAAAAAGAAATATTTAAAAAGAAATAAGATGGGTACCTTTCTGAATAGATGCCACTGTGTTTTTTTAAACAAAGCTGACTTTGAAGAAGAGAAATGTTTTCTTTCTTTTCTTTTTTTTTCTTTGACCAGTGAGCATTGTCACCTGAATAGAATTCACTAGGGACAGTAAAGGATTTTCAAAGGTTTAGTTGTTTAAGCAGATGCTAGGAGGGGAATGGGATGAAGTTTACTTTTATTCAGTACTTACAATGTGCTTGGCTTTGTGCTCTGTACTTTATTCTCATTCTCTCACCTGACCTCACAGAATGCTGTGTGGTGTAAGTTCTCTACATTTACAGATGACAAAACCAAGATGTAGAGAGGCTACAAAATCTTCCCTAAAGGCACAAAGCTACTGGCAGAGCCAGAATTTGAGGCCAAGTCTCAAGATTGCAATTCACACACACATACATCCATCTACTCACGCATGCACACATACATACATACTCAAACTCAATTGAAAATAAAGTTTTGATGAGCCTAGGTTTGATAACTACATGATAAGTAGAAGTTTGGGTTTGTTAAAATTTTTCAAAAGCTCAGAGGGTTTATTGTCAATTTTATTTTTCTCTTAAAGAAACATTTTCTCCCATTGCTGACATGGACAGTTATAAAAATAAATTAGAAGTAAACAGATAACAGTTTCCTGGCTGCCTTCATGTCTGTGAGCCTGACACGGATCCCAGAAGGAAAAATATGCTGCAAGGAGGCTTATGTGATGTTGCTTATTTAGGGATCCTTTGACCACTTATTTACAATATCCAGTTACAGCCCCATTACTTTCCTTTTTGGGCAAAAGCACAGAGTCACTTGACCATTATTTTGGCGGAATCTGACATTGCCTGCCACTTCCAATATGTCTTTGTGTGCCCAAGCTCATAATTGCAGTGTTTGAGTTTGGAGCTCCCCTGACAGCACAATTAGCACCAAGTTTACCATCGGCAGGCACCTTGGGGAGGCCTGCTTCAGAGACCTCTTTGTTAGTGAGGAGTACAAGGCAGACATGCTTCATTTTGTGACACAAATGTATTTCCAAAAGTAGTTTCTCACTGAATTGTGTCGAAATAACACATTTTTATAAGTACAAAATAAGTGCATGTTCATTGTGGGAAAACTGAGAACTACAGAAAATATATGTTATAAAATATGGATACCCTGTAAATGCAGCATCAGGGATGGCCATTATTAAAACATGTTGGTTTATTTCGTCCATCAGTTCTTAAAGCACATAGTCATACACAACTGTATTCAAACACACACACATCTACACATATTATAATATATGTAGTTATAAATAAAGAATGATCAAAATTGGTCCTGGAGGTTGAACACTTGGAACATAATCACTGCCATATATATCTTGTTGTGTGTCAGGTGACTCTCTGTATTTTTTTTTAATATATATTTGACATTTTTTATTTAACCTTTTTAATGAACATTTTCCCATATCATTCAGTATTCTTGGAAAACCTGCAATGCTGATGGTAGTATAGATTTCTTTTTACCTATAATAAAATGATTAATTTAGCCTTTCTTTTAATTGTTGTGCATTGATGTTTTCCCCTTTTTTCTCTGTTATGAGTATGGTCCATTGACATATTTGTAATAGAAATCTTTTTTTTTAATTTATTTATTTGTCAGAGAGAGAGAGAGAGAGCGAGCGAGCACAGCACAGGCGGACAGAGTGGCAGGCAGAGGCAGAGGGAGAACCACGCTCCCGGCCAAGCAAGGAGCCCGATGTGGGACTCGATCCCAGGACGCCGGGATCATGACCTGAGCCGAAGGCAGCCGCTTAACCAACTGAGCCACCCAGGCGTCCCTGTAATAGAAATCTTAATCTGTACCTATGACTAATTACTTAGGCAAAATTCTTGGAAATACCATTATTGGGTCAAAGAGTTTAAATGTTCATAAATCTCTCAATACATACCATATTGCCAGATATTTATTGAAACAGATTTGAATCTTAAAGATATTTGCTCTTTAAAGAAATATTACAGCAAATTCTTTCTTTTTTAAAGCAAAAATTTGTCATTGGTATATAATAAAATCTTATTTTTTTACATGTCATCCAATCAGATACTTTTGTTTTGTAGATGGGAAATTCAGGCCCAAAGTCCATAAAAAAGACAGAGTAGCACAAAAAATCTATCTTTGAAACCTGACCCAAAGCAGTTACATTTACTGAATTTATCAATTCAGTAGAGAAACAGTTTGGGACATTTTTTGGTGGAGAATATTTCAATATTTTATTTTAAATGTGTTAATATTTTTTGACTCTTACAAGTAGTGCCTCTAC
This sequence comes from Mellivora capensis, assembly GCA_004024625.1. NCBI lineage: Eukaryota > Metazoa > Chordata > Mammalia > Carnivora > Mustelidae > Mellivora > Mellivora capensis. The sequence continues at coordinate 144,436 of PISX010001700.1, read as the reverse complement.
AGTAAGAATAAGAGTCATTGTATTCCGTCTGGCTCAGGTAGCAAAAGCACGCAATAAAATTCATACTTCCCAGACAGTGGTTCTCAAAGAATGGTATACAGAAAAAATGCTGTGTGTTCATGTTTTAAATGTAGATCCTGGGCTTCATCCTTAAGATTAATTCAGTAGCTCTGTGTGAGAGCTATTCATTTTAACAAGCACCCCAGTTAATTCTGAAGCTGGTGGTCTAAGGCAACACTCCTAGGAATACCGGGTGTGATAATAAAGAATTCTGACTTTGGTGTTTTGACAGCAGGTTTGCATCTATTCTGTAATTTATTGAACTATTCTCTGCCTCAATTTCCTTATCTACCAAGAGGGTTGGGAAACTTTAGTTTTCTCTGCCTGGGATTGTTGTGAGGATTAAGAAAACTAGCTCTGCAGAAGACTTAACACAGTCTTAAGCGCATAGTAGATATTCAGTAAATGCTATTTTTTTTCTTTAAGTAGATAATGAAGACCCTACATAGCAAATTCACACCATAAATAGCTATTAAGTTCCTGTACATAGTGTCAGAACTATATTAGGTGCTGGGGATACAGAAATAAATATATTAGAATAATTTAATTCATCTGTTTTCTGTAATAAGTTTTCTGAACCAAGAAATCTGATACAGAAACTTCAAGCACTATTCAACTTGTGGCTACTTCCTAGTGAAGATTAATGTATCTGAAATTGCTGGCTCCTGATATGCCAGACATTTTAAGTTGTACTAATTTGGCTAAAGACTCTACTTTGACTAAAATAGGATACCTTAGAGCAAAAGTCAAATGTCTTAAGAGAAAATATCAATATAGCAGCAAAATCTTTATATAATTCCCAAGGAAAAGCTCTCTCAAAGGCCTACTTGCTTCAAGTCATATTTAGTTAAGCTGCATAACTTAGACATTCCCCTGTGTGTCAGTGGAATTTCTCCCAGAGCTGTGACTTTGTCAAGCCAAGTTACCCTCCCTCCTGAACCATGGAAAGAGACAGCTTTTCTTGAGACATTGTGGTCTGTCAGTCATTAAACTGGTGACTTAAATATTCTCTCATTAAACCCTTCTATAGGCCTTTCTTACACCAAGGACCTTGTAAACAATATGTTGGGAACAGAACAATAGCCTTATGGGGTTCAGGCAGCCAAAAGGCTGTTTTGCTCAAGTGCAGAAAGAAGCCATTGCTGCCAAGTTTTTGTGCCTGGTACAGGCTGGTGCTCTTTAGGAAGAACAGGGGACAGGGCTGGACCGATTGTCCTGCTTGCTCCAGGCTAGGCAGGGTAGCCCTTGTTTCATGCCCTTTTATCGACAGTTGTTTTACTTCAGTAGGATCTAGTTGCTTTTATGGTAGCTAGATTGTCCTTAATTGGTTTGAACTTTGTCCCCGTTTCATAGCAGAAATTCTTACCACGGAGTTCACAAATGGTATTAAGGATCTGTAACTCCCTTAAAAGAATGACAATAAAAATTTACAAAGCACTTAGTGTCCCACAGCGTGCTAAGCAGTTTGCTTGTTTTATCTCATTTTAAACCTCATAATGGCCGTGTCAGATAGATTCTGTGTTTATTTCCATTTTGAAGATGAGGAAAATGAAATTTAAGGAGGTTAAATAACTTGTACAAGTTCTATACCGACATAGCATCAGAGCGAGTGTGTTTACCAAGGCTATCTGACTCTATGATCCTTGGGCTTAATTACTAGGCCATACTGAGCTTTCTGGAATTATGTCCAAAGGTGTGTGTGTGTGTTTATGATTTTTTCTGAAGCCTCTATTTATGAAGATTTTCAAGTTCATTTTGATTCTTAAAGGTATCTCTGATCTCCAAAATTTGAAACTGCCTGCACATGTTGGCTGTATTTATGAACTTATATTAGAATGGCCAGAGCAGAAACAGTCTGTTTTATAGTCTACGCTTGGGCTGTCTGTTTAACCACTTGTATAGTGGAAGATCTGCAGATCTAGAGCTGAGAGCTAAGTGCTTCATAAACATGTGCGGCTCCATACCCTACCATTTGACCACACCTCTCCTTAGGCCACAACACCAGGTTTAATACTAGCTTTCAAAATGAAACTTAGGCCACACATCAAATATCAGAGAACTAGAAAGATGCAGGAAAATAAGAGGTGAGCTCAGGGACAAAGAAATCATAAATTTGGAGCATACCATTTAGCTTGATCTTATCTTGCTAAAACTGACCTGTTACCCTATGCATAGATTGGAATATGCTAGTCAATAATAAAGAATTTTCAACTAGTTTATAGCAGTGAGATTCCTCTTTAAAAAAAAAAAAAGAGAAACAAAAAAACAAAAACAGTATCAAAGTCACATCTTCTCTCTGCTCTAATGAAGGCATGGACAATGTAAAAGAAAAGTCTTAGAGTCAAAGTAATCACAGAATTTTTTTGTGATAGAAACTAGAAATTACTAACACTTCCATTAAATATAGAGAGGTAGTGTCTGAACTGAGGAGGTTTTATGTTAGACATTAGTTTCAGTGGCTGGAAGGCTTTCAAATGACCATTTCTTTAGTGTTTTGATGGCCTTGCAGTGCGTGAAGTGAGCCAAATTAAGACCATCTTGGGACACCAGGGTGGCTCAGTTGGCTGAACATCGGCCTTTGGCTCAGGTCATGATCCCCAGGTCCTGGGATTGAGCCCCACATAAGGCTCCCTGCTCAGGGGAAGACTGCTTTCCCTCTGCCTGCTGCTCCTGCTGCTTGTGATTGCTCTCTCTCTCTTTCTGACAAATAAATTTTTTAAAAATCTTAAAAAAAAAAAAGACCATCTTATCAAACTATCAAAGAAATAGATGGGATATTCAGGAATAAAAAGAGAATTAACATTTACTGATGTATCACTTTGAAAACACTGTGTTGGTCCTTTTACATTCATTCACCTGTTTTTGTTTTCTAAATGTGAGTGTTTTACACTCCACTTCAACTAGTGTGGAATCTCCAGCTCAGAGAGCCTAAGTATCTTTGCTTACAGTCCCAGGACTGGCAAGGAACAGAGCTCGTTCAAATCCAGATATGATTCCAAAGCCCATGTGGTTTCTGTTAAGATAGGATGCTTTAGGGGAGCTAAATAACATCTGGGGACTAGTTTCAATTAGCTGTATCAGTTTTTCGAGTAAGGGATCTAGAGAAGGGGCCCTAGGGAAGCACTAAAGTGTAATGGATAAAAACATGAACTTCAGGCCTGTTACTTAACCCCTATGAGCACAGTTTCTTTATCCAACATAGTAATAAGAATCAAATGAGACGATGGATATGAAATGCCAAGAATAGTATGTTCTCTCTTATAATTATCTACTATTATTGTAGTGTTATCCTTAAACAAAGTCCCAGAGAATAAGAGCAGTAAGTATTCCCATGGGCAGTGAATCACCCACATGAGGACTGTGTGGGAAGGCTAGCTGCTAGGCTATCAGCTCTCATTCTGCTGGGGAAGGCAGCAGCCAAGAGTAAGATTAAGGAGAGTTTGGCAGATAGGTCTCCATTGAGGAGACCTTCCAACAAAGTGATCACTGTTACCAAAGCTAAGAAAGATCTTAAAGACCACAGTTTCTCCCAGGGCCACCAGCTGAAGTTTGAAGCCCTCAGAAGAAAGCGTGGGTATATCCATATACAACAGTTATAGCTCTGGTACTTACATCCCATGCAGTAGATTTGAATGCTGGGCTCCCAAAATTGTTGGCATCTTTTACCAAACGCAACTCCAGCAAGGAAATGGGAAAAACCCTTCTTCTGTGGTTCCTTTTCCCTGTTTGCCATTACTTAAACAGTATTTATTTTGGTAACAGGAATACCTGGCTTTCCAGAAGCAACTTAATCTCCACCATTCCAAAGATAACTTCTCTGAGGTAATCTCAACATCAGTAGAGGACACAAAACATTTTCTCTATGCAATAAATAACTCAGGCTTCTAGTTACTCTCAAGGACACAAATCTCACGTTACTGACCATCATACGGTCAAAAATACCTTTGCTTTTACCTCACACTATATGCAAGAGTGGGAAATAAGTGAGATCATGGCATTTTGCTTGATATTATTTTGGCAGTTTTACAGTTTTTAACTATTTTGAAACATGTATCAGACTTCTCAGGTGAAGTAGAGCTTTTGCTATAGTATTCAAAAGGGACAACTCTGATTCAGAGGAACCGTTTCCAAAGTACGGCACCCATTTCTCCTAGTTTTTTCTCTTGGGTAGTGGAGCTGGGGCAAGGAAGAGGCAGATTTTGTTATTTCAGATGATAGACTCAACAGCAGTAACAACAAAAGTCAAATGACTTGTTTTTCCTACTTCATTCATAAATCCTTGAGAACTGATACTCCATTGTGTTTAAGTACAAAACACACACTCACTCCCATTTCTTTTTTCTATAGATTTGTGAGCTCAGACCTATTGCCCGAATACTCATGTGATTACATTATTTAGTCATCCAACTGGACACGACAAGTTTTTAATGTTACTTCTGTTCCCAGTTTACAGAAGTTATCGGTCTATTTGGCTGAGAAACACAAAGGGCTAATATTCTCTCCTTACACTAAGCAAGCCTTTTATTAGCTAAGTGACTTTCTGTGACACAGGAAGTAGTCAATGTTTACAGAATCCTGGTCACATGCCAGGACTGTAAATCTGTTTTTTAAATACTGTTTTCCCTATTTTGTGGAAGAAGAAACTGAGGCATGGAGAGGTCGAATAACTTGGCCAAACTCACAGAGCTAAAAAGGAAAGAGAGTCAAATCTGGAACCCAGACAGCCCAGCCCATCTATTCTTAACCCTCAGGATATAGTTGCCTTGTACTGTTCTCTGAAGAGGAGAGGTTAAATTCTCAGAAACTGGTTACCCTCCACAGGTAGGCATATGCATACGACTCAAACACAACTGATAGTCTAATGACTGCCTCTCATACCAAGTAAACAATCTGGCACATAATGAGTACTTACTCTGCACATGCCCTGGAGAAAATGCATTTCAGATTTTATATTACTGAGTTCACACACCCACACGTGTGCACGCACGTGCATGCACAATGCACACATAAGCTCAGCTTTATTGTATGCAGTTCTATTTCCACGTGCCATAGATGAGAAACAGAAGCTCAGGCATATTAAGTAAGTTGTCCAACATTTCCAGTTAACAAGTGGCAGGTTCAGGCTGCAAAGAATTTCTCTGTCGCCAAAGTCTATTATTCTCCCACTGCACCATGATGCCTCTTCTCCCCTTTCGTTCAACTTCATCTTTTAATATGCATTTTTGGAGCACCTGCTGTCTGCTAGTGTCTTGTTAGGTGGTATAGGGAAAGCAAAGATTTAAATTCATAGCATCAAGTTTCAAATCCCAGCTCCATTATTAACTAGCAAGTCATTCGATTCTCTGGGTTGCAATTTCATCATCCATAAAATAGGGGGTGACAGTAAAATGCCTTCCATAGATATCTTATTGTGAGCAAATAAAATAATGGATGCAAAAGCATTTGGTAAATAGTAAAGCATTACATAAATGTTATTTCTGTTACAATGATTAAAGTAAGTGGTATGTAGCCTCCCAACCTGAGATAGCTGGCCTGGGGCAGTTGATAAAGGGAGAAAGGTTTCTGAAGCTAGTTGCAATATCCCAAGATAAGTCTTAATTGAGAACTAAGAAAGATATTTGGAATTGCAGGAGCAGGAACTGGACACATGTTAGCAATAGTTTAGTACATCTGGAGCTTTGAAAAATAGGCAAGATTTCACAGGTAGAAATGGTGGGAATCAGATGAAACTTCATCTTGTGTAAAATGTACTCCAGATCTGAGAAGAGCATGAGCAAAAGAGAGACTGGAGCTGAGATTCGAAGGAGGTTGGGTTCAGATTTTAAAGTAATTTAAATATTGTGATAAAGAATTTTTATCTTAAAAAAAAAAAAGAATTGTAATCTTCTTTTGTAGCTTGATTAGCTACAAGAGTAGTTATTCAAGGAATCAACATAACACATTTTCTCACCACTTCAACTTATCTTTCTTATCCTTCGTTCCCTCCCTCCCTTCCTTTTTCCTTTCCCTTCTTTTTCTTACTTCCATCGAACTACAATAGCGCCCCCCCCCACACCTTTTCCATGGGGGAAACATTCCAGGACTTCCAGTGGACTCCTGAAACTGCAGATGATACCAAACCCTACATACGCTTCCCCCCCCCGCCCCATACATACGAACTTAAGACAAAGTTTAAATTTATAAATCAGGCACAGTAAGGGACTAGCAAGACAATAAAATAGAACGATTATACCAATATCATTGTTATGTGAATGTGGTCTCTCTCAAAATATCTTATTACACTGTGCTCACCCTTACTCTTCTGTGATGATGCGAGATAATAAATTGCCTATGTGACAGGATGAAGTAAGGTGAGTGACATTGTGACATAGCATTAGGCTACTGTTAACCTTCTGATGATATGTCAAATGGGGGATCATCTGCTTCCAGACTTTGGTTGACCCTGGGTAACTGAAACTATAGATGGAGAAACCATGGATAAGTGGGGCCAATGGACATAGAAAATCCTGAGAGCAGTGTGGAGAAGGGTACAGAGCAATAGGACATGTGAGCAGGGACCCTGCCTAGGAAGTTGGTGTGATATTTTGGTTAAGAACAGCTTTGGATCTGAATTCTTTGTCCCAAGTGAGCACAGGGTACAGGAATAGGAGTTCAGCACTGTGCAGTTGAAAACAGGAATGATAAAGCTGGAAGGGGCCTTGTGGGCAAACCTGGTGTTCCTAATTTGACAACACATCGAATCGCTTGGACAGCTTTCTAAAAATACATACTCCTGGGTCCAACTCCAGATATACTGACTCAAGAGTATTCAAGAGGAGGCCTCAGAATCTTTATTTTTTTAAAAAAGTTTATTATTAATAAATTAATTTATTTAGCGTGTGTGCTTGCAGGTGCATGTAAGTGGAAGGTGGGCCAGAGGGAGAAGGAGAGAGAGAACCTCAAGCAGGCTCCCCTGCTGCACCCAGACTTGTTGCTGTGGGGTTCAAACTCAGGACCCTGATATCAGGACTTGAGCCACAATCAAGAGTGAGGTGTGTTATTAACCAACTAAGCCACCCAGGTGCTCTAGAATCTGTATTTTTAAGTCATTCTTGAGTAGTGTGCAGATCAGTAATTGAGAATGACTGGTAGTCATTCTCTTTATGTTATTTGAAATTATTGAATCCCACAAAACTCAAGAGTTGTCAAAAGTCAAGTTCCGCCAAAGTCGCAACTAGTTGATACAGGAGTTAGAACTCAAACTCAGGGCTCTCCATTCCCAGCTCAGTGCTATGGCCCAGGGTCAGTTCTTACCTCTCTGTTATAAAGAAATACATTCCTTTTTTTCCCCCCTCAAAAATTCCTTAGAGTAAGAAATAGGAACATCTTTGTTTGGCAAAGCTCATCTGTGATGTATTTAAATAAGTTTAACCACATTGTTGTTTGTACATCCTCCCCTGAGTATTATTAAACATTAACCAAAGGGGTAAGGCATCACAATGTTGTTAAGATGATTAACAAGGTAACCAAAGTGGAGGACCCTTACTATAAACTCTCTTAAGATTTTGTCACACTATTATTTAGAGACCTGTAAACACATCCATTCATTTCAGCAAAATGTCACATTCTACGCAAAGGTTTTGAACATTGTGCTCAAGGCAGCTAGATAATATCTCACAGTGAGTTCTAATAGGGGACATTAGAATAAGAATTTGTCTTTGTTTCAAGCTTTATGAAATTAAAATGAATCCAATTGTTCAATCTTCCATTCAAATCTTTAATGCAAAGATGAGAAGATTTGGGGTTGAATTATAACACAGTCACTTAAATCAGTGAGACTCTGGGCAAACAGTTGCCCTCCTTCCTGAGTCTCAGTTTCCTCTGCAAAGGAGGATAAGAATCTACACCCCTACCACCCCCTAGCCCCACTGCCAAGGGCCCAGGGTCACTGTGTGAACGCCCCTGAACAATGGCTATGAAAGGGCTTTAGAAACACTGTGGGACTATGCCAGGAGCACAGGAGGGAAAGGCCTTTAGGAGGAATTCCTTTGTTTCCCCCAGGACAGGACATCATAGTCCAGCTTGTAATCAGAGGCACAGCTGGAGCTCATGGACAAGGGAAATGGCTAAAGCACCCACAGTTCCCTGAGAGACGATTTTCCTGCTGCCTGAAGGACCAACTACATTAGCGGCAAACATGATATCCAAACTAATTACACTCCAAGTTTAAAGGCATGGGGGAGGAAAATTTTTCCCTTCTTCCCTTCTAGGTTTTTTGGCTGACCTAATAATAATAAATTGACTTAAGACAGATTAACAGGAAAAATACAAATTTAATTTTGCCCATAAAGGAGCCTCCAATAGTCACGGGAGGGTCAAAGAGAGACAGTTGAGGCTTATATGCCATCCTGACCTCAGAAGGAGGCTGTAGGAATTTGGGGCTTCAAAGGGAACGAAGACAATCCACAGGAAGATGAGAAGAACAAATGTTTGCTCTGCCATGCAGGCGTCTTTCTGATATAGAAAACTGCCTTTGGTTATAGCTCTCTTCTTGGTACAGACTCCCAAATCTACTTATTTTCTATAAACATAAATTTCAAACCAAATTATCTAGCAGTGTGCTTATTTATATAGGCTGGAGATAGAGGGTCTATTCACATATTTCACTATGGTGGTACGATGTAGTACTAAATATTTTACAGGCCAGGAATCAAAACATTTACAGTTCTTATTAGGAAATACTATATTTAAAATTCTATACTATATTTAAAATACTATATTTAAAATTCATTTATAGCCAGTTAGAGAAATCTTTGCTAGGTTGAAAGACTGCCCCATTATTACAGATGGTCCTGTTTATACTGTCCTTAGAGCTCTGCGTACCATTTTGGACTCCTTGTTAAAAAAAGTATAAGTCTTCGGACACCTGGGTGGCCCAGTCTGTTAAGCAACTGACTCTTGGTTTCCTCGTAGGTTATGATCTTGGGTTGTGAGAAGGAGCCCCATGTGGGGCTCTAGGCTCAGCACTCAGCATGGAGTCTACTTAAGATAGTCTCTTCCTCTCCTTCTATCAATCCCTCCCAAAAAAGTTCATGCTCACTCTGCTCACTCTCTCTCTCTCAAAAAAAAAAAAAGCTTTTCTTTTTAATAGAAGTATGATTGATGTATAACATTAAATTAGTTTCAGGCATACAACATAATGATTCAATATTTACATATACTGCACAGTGATCACCACAATACGTCTCATTACCATCCATTACCACACAAAATTACAAAAAAAAATTTTTTTTCTTGTGATGAGAAATGTTAAGATTTATTCTTTTGGTAACTTTCAAGTATGGGCTATAATGTTATTGATTATAGTCACCATGCTATACATTACATTCCCATGATTTATTTATAATTATTGACTTCTTTCAGTTGACCCCTTTCACTCATTTCACCTATCCCAAAAAAGTGTTAAGTCATTTTTTAAAGTTTTTTTTTTAAATTTTAATTCTAGTAGAGAAGCATGATTTTTAAAAAGTCATTTTTTAAAATGGGTATAAATGGGAAATAATCCAAAACTGGGAGCCAGCATTACACCGAAAAAAAACCTATAGAGGAGAAAAAAGAGACAAAATACATACAGTTGAGTATCAGAGTCCATCCAGAAAATGGGCAAGCTGGCAGAAATGGATGACTATATGACAAATGTTTGGAATATATAATTGCATGAAAATGAAAGGAATTTTAATGGCTGAGAAAGGAAAATTTAACTTTTTTCAAAAACATAGTTAATGTCAAAGCAAAGAGGTTGCAATAACATTGCTTTGCAACTTGAAATGAATTGACAAGAGGTCAAATGTGTTTAGAAAATAGCCATGCATTTCTTTTAGCTATGGACTTGGCAAATCAAGGATTTATGAAGAGCCTCACCGTGAATTTGGTTGTCCTGAGGGAAGAAAGCCCCATTTTAATTTAGAAGCAGAAACTCACTGCAGCTACTAGTCCCGCGCCTTCTCAGTCAACTTCATTCTTCCCCAACGGTATCTGGCACTAGTAGATGGCTGATGAATATTTGCAGAATGGAGAGACTCATTTCTGTGACATATTCCATCACCTTTGGAATGTGTTGGTTGTTTGAGTTTAACCTCTAAGGAGACAACAAAATGCTTGCTCAACCAGAAATACATTGAAGCTTAGTGAAGGAAACCAAAAACTGAACTCCACTCCATTATTTCAGAAGCTCTGTAGCCAAGAGAATGCCTCAGGTAATTTCCTTTCCTTCCTCTGGAGAAATATATCTGACTCTCTAGTTAGTCTAAGAGTTCAGAACAGAAAAGCCTTTAGGCATCTGATTCAACTCACTACATTCCCATCCTGAAGAACTAACTCAGCCCTTATTCCTTGCAAATGATAGATTTGGGTGAGCCTTGACATATTCCTAGAAATTTTTTTCCCACAGACTCTGGCGCATACTCCTAGAAATGTACACATTCAGAATGGCATTTTGGTCCAGAATCCCATTCTAAATAACGCAAGTCTAGCTGGATCTGGTACTTGAGAGACCTCATTGACTCAAGTGGAGCAGGCTCCAAAGCCTGAGGGCAACAGATTCCTTTCTTCCAGTAATCTCTTCTGATTCAGAGACACATTCATGTGTCAGCTTATGCTTGAATTGATTCTTTCCAGCTTTTCTGATTGGCATCAAGACAGAACAGAAATGGATTGGCTTTTGCTCTTTACAGAACAAAGAACTGTGTGTAATAATTATAAACTTATTCTCTAACACTTAAACACACGGATGATAAGAAATGTCTGCATGAAATCATGCAAATATGTATAACCAAAGGAGGTCAAGGGGAGTGGGGAACCTAACGAAGTTTGAAAAATGGTAGAATTAGAACTAGTAGGTTTCACTTTGGCCTGTGTGAGGAACTTTTTTTAGTCCAGAGGTAGATCAAATGTGGAATGTTGGACAGTTTTACTTCCAGAACTGCTAATTTAGTTTGGTGCAGTGTAGTTTCTTAGATGTTACTGTGCTAACATATGAAACCCCCAAATCAAGTGTCTTAAAAAAATAAGTCTGATTTTCAAATCACTGTCTAGGATGGGGCTTCGGGGGCAGGGCAGCTCTTCTTGCTTTCATTAAGGTGCCAGGATCCTCCAATCCTGTGTTTCTTACAGTTCTTCATGGCTTCAGCACTCCTGGCATGTAGCTGGCTTGAGAAAGAGCCCATAGACGAGTGTGTGGGAGGAGTGGTGAGTCCTGAAAGTGGCATACAGTATTTCTGTTCACGTTCATGCGGCCAAATCTAATTGCAAAAGAAGCATGGAAAGGAGGACTTCTTGTATGCCCAGGAACAAGCAGAGAATGGAATTTGGCAGACAGCAAGCAGAATTTGCCACATTCACAGTCCTGATGATTGAATTCTATGCTTTTCCAAGATTGTTTTGACTTTAATCAGGATTATATACAAAACCATTTCAAGGAAATATAAAAAATGCCTTTACTCTTTAAAATCATTGTTGAAGCGGATCCCACAGCTTTTTGGCTGTGCACCCCAATGTCTTTAAATCTTTGAAGGATAATTTGTCAGCGTGTACAATTCACCCAGTTTAAGAACTTACAAAGAAAAGCTAATTTCAGTGTGCCTGTAAAGCAATGAGCTGTGTGCTATGAGGTGTGAGCATTTTATTCTCTGTTACACATTTTTAAAGAATTGCAGAAGAGAGTGCTTGTTTATGACCATCATAGGGTAAAATCCTTATAATTACTTTACCCTGGTAGAATAGAAGAAATGATGTCAAATTCAGGTCCCACAGCTCTCTGAATCCCTTCTCTGTTCTCTTCTACCTCCATCAAAGCGGAAAAACCCATCTGTTTGGATCATTGAGGTTGGAAACGGAGTAATATCACTTCTCCAAAATAGATTTAATAGTATGGCTGGTAAATTGTTTCCTGACCTGTTTGAGGGAGAGTCCAGACCCAGAGAAAAACATGGTGTCTGAGTTTTCGTATCCATTAGTGGAAAAAAATCAGATTTAGGTTGTGTTTTTAAAGGCAATTCTAGTAGAACTATTATAGTTTTTGTTTTCAGTTATAATCTTGCCTAGACTTAATCTACTTCACTTATTATATTTTAAATGATAAGTATTTTCACAAAGGATTCATATTTGCAAATTAATTTTCATAAGTCTAAATACATGAATAGCTAGGAATGAGACTAAACTCCATTTTAAAAGCCCACCCCTCAAAAATATAATCATACTGTCTGTGAGACAGGTATGGTTTAAAGAACATCCCTCTTGAAACCTTCAAAGTGATTCTCATACCCTGCCTGGTGGAATTACTCCCGACTTCCCCAGGACAGCTGATAATCACTCATCTGGGAGAATGCACATATGCAAGTAGCAAGAAAGATTCTGAAAAATAGGAGTAAGCTTTGAAAATATGAGCAATAAATACATCAATAAATAAATAGGGGGCGCCTGGGTGGCTCAGTGGGTTAAGCCTCTCTCTGCCTTCAGCACAGGTCATGATCCCAGAGTCCTGGGATCGAGTCCCGCATCAGGCTCTCTGCTCGGCAGGGAGCCTGCTTCCTCCTCTCTCTCTCTGCCTGCCTTTTTCCTTACTTGTGATCTCTGTCAAATAAATAAATAAATTCTTTAAAAATGAATAAATAAATAGGAAAAGAGGATGAAGAAAAAATAACCTCTAGAATAACTCATCTTTTATGAAAAAAAATATGGTACTACATTTCCATTTCAGTCATTCTGTTGTTTTTCCTGTCCTCTCCTGCTCTAGCATTGCCTCGATTGAATATCAACTGGGAAATTAGTGATCATTAAGCTCAGAGCCGCTCACTGGCTGGCCCTTTCTGGGTTTTGGGAGGGAGGGGTATTGGAGCTTTACATAGTAGTAGGTTCTGTAAATTTGCAAAAGGCAGATTTTTTTTTTGTATTATTTTTCTCAAGGGAGACTCTCAAAACGTTATAACTTTCATGTACCACAAAACCTGGATCCTGCTCCTGACTCTATGGCTGGATTGGTGGTCAGACAGAAAGATATTTGATATAACTCATATTAAAATGCCTTTTTGGGGTGCATGGTTGGCTCAGTTGGTTAAGCATCTGCCTTCGGCTCAGGTCTTGATCCTGGGGTCCTGGGATCAAACCCCATGTCAGGCTCCCTGCTCAGCAGGGAATCTGTTTCTTCTCCCTCTCCCTCTGCCCTGCTGCCTACCTCCCCCGCTCCAGGCTCTTGCTCTCTCTCTCTCTCATATAAATAAAATCTTTTTAAAAAAATAAAAATAAAAAAAATAAAATGCTTTCTAACACCCTAGCCTTTTAAATGCCTTTACAGATAATTTCTTCAAGAGAACTAATCAATCGCATTGATTGTTAGGATTCTTTCTTTTATTTTTTTTAAAGATTTTATTTATTTATTTGACAGAGAGATCACATGTAGGCAGAGAAGCAGGCAGAGGGGGAGGGGAAGCAGGCTCCCTGCTGATCAGAGAGCCTGATGCGGGCTTGATCCCAGGACCCTGAGATCATGACCCGAGCTGAAGGCAGAGGCTTAACCCATGAGCCACCTAGGTGCCCCAGATTCTTTCTTTTAAAAAGTGACTGATTCCTGGCCAAAGATAAAAATAAAAATAAAGTCCATTGGAAGAGAGCCACACAGGTAACCATGATAAATAATGAGGATATGATGAATAGTGTTGGATCTAAAGATATTAATGCATTCATAATACAGATATTTCTTGAGCACCTACTATGTGCCAGACATTATTTTAGGTACTGGAGATATATTAATGACCAAAGTAGATAAAAATCTTTGCCTTTATAGAGGTTACATTCTAATGGGGAGAATAAGATAAACAAACTAAGTAAATAAAGCTTATCAGAGCCTGATAAATGCTATAGAGAAAAAAACATAAGAGAAAGAAGCTAGAAAAGGCTAGCAGATTAGAGTAGGAACTTGTTTTTTTTCTGGCAATTTAATTTTTTTCCAGCATTACTGAGCTATAATTCACATAAAACATTGTGTAAGTTTAAGGTGTACAGTACAATGATTTTATATATATATACTACTTTTTTATATTAAAATGATTACCAACATAAGGTTAATTAGCACATTCATTACTTCACATAGTAACAACTTATTGTGTGTGCGTGTGTGTATGGTGAGAGCTTCTAAAATTTACTCTTAGCAATCTTCTAATATTTAATACAGTATTAACATTTATAGTCACTATGTTGTACATTACATTCCTGCACTTTCTCATCTTATAACTGGAAGTTTGTAGCTTTTGACCACCTTCACTATTTCCCCTACCTTCCCGCTGCCCTTGGCAACTACCAGTGTGTTCTCTGTATCTGTGACGTGGTTTTTTGTTCTCTTTGTTTTGTTTTTTAAGAGTCCACATATGTGATCATACAGTATTTGACTCTTTCTTTCTGATTTATTTCACTTAACATAATGCCCTCAAATTTCATCCATATTGTTGTAAAGGGCAGGATTTCCTCCTTTTTAATAGCTGAATAATATTCCATTGTTTTATCTATTCATGGTTGATAGACACTTTGGTTGTTTACATGATTTGACCATTATAAATAATGCCTCAGTGAACGTGGGGGCACAGGGATCTCTTCAAAAATAGTGATTTCATTTCCTTTGGATCTATACCCAGAAATGGGAATGTTGGATCACATATGGTAGTTCCATTTTTAATTTCTTCAGGAACCTCCAAGCTGTTTTCCATCGTGGCTACACCAGTTGATATTCCCACCAACAGTGCACCATGGTTCCTCCCACTAGGAGGCTAAAAAAGGTTAGGAGATTAGGGTGAAAATTGTAAATAGAGTAGCCCAGGAATATCTCTTCATGAAGGTGACATTGAGCAGGTATCTGGGTAGAGAATATTGGAGGCAGAGGGAACTCCAAGTGCAAAGGCTCCGAGGACGGGCTGCTCAAATGTGTTCAAAGAACTGTCAGGCAGCTAAGAGATTGAGGCAGAGGGAGCAAGGGGAAAGAGATACAGGATAAGATTAGAGAGGCCTCAGGGAGCCAGATCTCTCCTAGAATGCCATGAGCCACTGTGAGGACATAGTAGTTACTATTAATAAAATAGGAAGTCGCTAGAGGATGGCAAGCTGGGGTTGCAAGGATCTGAGGATATATGTTAGCAGTATCCCTCTGTCTGCTGCACAGAGAGTACGCGTGTGTGTGTGGCAGAAGTAAAGGGCACACTATTAAAAAATAGTGTTGTGCTGCGGGCTTATCAAAGCGGTCTTGGTTGCTCTGAATCACAGAAATATAAATACAGAAACCCCCTCACTTCCACCTGGTTAAGACGACACTGTTTCTCTTTGGGCTTGCGCTTGCCAAAGCCAAGTTTGAGGAAAACTGCATTTTGGAAATATCACAGCTTAGTAGTGGTCTCAGAGAGCTGCAGGTTGACAGTGACCCATTACGGGCAATGCACGGAAAGTAAAACCGAGAGAAACTTGGCGGGACTGCCTCTGATGCTCAGGTCTTCGCTGCTTTCCCTGTCCCCTCCATACTCTCCGTGTGAGATCAGCAAATGAAAACGGGTGGCAGGGGAAATGCGTGCACGCTTGCTTGTTTTATTAACAATCACAGAGAAGCCTGAATGACTTTTTTTTTTTTTTAAAGATTTTATTTCTTTATTTGAGAGAGAGGCAGTGAGAGAGCATGAGCGAGGAGAAGGTCAGAGGGAGAAGCAGACTCCCCGTGGAGCTCGGAGCCTGATGCGGGACTCGATCCCGGGTCTCCGGGATCATGACCTGAGCCGAAGGCAGTCGTCCAACCAACTGAGCCACCCAGGCGTCCCAGCCTGAATGACTTTTTAAATATAAATTCAGGGCCACTAACAACAATGAAAGTGGACGTGTCCCGTTATCAGCCGTGTATCAGGTTAAATCTCTGTTTATGACCTGGACAGTTTGTTATTTGTAGAGAATTGCTGCCAACAGGGGCCTTAGCCCACACCTGCAGGTTTTGCCGCTGACTCACACACCCCTGCTTCCATGAGATCCTTGGCTAAGCAGAATCTCATTTAAGAAGAGATTCCTTTAAAATGATCACTGAAAAATCTCCTATAAACCTCAAGTAAAACAATTCTTGGTTTGGACTTTTAAAAAATGTTAGAAGCAAAAAATATTTTCCAGAAAACTTGGCCTTTTGCCATCCCATTCGGCAAAAGTCTACTGTCCAAATCCAGCTTGTCCCTTCTGGCTTCCAGTCCAAACATTAAATGTATGCTGTCATTTTCATCTGGAATCTTTTTTATTGTCCTGTGTCACTTGGGAGTGTCATTGACAAGTCACAAACAAATGATGTGTATTTCCAGAGATCACTTGATATTTTTACTCATAAATAACCATACACCTTTCACCTTTGTGCCAAGCTTTTGTTTATAAAAAATCATCTGTGGGGTGCCTGGGTGGCTCAGTGGGTTAAGCCTCTGCCTTCGGCTCAGGTCATGATCTCAGGGTCCTGGGATCGAGCCCCGCATTGGGCTCTCTGCTCAGCAGGGAGCCTGCTTCCTCCTCTCTCTCTCTGCCTGCCTCTCTGCCTACTTGTGATCTCTGTCAAATAAATAAATAAAATCTTTTAAAAAAATCATCTGTGAAAACAAAGGGTGAAATGTTCCTTTCTTAAATATTAATCCTCGGCGCAAATATAAGTGTGAGGCAAACTAGCAATGCATACCATCCTATAACTGTATAATCCACCACAGTGGCCAAATACCATGTCCTGCTGGGGTGTCCTATTTAAATTTGAGATGCGGTGTTTGATTGATTGGAAAAGAGGGCTTTTTGCTACAGACTCATTTCCATAGATAATCTGAGCTAAGTAAATATTAAAATGGGGAATTTTCAGAAGGGGGATTTCTTTACTCCAAAGAAGCTCTTAGACCTGTAGGGAGATCTCAAATGGGAAATACCACTGGCATTAATTGGAAACAGGTTTCATAGTCTTTTGGTATTAATAATAATGGATAAAATATTTATCATAAAGAGAAAAAAATATTTTAAACTGATTATCCAGCTCCAGTTACAGTGACATTAAGCTTGAAGATGAACCAACCCTGGCGGCCTCCCTTCCCACCCTCCCCCTGCCCCCTGCAAGTGGATTGGATTCCAGTGTAGAGCCAACAGCATGGGCTGCAGTATACATGGGAGAGCTGGCATAGGAAGAAAACAGTAATTTCTTTGTGATTCGAGGTCCCCTAAGTACACCCAGTGGCTGGAGGCCTGAGGTCTGAAGGACTGTTTCTGCTCACTATAGCCTCATTATACTCGGCTGGAACCCCACCCAGGTTGTTGGAACCTCATGCCCTCCACGGTTCCTAGCAGGAAATGGTGCTTTCTCCTCAGTGAGGAATATCTTGAGAAAAATCAGCCGTCTCCACCCTCTCCCCAGATGTTATCACACTGGAATCATGGAGTTGGGTGGAAACAACAGCAGCTAAAGCTGGAAGAGGGATCTAGCTGACGTGTTTCTCACTTCACTGCTTCCCTGTGTTTGATTCAGGTGGTTTGGCTGCCCCACCCTCCCGGTTCCCTTCCTCTCTCGTCTCTTCCTTTAGGCTCTTCCCAAAGGAGTGTGTTCAGGCACAGAGAATGACCTAGAAGGAAAGTCCCCCTCAACGATAAAGGGCAATAACAATAAAAATGACAATAGCTGCCAAATACTGGGAAGGTCCTGCCACCAGGCGTGTGCTAAATGCTTTCCAAACGTTTTCTCTTCTAATCTCTTTCGCCGCCCTGGAGCTGGGCACTGGAATTATTCTTATCAGAACTGGGGGCTTAGAGAGGTACAGTAACTTGAACAAGAGCATGCAACCAGAAAGTGGCAGAACCAAGATTTGAAATTTAACCCATTTTTTCTATCTCCCAAGTGAATGTTTTAACAGGAACATTTTGGGTCTCTCCCTACCCCCAGCAGGGAGCAGGAAGATTTATCATCAACACACCAGTGTTCTTAATACACAGTGACAGAGGCAGCTCTCAGATGCTCCCGGCATTAATGGGGACTTCCAGGGTTCCCACCAGCATAGAGCTTTCAGCAGCTGCTAGTTCTCTCTGGGTTCTTCCCGTGGGAGCTCTTCACAGATGCTTTGATAATGGGACATCTGTTGATAGGGGCTTCCAGCAGTTTCTCCCCTGGAGTCTTCATGTTTCTCAACCTCCTTCAGGCTCCAGCCTGGAGATGCAAGGTCCTGAGGGTCAGGCTACATGAGGTGAGCTGCTTACCCAGCACAATCGCAGGACCATGGCTCAGATGAGAGCCCAAATCATGGCCAAGAAGAGAGGCAAAATGTCTCAACCAGAAGCAGGGTTGAACATCAGGCCCAATGATAGGAAATGACTCCAAGCAAATAATTGCAAGATCAGGAGACCCAAACTGTGGGAGCAGTGGAGGAAGCTGAAGGGAAGGTGGGTCAGGATAAGTCATTCCACCCACAGGGGACAGTGTGGAGAGAGAGGGAACAGTTGGGTTGATTGGTTGGTTTGTCTGTTGTCTGTTTGGTTTCTGTGTGGAATGGGGTCCACAGAAGAGGACGGGCCTGTGGAGGAAGTGGTCTGAGTAATGCTAGTACACATAGTTCGATAGTGGGAGGCCACCTGATCATCACTCTTCCTGCCCCTTCACGGGGCGCCATCCACAACTGCATCGGCCTTCTGGGTGAAAGCCAGCTCCATTAGGGAATGTATGCATCCTTGAACTGCATGAAGGACAGCAAACATGTAGAATAATAGAGCATCTCACTTAGTTCCATTTGCTAAGACCTTCCGCAGACCCACTGACTGTCCTTATCCCAAATGAACTCTTGAGCTCTATAAAGAAGTCCATCAGTTGGGTTACAACAGACATTCTTTTACACCTTACTGTTGTATTCATAACTGGAAAAATAGGAAAGGTGGCAAATTCCAAAATGTGGGGACTCATAATGGCAGAGTCTCAGAATTAGGCTTGACATGCAAGATCTATAAGTTAATGATACTTATATATGAATGATACTTATATATAACTTTCAAAGAGTTAACATTTGAAGTTCCATCGAGGGGAGGAAGCTAAAAGATATTCTTGTACTTTTCTAATGGTTAGTAGGTGGCTTTGCAGTAGAGACAGACACACAGTGATCATTCTTCCAGACTTTGGAATCAAGACAGCTTGAGTTTAAAACCCACCTGCAAACTGCATAGCCTTGAACACATTACTTAACATAGATCCGTGACTCAGATTATTCACTTGTCAAGTGGAAAATATAACGCCTACTTCAGAGGGTCATTGTGGGGATTCAATGAGATAATATATGTAAGGCACAGAGCACAAGATCTGGCTCATGGAAAGTGTTCCAGAAGTTTTACTGTCATTATTATCATTATGATTACTGTTACCACCATCATCATTATTACTCTCCCCAGTTCTTCAATTGCTTTCCCAAGCTTCTGCTAATCTTTTACTTGGACTCTATCTCTTAGGCGTGAGTCACGAGAAGATTCGTTACATGAAAGTGTTTGCCAACGAGTGTGCTTAGGAAGTTCAGGGTTGGTCTCTTTGGTTCCAGTATCTAAGGTTAGGGTTAAACTTCACTGCCTTCTTGTTTTATTAATAATGACTTGACATGGACTGTTTATAAAGTTATGTTTCAAAAATAAGTATTTTATGTGAACCCACCAATATTTTCAGCCTAAATTAACTCCCAGTTAATTTACTATTCACTGAGAGAAACAGTACTGCCTTGATTTGTCCCAAACCTGACTTCCTCAAGGAAGCTCCTTAGTTCTTTTTTTTGAACAAAAGAACATCTCAAGTTTTTTTGTTTTTGTTTTTGTTTTTGTTTTGTTTTAAATAAATGATAAAACACCAGGGACCATTTTTTTTTATCATTCTCAATCTGTAAAGCTAATACTAATACTTACTAGTTAATGTAATTGTACCAACCTTTGGTAATCACTTTCTACAGATTGTGAGGTTTTATTTGGGGTATAATCATTATGGGGTTGTTTTCATGAGTTTAAAAAATAGTTTTGGCCTTTATTTACAGCAGATGTTCCTTAAGGTGGTGGTCTCCATCTAGTGGACAGAATATTATATTACACCATACATAGAAAAAGAACAAAGCCCCTACAATGTCCCATACCAAGCATCTTATTGACTTATTAATAAATTTTTGGTTTTAATAAGTAGCACTATTATAAAGACTATTAAATATTTTAAGATACTTAGCACTATTTTTTCCCAAAACTTACAGTGAGAAGTTGCTTAACTTAATTGGAAAAATTGTAATAATAAAAGAATTTACTGATTTGGGGGGTGGTATTGGTATTATTCAGTTGAACTGAGAAAAACTAAACCAAGAGTCACTCCTGTATCTCTTATATTTCTACTTATGCATAGCAGTGAAATATATTTTACCTTTAAAACAGTAAAAGCATCTGAAGGGAAATAGACATAAACGTTTTCTTATGCGTTCATATTAGGTCCTCCGCATACTGAAAAGCTACAATGACTGTGTCCCCAGAGAAGAAATCTCCCCCTTTTCTCTTCCTATTTAAAAGACTTTTTAGTGTCTTTCAGTTGAATACTAAATGCCTTCAAAAGCCCTCTTAAAATACTACTATTATATGAAAACTTCTTAGAAGTCTGGATTAAACCCAGCTTGGATTAATCTTATCACCTTTATTTTTGTATCTCAGTGTGCTCGTTAGAGGTGCTTAATAAGTGCTTATTTAGTTAAGCATATCCAAGAAGACCTTGCCTGAGGTCCTGAATAAATCTCTCATGATTGGAGATCCTTTCCCCCTCGGCCTTTTTCCTCAAAAATGCCCAGAGTCCCACATGCATGAAATTCCTTGTCCAGGGAAACAGATGTCCCCTGCTTGCATGTCACAGTTGCTAACATATATTTATGGTTTACTAATTATTCATTAGAGCTGGAAGAGCTTCAGGAACAGTAGATGATTAAATCTCGTTAGCTCAGTAACTTTGGCCAATTAACTTTTCTTTTTTTTTTTTTAACATTTTATTTATTTTTTTGTTTGAGAGAGAGAGAAACAGATAGTGAGAGAAGGCACAAGCAGGGAAGAGAAGGAGAAGCAGGCTCCCTGCTGAGTGTGGCACTCGATCCCAGGACCCTGGGATCATGACCAGAGCCCGAGGCAGACCCTTAACTGACTAAGCCACCCAGGTGTCCCCAGTTAACTTTTCTAGGAGCTGGTATCCTGTCTATAAAACGAGTCTGTTTGACTCGAAAACTTCTCATTGTCTTTGGTGACCAAATAAATACATCTATAAAGTGGTGCAATCCTTCAAAAATTTTAAATTGGAAAATTTGTTTATGAATGGCCAAGTTAGAATATGAGTTTTTCTTTTTTTTTTATTAGATGGATTAATTTGGAGTTAGAATATGAATTTTTCTTTTCTTTCTTTCTTTTTTTTTTTTTTTTTACTAGATGGATTAATTTGGAGTCAGTGTTTCTTATTTAGTTATAGACTCACAGGTGATTTATGAAACCTCAAACCCTTCACTTCTACATTGGCCTCCAATCTTGGAGTCATAATACTATTTATTAATAACTCCAATGGAAAAAATAAAAGAATGCTTTTAAATTAGTTAATAGTTTACACAAAGTCTGTAATGGGAAAAACATTGATAACAACTAAACTTGAATTCATTTATTTATTTGTTCAACAAATTTTTAAACCACATACTTACTGGGCTATCTGAGCTTTTATAGTCCTCTCATAAGAATACATGAGACTTGACATTAATACTGGTTGATATATGACTAAAAAGCTCTTTGTAGAAAGTTTATCTCAATTATAAGGACTATGACATTAAGAACTGTGCATTTGTGATTTTGTCTTTTCCCACCTCTAAAGTCTGTATTGTCCAGCACAGTGTCTTCTAGTTATTCAGTCACCTACGCAAACTGCTTAGTAAAGGATTCTGAGTTGCCATGTGAAGTGCTAAGAACACCTAGAGTCTCCATTCTCAGAGAACTCACAGTCTAGGAATAGAGACCAAGTGGTAAATATTTTCAGTTTGTTGGGACGCCTGGGTGGCTCAGTTGGTTAAGCGGCTGCCTTCGGCTCAGGTCATGATCCCAGCATCCTGGGATCGAGTCCCACATCGGGCTCTTTGCTCGACAGGGAGCCTGCTTCTCCCTCTGCCTCTGCCTGCCACTCTGTCTACCTGTGCTCGCTCTCTCGCTCTCTCTCTCTCTGACAAGTAAATAAATAAAATCTTTTAAAAAATACTAAAAAAAAAAATTTTCAGTTTGTTGAAAATGCTACCAGTGAGGAGCGGGAGGTTGTCTTGGGAACAGAGAAAGGCATCTCATAAAGGTGTGGGGCATTAGGGCAGCATTTCAGGTAGAGTCTTCAAGGATGAGCAACAATGAGGACATTGTTAGGTAGTGATGGCCTGATTGAGACGAGGAGGTGGTAGTTCATTAAGTGGAACATAAAGTGGCTGATGGAAAAAGGTTGCAAGTTGAGGTTGGGGATATGTTATTACAACTGAAAATGGATAGTTCAGACTCTGTCAGTCTATCCAAGAAATTCAGATTTTATCCTGAGGACAATAGTGAACCACGGAAGGGTTTTGAGCTGACAAAGATCATGGTCAGATTTAAACTTTAGGAAGACTCTCCACGGGGCGCAGACTGGAAAATGGATTCAAGAGACTAACTTAAAGACTCTTATAATAATGTAGGTAGGAGTTGATGAAATCCTGAACTTAATATATTGGATTTGGGGATGGAGGGAAATGGATCCAGCAGAAATTCATGTTTGGATGGGTGTAGGTGGGAAGGGGAGAGAGCCCAGGTTTCGGGAAGTGATGATGTTAGGCGTGTAATGGGAACTTGTTGAATTGAACCTAAATCATTATAGGATTACTATGTATTTGTTCTTTTCCTAAAAGAAATGCAGTAGAACTATTCTTAGTAGAATGGTTCCTTAGTAGAATGTACTTAGTAGAACTATTCTTTGCACAATGGTTCCTTTTAAACTCAAGTTTAGAGAGACACATGTCTTATATCTAGCTGATAAACAAAAGTACCCTAAACTTAAGGAAGACAAGAATATGAAGTCATGTGTCTTTTTTTTTTTTTTTACTTTTGTGTGTTTTAATATTATCATTTCTTAATAGTGGATATCAGCTGTCAATGTTCCCACTCTGACTTCCTGAACTGAAATCTCCCTTTACTAAAATATCTGCAAGCAAGCTTTCATAGCAATGTTATTCTTTCTCCTTCTTTTACAGTTTTGATGTGGACAATGGCACATCTGCGGGACGGAGTCCCTTGGATCCCATGACCAGCCCAGGATCCGGGCTAATTCTCCAAGCAAACTTTGTCCACAGTCAACGTCGCGAGTCCTTTCTGTATCGATCCGACAGCGATTATGACCTGTCTCCAAAGTCTATGTCCCGGAACTCCTCCATTGCCAGTGATATGTAAGTATAATGATGAGCAAAAGGAAGACGGAACTTCTATAGAAAATCAGGTACATTTATCTGGTCAGTTGGTGACATAATAAAACCAATGATAATTTTTTTAACTGCATCATTCTCTATGTTTATATATATATATATATATATGACTTATATATATATATATATAACTTATTATTTATATATAACTGTTTAAAAGAACAGTGAGTAAAATTACATAAGCTGAAGATAAATGGTAGATTTAACGTGAGTACCTTGTCCTCAAAGAAACATTTATTTTCCCAGAGAATTCATTATCTGAGAAAAGTGAGAATTAAATTTTTAATGGAAACATTTATACTAAAATATTAGCTTATACTCAGGACCTGAATTGTAGCTACCTACCACATGAACATTTTCTGATATTTCAAAATGCTTCAAACTCAGTTTGAAAACCTTGTGATAATAAACTGCATAGCAGTTTGAATATAGCTCAGTGATGTACAGTATAGATGTTTACACTGGTTTGCCATATCACTTGAGAGATATTGGGAGGGTTTTGCTAAAATTTAACCATTTTTGGAATATTAATCACTAGAGGAAAGCATGGAAACATTGGGCAGATTTGAATGTCATTTAAGACATGGCACATGTCTTATTGCCATGTCTCCAATAAAAATTTGGAGAATAATTAAAACTGATAAACAAGTTTGCAGATCCTATACCACTGTTAACTCATTTTCTCAGAACACTCCATTTTTGTGTTTACTGTACTGTTCATTAGTTTTCTGATTTCTGGAGGCTGCTAAATAGGAACTTACTCAGTAGCTGTGCTATTATTTGTAACTCTGCCCCTGTATAGTCTCTGTCTCCACTTTCCTCCTCTTGCACCTGGATGTTTGTTCAATAACACTCACCATCTTTCATGACACCATCTCAAAAACTTAGTACAAGTTGCAGTTCATCATATAGGAATTAGATGGTCTGGGGTCCCTGAGGGTCCAGTGTTATTCTTGGTTTGCCAACAGATGATCAACGTATGCCCAATAAGATATAAATGAGGTTCTAGAAATGAAATTGTGTTTTACCCATTTCTCACAAGCTGTGGTTCTGGTTGTCATTTTATTAATAGCTGTAAGATGATGATAGTATATTTTTTTCAGGAATGAACAACTAAACTGCATGCATTTTCATTCAAATACTGAGTTACTAAACTCCAATTTTGTAGCTATCTCTGTTTGAGGCCCTGCAGGAGATACAAGAAAACTACAAGACAGGGTTCTTCATCTCAGTTAACTAGTCATCTCATGGAATGACAGTTCTCAGTTCTAGTCATTCTGGGAAAAATGACATGTAAGCCCTAATGTGTGTCCCTGTGAGCTACAGGTACAAGTGTCTCACCACCTGCCTTTCATGAAGCACAGATCTGGACCATCTTTCCAAAAATGTTCAGTCTACTTCTGCTTTTCTCTGCCTTTTGACAATGAAACTTCTTCAGTCAGTGCTGGGTCTCCCCATTCTCCTGCCTCTATCCCATCTGTTGTCTCTGGTTCCTTACCATGTTGTATTGCCTTGATATTCTGAAATCTATCTTCCATTCCTATTTACCTCAGAAGATCCATTAATTTAAGTAATATTTCTCAGTCACCCATTGGGTGGAAGGAATGGTGCTTGTCATTAGAGGAAATACAAGGTATATCTCATTTCCTGCCCTTCATCGCTGTGTGGTCTCTCTTCCTTCCTGCTCACAAACCTCCCCTTCACCAGCATCTTTTGTTACCCTGCAACATATTTCCCCAATGTATAGCCCCTTACCTCTAGTCTGTGCTTTGGAAAACTCTTCTCTGTATGGGTTCAACCATCAGCTTTCACCAGATGACATACTGTTCAGTATCTCTGGTCCTGCAACCTGAGTTAAGCTCCAGATCTGTAGCACTTAAATGTCTTCTGGCAATTTATACTTTCTAGTCAACTATTATGCTCATTATTAGTATATATCCATCATCAATTCAGTGTATAATGTGGACAATGGCATCCATTCTTCTTCGCCCCCAAACAACTTTCTTTTCCCAATGGCCCTGTCCTATGTTATTTTTGTCCTGTATTCTCACCTTTGAAATTTGAGATACTCATTTACTCATTCACACAAAATGTAAACTTAGTGAGAGAATGTGTTATATTCAAAGCTGCCAATCTGCAGATAGTAGGAGGGCTGACATTTTAGACCATTATAATAAAAAATGGTGAGCACCGTCCTTGAGGCACACTCAAAATTATGGGAGCCGAGAGAGGAGAAGGACAGTTTGCCAGGCAGGGAAAGGCAACTAAGAGGGACAACATTTGCATAATCTGAGGCCTAGAAAATCATGGCTCACTTAAATAGTGACAGTCTGGTTGATGTCAATAGTGAAATGTGGCAGGATAGAAAGAAGATTTGAATACAGTCTATGGGATCTGAGAGTCTCAGAGGTTTTTAGCAGGGATTTGTCATGCTCATATTCTTATTTTTGTTGCTTCTGATTATTCTGTTGTTAAATGATTACCGAGAGTGAAGGGTCTATAGGCAAGTAGATCATTTTGAAATTTGTAGAAAGAAAGTTGACTAAACATAATACAGGCCCAGGTGAAGGAAAGGGAGGTGGGATGAAGTTGGTCTAGTGGCTAGAGGCTTAGAAAATGGCTTGTGCAGGGACGCCTGGGTGGCTCAGTGGGTTAAGCGGCTGCCTTCAGCTCAGGTCATGATCCCAGCATCCTGGGATCGAGTCCCACATCAGGCTCCTAGCTCGGCAGGAAGCCTGCTTCTCCCTCTGCCTCTGCCTGCCACTCTGTCTGTCTGTGCTCGCTCGCTCTCTCCCTCTGTCTGACAAATAAATAAATTTTTAAAAAAAAATTAAAAAAAAAAAGAAAATGGCGTGTGTGTGTGTGTGTGTGTGTGTGTGTGTGTGTTGGGGTACAGACAGCCAAGGGGTAGGAGAATCAAAAAGAATGCTGAAGTTTTCACCCTGAACATGTAAGTGAGTGGTGACATTGACATGAGGAACACAGGATAGAGAGTGGACAACATGATGGCAGATAATGGATAATGAATTTGGGTTTTACATGATGAGGATAGAACTCTATGGAAAATGAGACTACAGTTAAAGGACAAGAACAGAGAACAGAAACAACTGTCCAGAGGATGAGGAGAAATTAGAAGAACCAGTTACCTTCTCTAATTGCTAGGTTTGGGTTGACAGCCAAGTGAAGATAATAGAACTAGAAGCCCACTGGGTTGAGGGGTGAATTCAAAGCAGAGATATCAGCAGATGCAAGCTTCTTTTTCAAAGTTGACAAGTTAAAGGGGGAGAGAGGACTAATGCTGCTTCAGGGAGAATTAAGTTCAAGGAAAAATTTCTTTGAATTCAGGACACTTGAACTGAGGCAAGGAGGAGACATTAAATATGGAGCTGTAGCTGCTGACAAGAATAGACATCATGAGCTCAAGTAAAGGGATTAATTTCGGGAAAGTCAGACAAGTGATGTCATCTATTTTCTAAACTTTTAGTAAATTGATTTTTGGATACCAGTGTATAGATTATTTCTCTTAGACCCTCTACTAAAGATTAAATATTCCATGCATTTTATGAAAAGTCTATATTTCATATTTAAGTGGTATTTTCTTTCCAAAGCAAACTTAAAAGGGTGAGCTCATTTTTTCCCTATACCTATTCAAGAGTTTCTTTATCTGATTGGATTCATATAAGAATGACAAATTTAATCAGGCCTTGATACAACTCTATAAATTTTTGAAAAATAGTGTCTTGACATGTTCAGCTTTCTCATTCCCCCTGGATATTTACATTGGACTAATAAGATTATAGGTTCCTGGAAAGCATACTTTCTGCCAGGAAGATTGAGTTTCTCTGGGAAGCAAGGTGAATAGAATAAATAATTGCCATATTAGTCTTCAATCGATAGTACACATATCTTTTATACATAAAGGATTATGCCTTCTCTTCATTTGACTTCACACGTGGCCACATGTAAACCTCTATTTTCTTATCTCACCTAGTTCCTGATAATGCTAGGAAGATTATTCAGTGTCTGTAATTCAAATGTCCTTTACAGGGAATGACATCATCGTATATCTTAATCACTTTCGATGATTTTATATTTATTGTTCCAGTTAATGTTTCCATTGAGAAAACCCCTGAGAAACCTCAAGTACAAATAGTAGCAGTGAAGGGCAGTGATTATCTATGTGAATAAAATGTTTTGGAGAACTTTTAAATGCTCTTTAAGTTGAAATATAATTGTTTAATTTATTGAGAAAGTGAGATGGAAAATCATTGCTTCCTAATAGACAGGATGTCATCATCCTCTCTTCTATAAATAGATACTAGTTAAACAGTGGAGATGTCAGGAGAAAATAAGACTAATAATGGGCATAATAACCATCATTGGCTGTGTATGTCACCCTTCATTTGGCAAGTATTTCCATATCTGCAACCTGATACTTTGATACTTTGCATAGTCCTATGGATAGGAACTTCATTCTATTTTTTAATTAAGAGATCCATGGTCCTTAGAGCTTAAACTTTTTTTAAAAGCACGGCAAACATTTTGATAATTTCTAGAACATTATCTTGGTAATGCCATTATAAACAAAGTGCTGGGAACTCTTGTAGCACAAACAGCTAAGAAATAGAAGTCTCGGGGCACCTGGGTGGCTCAGTGGGTTAAAGCCTCTGCCTTTGGCTCAGGTCATGATCCCAGGTCCTGGGATCGAGCCCCGCATGGGGCTCTCTGCTCAGTGGGGAGCCTGCTTCCTCCTTTCTCTCTGCCTGCTTCTCTGCCTACTTGTGATCTCGGTCTGTCAAATAAATAAATAAAATCTTTTTTAAAAAAACAATAAAATTAAATAAAAGCTCAAATGTGTCAAAGAAGCAATAAAAATATGTGACTGACTCATGGAAAATATATACAAGTCTATAGGATGAGGCTAAACTTAGCATCTAAAAAATTGGCTTATATAAGGCAAAAGAGAAATTTCTGGAACTTCTGCTCGGAAGACTGCCACCTACCTAGTTTGTTCAGTGTGTCCCCCATAGCAAGAATAATAAGAAAGAGGGAAATTTTTAAGTATTAGCATAAGTACAGTGGAGATATAAATACATGAAAAGTGAATTTAAACTACCACTATTAGTAAGAAGTATTTTATAACTACAGAAATGACTGTGTAGCAGAAGGTTGCCCAAATGTTGTCATGAAGAAACACGAAGAAAATCACAGAGTAAATGAATAATTACATAAGATATATGCAGCTGTTTCCCTCTTAAATTTCCTCAGAATGCATTTAAAATTGTTTTAACTTCTGAATAACACTTATTTCTCTTGTTGCACTCCCTTAAGTAGTAATGTTGTTTGTATTTGCAAATACATGGATACCCTGGAAAATTTAACAGAAGAATTATCAGAGACAAGACAAATAGAATTTAGTAAAAAAAAACAAAACAAAACAAAACAAAAAAAAAACAAACTATGAGTTTATTGAAGACAAGCTGCCTGGCAAACCACTTTAGTTAAAAAGTTTTTCAGTTCACCAGGATAACAGGCCCTCTAGTCCCTTGTTTCTGCTGAATAAACATTAACATAGAAAATACAGAGGCTAGGAATGTAGCTCTTTATGCATGGGCATATGAGAAGGAGGTGAGTAGCTCGACATACCATAGAAAATGGGGCCCACCTGGAAGTCTAGCTCATTAGTCCCCAGCCTCCTACAGAAGTTCAAGACTGCATTGATCAGTCCACTGATTAGCCACCATTAGACATTCTCTCAGGTAATGGGCATTATCCCTCATCCACTTCTCAAATTACTACCCTTTCTTTAGCAGTTAGCAACTCCCTCACCACCTCTTGAGCCCCTCATGTGAGTTTTTCAGTCCTAGCCATTCTTCCTCACTTCTGGAGTAGAAGGACGCTGTACCACCTCTAGTCCTGAGTTTGAAAAAGGAAGGATGATTGTTTATGTGTCTATTCATCTCTTCAGTTACAGGTTACATTATTCCTGCTTGGCCTTACTAGGGGATCTCTAGAAAGAAAAATAAGGGGCGCCTGGGTGGCTTAGTAGGTTAACTTCTGCCTTTGGCTCAGGTCATGATCTCAGGGTCCTGGGATCGAGCTCCACATGGGGATCCTTGCTCAGCTGGGAGTCTGCTTCTCCCTGTGCCCCTTACACTGCCTGTGCTCTCTCACCCTCTCTTTCTCAAATAAATAAGCAAAATCATTAAGAAGAAAGGAAGAAAGAAAGAAAGAAAGAAAGAAAGAAAGAAAGAAAGAAAGAAAGAAAGAGAAAATGGAAAGGAAGAAAGAGAGAAAGAAAGAAAAGAAAAAGATAAGTTGTATTACAAAAGTTCTAGTCCTCCCAGGATCTGCATGAAAAATTTATAGCCCTGCCTAGCTGGAGTTTAGATCTTTTTACACCAGTGAGTCCATCTCCTTTCTTAACCTTAATTTACCATTTGAGAATCCTCTATCATGATCTCAACATGGAAAGGTGTCATGGCCACATAATCTCTGCCCTTATTCCTGAATTTTCTCAACTAAGGAGTTCTCATCCCATCACCCGTGGGGTGAGAGTAACAAGACCATGGCCAAGGTTCTCAAAACATGTGCTGAGGTCCCTGGGGCACCACAAGAACTCACATGGCTGCCTGGGATATATTAAGGGAGACATCAAAACATCTGTCAGTCACCTGGGGAACCAATAGCTAAACATAGTTCCCAGTTTCAACTTTAGGTCATTACTTTTCTTTCTGTGATACCATCACTTTGCCAAACTGAGTTTTTGATGATTGCTGTGATCAAAAGCAGGTGCACAAAAATCATCATGGAATAGGATAGAGGGGAGTCAGTGTCTGATCTTGTTCCAAAGTGAGAAGTTGTGTAGTCCTCAGCAGGCGCTGAACTGTTGTGACAAAACCTTATTCAACAGTTGGGACTTAACTACTTAATATTTGGAACTATTCAGTATTTCTTTTGGCCAATGATGTGCCATAAACAATTGCTGAGAAACTAAGAGTGTTGTGAACTGAGAAAGTCTGAGAACCTCACTGTTAGGGTGTTTATACATGTCCTTAGGATTGGAGCTAGATCAAGTGTCTTTGTGAAGAGAGATTGTGTTAAGAGAAAGAAAAAAACAACTTAACAGATTCAAAGCCATGAACTTCTTGATGAGCTCTAGAGTAGAGAATTTGTCCCATTTCTAATTCTGTTGGGACCCAAGTAGACAAAACCTTTTATTATTGTCAAAAGTCAATATAATTTTGATAATGAGCCAGAGAAACCAGGCTTTCCGCCCTCCATTCCCAGTGGGTTGACCACTATTACTATTATTACTATAGAGAATTGAGACAGATACTAACACTAACCATTAAATACCAAGAACTCTATTGGCCAAGTATTCTTGGGTCATCAGCTACTATAATACCTTCTTTGCTACTTTTTTTTCTTCTCTTTTTAAAAAATTCCACTTCTTTGTCCAGTCACTGAGGTCATCTTATTTCTGTCTCAAGAAACCAAAACAACAACAACAAGAAAAAAAATACACAAAAA
This sequence comes from Mellivora capensis, assembly GCA_004024625.1. Classification (NCBI taxonomy): domain Eukaryota; kingdom Metazoa; phylum Chordata; class Mammalia; order Carnivora; family Mustelidae; genus Mellivora; species Mellivora capensis. The sequence continues at coordinate 113,336 of PISX010001700.1, read as the reverse complement.
ACAGGAGTCCCATGAATGCTAAAAAATAATACTCATAAAGTAGTTAAACATATTTCTTCAATCTTTGAATTAAGGAATTAAAAATACCAGTCAAGTACACATATTATATGTTTTTAATCTTATGCTTTTAAAAAAAATCATAAAAATAAAATGTTAATGTTCTGACATTTTTTTAAAAGATTTTATTTATTTATTTGACAGACAGAAATCACAAGTAGGCAGAGAGGCAGGCAGAGAGAGAGGAGGAAGCAGGCTCTCCATGGAGCAGAGAGCCCGATGCAGGGCTCGATCCCAGGACCCTGGGATCATGACCCAAGCCGAAGGCAGAGGCTTAACCCACTGAGCCACCCAGGCGCCCCTGTTTTGACATTTTGAGTGATCATGTTTGTTAATGCCATAGGGTAAAACTGAGGAGTTGAATTTAATGTATTATTCCAACAAGAAGGTGTCAGTATGTTTGGGTGTCACTGTACTGTGTTCCAGTCTTTTATTTATTTATTTATTTGTTTGTTTGTTTGTTTGTTTTTTAAAGATTTTATTTATTTGACAGAGAGAAGTAGGCAGGCAGAGAGAGAGGGGGAAGCAGGCTCCCCACTGAGGAGAGTGCCTGATGTGGGACTCGATCCCAGGACCCTGAGATCATGACCTGAACCAAAGGCAGAGGCTTAACCTACTGAGCCACCCAGGTGCCCCTTTTATTTATTTTTTAAAGGATTTTATTCATTTATTTGAGAGAGAGAGATAGAGCACAAGTGGGGACGAGGGTCAGAGGAAGAGGGAGAAGCAGACTCCCACTGAGCAGGGAGCCCAACATGGGGCCGATCCCAGGACCCCAGGATCATGACCCAAGCTGAAGGCAAGCCGCTTAACTGGCTGAGGCATCCAGGAGCCCCTGTTCCAGTCTTTTAAATAACTAATTAAGTTATGTGTTCTAATCCCCCTTGATTATTGCTGTCAAAGTAATAGATATATCTTGAGGTTTTAGGGAACATGGAGAGGTAAATATTAGTCTTGAAAAGTTCTTAAAGCAGGTGGAAAAAAGAAAAGGAGAATGGCCAAACATTAAAAATTCATTATTTCTGGGGCACCTGGGTGGCTGAGTCGGGTAAGTATCCGACTCCTGATTTTGGCTCAGATCATGATCTCAGGGTTGGAGATCAAGCCCCAGATTGGGCTCTGCACTGGGCGTGGAGCCTGCTTAAGATTCTCTTTCTCTCCCTTTGCCTCTCCCTCTCCACCACACTCTCTGTCTCTCAAAAAAAAAAAAAAAAAAATTCATTATTTCTGTGATAAGATTACTCTTTTACACCTTCAGGGGATTTTGCCTAATATTTAGCATGCAATTTTGCTTTTGAATTTCCTTCATATCCTGTATGTTCCTTGGTATTTGGACTCTAGTTGTAATTGTGGAGGGAAAAAAAAAGAAACAGAAAAATAGTCACCTGAGTGTTCCTCAATTCCCATACCTAAGAGAAAAAGGCACTGTGAAGACGAGCTATTTAAACTTCTAAATGTTTGATTATGCAGCAGCAATACTTTTACCTTAGACTTAGTACTTAACAAAGGGTAACATCCACTTTTTAAAAATTGAGACAAAAGTGTAGCTTAAAAAAAAAGTGATCACCCCACAATTCTGTGAGTCATCAGACCTCTGCTGGAGAGCAGACTTGGTCTTGCTGGAGAGGTCAAAGAGGAACTGACTTACTTTTCAGTGTGTGCGAAGTACACAACCCCTCAGAGCAATTTGTAAGTAAAATTAACTAAAATTAGGAAATTTTGAAAACCATCATCACTAAGAAAAACTAGCACAGTAGCCTGTCCAGTGCTGTGAGTGCAGAGTGGCCTTTGGTGAGTGACTCAGGTTGAAATTATTGGCTCCCCTGTTTCTTGACTTGTAAGGGGCAGATGGCCATTACGAAAGAAATTCTAGTTCTTTTGCTAGTGGACCCCAGACCTGGTGGCTCTCATTTGTTTCCTTAACCTCATGCTCTTTCTCCTGTGTATTCAGGAGGACTAAAATGAAACCATGCAGCAGTATATTAGAAAATGAAAATTATCTAAATATTAAATTTTGATGATGGGTGGTAGGAATGGGCAGTTCGTGACAGGCTTAGAGAAAGAAGAGAGTCCATTAATGAGAGAGGTGCTCAATCTGGGTCTTCCACCACATTCCAAAAAATGAGTGTATTATTACTTTGTTTTTAAATGAGAGTGTCATGCTTTTCCTCATTCAGCAAATATTGACAGTGCCCACTCCATGCCAGGGTACTGTCTGAAGAAGCTATGGGCCCGTGAAAACAAGAGAAAACTTTTGTTAGTATCATGCATTCCTGTCATTTTTTTGTAAGTTCTAAATAGAAAAGGAGATTTACCCAGTCAATATTAAGATTCCTGTGTGTATATACCCCTGTTTTCACTGCCATATCAGTGACTTTAAGTATTTATTTTGCTTGTCAGTCTTAGTTCCTTGGTGAATTGTTCTCAACGTCTTCTGTACTGTTGCCTGAGCCTTAATAAGAAAAAGTAAATGTTTATGGGATGTCTTTCTTGAGATAAGATGTACTAAGGGGTATGCGTAACTCATTCTCACTAAACCCATGCAGTATGAGACATTTAAAGATATACTATTACAAAAACAGACAAAGAAAGCCTTCAACGAGGCCCATGTTTTTTCTTCAGAAAAACCAAATAAAGAATATCGAACACTGGGCTTTTCTATCAGATTCCTGGCACTTCATTGTGTAGCTCAGGTGAGATTTGCTAAAGAAATAGTGCAATTATTCCACCTGTCTGTTGCAGTTTCTCTCTGGTTTTGTGTCAGCTTTCCATTAATTGTCTTGGGATTTCAGGAGTTTTCTTAACCTTGGTGCAGAAAAACATGTTGTCATTGATTGGTGGACAATTCTGTCTAGACATCTATAAGATGTAAGTTTCTACAACTTCTCATTGGAAGCAGGCAAGTGAAAAGCAGAAGAGAGAGTAGCTGTGTGCACTCTGGCAAATGTGGGAGTTGCCTTGCGACAGAGAATCGCTGAAGTAATTCAGTCGATGAGGTTGTCTTCTTGTAAATGGTTATGAATGGTCCCCAAACCAAGACCTTTCAGCTCATTGTTTCACTTCCAGGGAGAACAAGACTATACGCAGATCTCGAGTTTCCCTGTCTCAACGTCCAGTCCTTCTTTGCAACTTAGACAACTTCAAGCTGAATTTGTTCTCTGCACCAGGGACAGTTGTGTTTGTTTGGCTGGTTATTTTTTCTCTGTTTGATTTTTGTTTTTTGTTTTGTTTTGCCAAAAAAGTCAGAAAACAAGTATTACAATTTATGTGTTATCTATAGGTCCCTATGGCAACTTTTTTAAGTGCAGTAGAACAAAACTGTCATCCAATCATTATTATTTTCAACTATGAATACATTTCTACAGAAACTAAACAGAAGGCAGTTGATGAAAAAATATTTCACATTAAATCATAGAGTTAATTGTATGTGTTGACACACACGTATTTTTGTATGTAATCTTTATGTTTAACACACTGAGTTTCTATTCATTTATTCCACCTACTATAGAGATGAGGTCAAATTTCTAACACGTGTCACTATTTCTTGGGGTCTCTTTTGTTTGTTTTGCATGATTGACAGGTAGCCCGTCTTGTACTGTTTATTGAGGAAAGGGATCCATCGTTCACCAGGCAGATAGGCTGTCTAGAATCCAATTCCTCAAACACAGCAGCAAAGGGACAAAACACTGTTTCAAAGATTCTGGAACAAACCTTGCATTCATCAGTTCAAGTTTTGTTTCATGAGGTCTACCATGTTCCTTCCTTTGTGGCTAGATTTCAGTAAATTCTTTGTGGAGTGCAGTATATACCGTTAGTTCTTGACAAGTAATGGTAAATGCTTAAAAGGATACAGAGTAGGAATATGTTTTTCAAATTGGCATCTGTATAGTCTTTATAGTGATGGAGAATTCTCCCAGGAAATGTAATGCTTGGTCCTCGAAATGATCATATTAGGAAACCTAAGGAAACTATCATAAACTCAATTTTATTTTATTTTTTTTAAAGATTTTATTTATTTATTTGACAGACAGAGATCACAAGTAGGCAGAGAGGCAGGCAGGGAGAGAGGAAGAGAAGCAGGCTCCCCGCTGAGCAGAGAGCCCCATGTGGGGCTCGATCCCAGGACCCTGGGATCATGACCTGAGCCGAAGGCAGAGGCTTTAACCCACTGAACCACCCAGGTGCCCCCATAAGCTCAATTTTAGAAATCATAAAATTCTGCTCAAAAATATTGTGTCTTGCATGTGATTGAGGACATGTTTGCACACACATGCACACCCCATGAATTAGAATTCAGGTATCTTGACCCTCAACATAATGATTTTGATCAACGATTTGGCATTTGCTGGCAGGTCCAACAGCCTTTTGATGAGAATGTAATAAATAAGTAAGACAATTAAGCTGAAATCTCTATTTATCCTTAAGGGATAGAGAATCTTGATGGGCTTCTGGGCAAATCTTTTAACTTAGAGCCTTTGCCAAGCAATCAGGAATTTTCGTTATGTTAATATATCATTCTTTTGCCTCCACATTTAGAGTAGATACATTTTTTTCAGTTATGTTAAAGATTGTCTTCCCTCAGAAGACTTGCAACTGAAGTTCTCTAAAGATTACTCAAGAGTTGCAGTGGTTAACATGATAGCCGTTAGCAACATGTGACCTTCACATAATTTAAATTAACTAAAATTAAATAAAAGCAAAATTCAGTTTCCCAGTCGCACTAGGCACAATGCAAGTCCTAAGAAGTAACCACATGTGACTAGTGGATACTGGTTTGGACAGCATGGATAGAAAATATTTAATATTTCCATCTTCGCTGAAATTTCTTTGGATAGTTGATATTTCCGAGTCTGGGATTTGTGCTACCATGAGGCTGCTGACTAGTCTGAATTCATTAAGCAAGCAGAAAGCAACATGGTGTGGTAGAAACAAAATACTTATTTTAAAAGCCTGCATTTAAATCCAGCTACACTACACATTGCCGTGCCTTGGGATTTCATGACCCAGTAAGATTTCCAAAAACTACCCAGGAGACTGACCAGGGGTTACAGAGCACATACTTTGCCACGTAAAGGACATTAATAAGAAAATCCTTGTCAATATGCACAATCACTTTATTTTTAAAGGGCATTTTCATTTCAATAAAAAAGAAAGAGCATGATCTCAGAATGAAGGAGAGTTTTCAAAAGCAATCTGTTTACCTTGTTTGAAACGTCACCCCATGGCCCATGTTTGTTTTTATTTTGACAAGTTCTGTTGGCGAGCACCAGCTCTCGGCTTGGCATTTGGAAACCATTGAACTGTACCACCTGCCAAGAGCATGACTGCAACTGACTTATTTAGGTTCCCTGAGCCTTGTTCCTTATGTTAGAATGGGAATATGAGCATCCTTTTAATGCACAGTCATCAGAGTTAAATACTTTGTGCCAGTAGGACACAGTGTCTGGTACATAGTAGGCATGCATAAAACGGTACTGCTCTCACTCTTCTCTATTTGATCATGCCCTTCTTTTTAATCTCCCGAATCCTTTTATCAATGAAGATCTTTAAAAATTGTTGCATTAGCTCCCCTAAATCTTTCTTCCTAAAACCCATCCTGGAGAAAAAAATGAGGGCAGGGTCATTGACCTTAAGAATGGGACAGTTGAATGAGATACATTTCTGTGAAAGAAGAACCTGTTCCTAGAACACAAAGTGAAGGTACTCGTGAAAGCTTGCTGAGTCTTCAGCCCTCCCTTTATTCCTCCCCCTCCACAAAGTCCTCCCTCAAAGCAATGAAGGTAATTTGTTACATCCACACCCCTGGGAGAATCCCTCCATTATAGTGGCTTTTATTAAACAAAAGAATTAATATGTTTAGTGACTGTATCTATACATACTTTTTAACTTACTAAATTTGGAAAAGATTTTAATGCATAATTTTGAAAAGAGATTGTCTTTTTTTTTTTTTGGTACCATCATCTAACTAGCAAATTTGAGGGGATTGATTGATACCATGTACCTTCTCTAATAATGCCTAAATTTTTATTTTATGACAAATGAAGAGATAACACTTCAGACTAGAGAATTTTTACTCAGGCTGCATTAACTCCACTTCCATTTGCTTTATCATCAGTGCATGTGAGAAGAGCACATGTGGGTAAAATATTGAGGAATTTTAAGAATTTGGGGGGTCAAGTACCAGTCTTGGCTGTAATTCTTAAAATGTGAGTAAGAAGTTAGCAAATGGTTTAAATTTCAGAAGACTAAGTAACTTCTAAGGTCACATCCATTTCTAAAGTTACATGTATATATAATATATTAATTTTAGGAATTTATTTTTTAGAGCAGTTTCAATTTCACAGCAAAATTAAGAGGAAGACACAGAAATTTCCTATATATGTCCTACCGCACTCCAGAATGCAGGGTCTATCTGGACACATTAGACAATGTTTTAATCATATGAGATAGTCCTTAAAATGTAATGTTTGCTAAATAGTGTTCTTTAAAGAGTTTTTTTCCATTGAGTCATACAGGAAAATAATAAAGTAAATTCTCTTTATGCTAATGAGGATGGTGGTGGGTTTTCTCTCTCACAATACCTTTTTTCCCTCTTATTTGAAGTACAGAGGTAGAAAACCAGCATACTTATTATGTCAAGGGAAAAAGAGCCCAGAAAATTTCCCTAAGGATTACACACGCACATGTGATGCATGTGTGTGCGTGCACACACACACACATTTACATATGTTTATATATATAAATGTATAGGAACATAAATGCCATCTTCAGAGGACTTTGTTACATACAGCATGCATACAGTCTTGCTACACTCTGCATATGGACATATGATCTTCAACTATCAGCCAGAACTATCACCTGGTTAGAAACCAAAGATTATTTCATTGCATTGCATTTATTATTTTATTTTGGGGTGGAAGGACATGCAAATCAGTAGGTAGGTGAAGCTTGTTATGTTTTGTAAGTCATTGGTATTTATGGTGGTTTTGTTTGGTTGGTTGGCTTTTTAAATTTTTTTATTTTTTGCACTTTTATGTAATTTCTGTTTGTAATCTTTATCAGACATATCATCTTCATGAAATGGAAAATGTACTAGAGGTTAGGCATTGTTTCAAATTTGCTTTTGGCAATGATAAATATATTACAGGTACAGATTTGCAGTATTTAAGTACAGATCCACCAAAGTCGTGCTGCTCAAATTTGAATCCTGGCCTTATCACTCCACAGGCATGGCCTTGTTGTCCTTGGGTTTTCCTTTCCTCAACTACAAAAAGACTTTAATAAAGAGATACTCAATATAAAGTGCTTTGCACAGTGCCTGGCACACAGTAATCAATAAATGTTACCATTATTGTTTTATAATCATTATCATTCCTTGTGATTTTTACCATTATTATTTATAATTTTGTTGGATATTTGTACTCTGATTTTTTAAAATAATTATATTGAAAGCCCAGTTTAAGAAATTTAAAAAATAATAATGGTAACATATTATAAGGACTCCAGTGCTAAAACTAGTAAGACATTGAGTTATTCTACAGGGCATCAGTGAAAAAGACTTCAGAACAATTTATCACTCAAATATATTATGAAATTACAATTCAAGGGCAAAGAAGGGGTTAAAAGTAATAAGACTGTTTCCTCCGTAAACTTAAGAACTTAGATGGTTTCATTGACCTGTTTATTTTTTTAAGATTTGTTTATTATAGAGAGAGGGGGCAGGATGGAGCAGAGGAAGAGAGAGAATCCCAAGCAGACTCACCAGTGATCTCAGAGCCCAGCTCTGGGCTTGATCCCAAGACTGTGTGACCATGACCTAAGCCAAAATCAAGAGTCCACTGATCAACTGACTAGGTCACCCAGGTTCCCCTTATCTGTATTTATGTTAGCTTATTTGTTAAAATTGAGGAAAGAGCTGTAAGTTTTTGTGGGGTTTTTTTTCCTTTTTGTGCTGGTATGGAATATAAATACAAAGGTGCTATTCAATTAGGGTAAACATTCCAACTTGATGACTGATTATAGTTAGCATTGTCAAAATACCATAGAATTATATATACAAATATACATAAACGTGGCTTGAAATTTGACACTGAAAAAATTCTAATTGGAAGATACTACCTTATACAATACTGAACAGCTTTAATTTTGTCTTTATACTAATTTACATTATTTTGGGTTCTCAGTAAAATGTTGAGCATTCCTGCCAAAATGCAAGTTTTAGTAGTTGTGACTTTTGACCACAGGACCAAGTTTTGTAGTAATGGAATACTTGAATTCTATATGGCAGTAGCTCCAAAGAGGAAAATCAGATTCATATCTGGCAGAGGTTGGTTTTGTTACAAAGGAACTTCATTCTTTGGGGTTCCATAAATTGGGTACTACTTACTTTTTTTTTATTTGGCTTAGAGTGGAGCCAGTTCTAAATTAAAAGGCCCGGTGATATAGAGGAGCAATATCATCAAGGTGAATCTGATACAAATGAAGCACCTTTTTTTTCTTTCTTTTTTTTTTTTTTTGTTGTTGTTTGTTTGTTTTAGTGGTATAAAGTCTACTGGGAGTTTACCAAAATCATGTCTTCTTCATAAGTAATTTTAAAGGAATCATTATATTCCTTTTTTTTTAAGATTTTATTTATTTGGGGTGCCTGGGTGGCTCAGTGGGTTAAAGCCTCTGCCTTTGGCTCAAGTCATGATCCCAGGGTCCTGGGATCGAGCCCCACTTTGGGCTCTCTGCTCAGCAGGGACCCTGCTTCCCCCTCTCTCTCTGCCTGCCTCTCTGCCTACTTGTGATCTCTGTCTGTCAAATAAATAAATAAAATCTTAAAAAAATATATTTATTTATCTGAGAGAGAGCACGAGGAGAGGTAGAGCAGAGGGAGAGGGAAAAACAGGCTTCCCCACTTCTCCCACTGAGTTGGGAGTCTGATAGGGGACTGGATCCCAGGACCCTGTGATCATGACCTGAGCCCAAGGCAGACACTAAAGGGACTGAGCCACCCAGGTGTCCCAAGGAGTCATTATATTCTTAAATGTGGCATTTGTAGTTTCTCACGCCTAACGTTACTTTTTTTTTGAAAAAAAACAGATCACCTTTTAAAAAATTATATCTATGGGGGCGCCTGGGTGGCTCAGTGGGTTAGAGCCTCTGCCTTCAGCTGGGGTCATAATCTCGGGGTCCTGGGATGGAGTCCCGCGTCGGGCTCTCTGCTCAGTGGGGAGCCTGCTTCCCCCTCTCTCTCTGTCTGCCTTTCTGCCCACTTGTGATCTCTGTCTGTCAAATAAATAAACTCTTTAAAAAAACCCAAAAAACAAAAAACAAAAAAAAAAGATATCTATGGAAAAATATAATTTAGTTTCACAAAATGTACTTGGGAACTATATTTTCTCTAATACCTTTATTGTCTGAAACCATAGTTTTGTGATTTTAATTTAAAAGGGTAACAACATAAAATATTCAACATCCCTATGAATCTGTAGTCAGTGAACCCAATTCTTCATGTACTATTTTAATATTTAGCTTTATCTTGTGAATTTTTTATCAAAATAAACACATTTTTCTTTAGTGTGTTGTTTTTAAAGGAATGAAGAACTGAAATGAATGAGTATTCACACATTATTTAAAATTGTTTTAATTTTAAAATAGAATCAGCACTTAGATTTTAATAAATTTGGATTGATATCTACTTGAAAAATTTAGAGATTATTAAAAATAGACTGGAATAATTAAAAATGTTTTAAAAGTATGAAGGCTTATACAGTTTTTCAGGACTCAATATGTTTAATGTTAAAAGCAAGATATAAAATGCAATACACAGTATGATTCTAATTGTGTAAGAAGTCCTGCTTTCCATAAAAATCATATCTAACACACATATGCTTACATGCATCCGGAAGAAAAATGTTATTGACAGTTATTTTTGAGTAGTTCTGCAAGGATTTTTTTTGTATTTTCCAAAGTTTCTTCAGTTAATATGTGATTTACATTCAAAATATACATATTAGTTTTTTAAAAGGTCAAGTATAGAAATCTGTTTCCATATTTGTTTGTGTATTTTATATGTCTGTACTTCCGTGAATATGGGAATAGAGTGGTGAGTAGATGCATTCCTCCTGTGGCTAATTCTCCGGGGTTGTCAGATAGCCTACGTGTCCAGAAACATTTTTTTAAAAGATTTTATTTATTTATTTATTTGACAGACAAAGATCACAAGTGGGCAGAGAGGCAGGCAGAGAGAGAGGAGGAAGCAGGCTCCCCGCTGAGCAGAGAGCGCTATGCGTGGCTCGATCCCAGGATCCTGGGATCATGACTTGAGCCAAAGGCAGTGGCTTTAACCCACTGAGCCACCCAGGCGCCCCTCCAGAAACATTTTTATGTACACTCTAGACATGAGAACATACTTGTTTCTCTACCATTCCAGAAGAGGTGGATCAAGGGTGAGTTGGGGAATGGGTGATAGTTTTGAGTCAAAGGGAGGAAAGACACCAGGATTTCAGAACACCCAGTCATCTGCAAGTTTATCTGTTCCCTAATCCTCTCTGACAAGCTCTAGGGGAGAATTTCTTTCTAGTTTTAGAGCCAGACGGAGTGAAGCACGGAAGACCAACAAGTCTGCATGAGATTCAATTCAGAAAGTAAGCCTTCAGCTTCGCGTCAAATGTGCTTATTCATGCAACTGCTCGTCCTGCTGGCTGTCGCTGCCGGGCATGTTCTTCGGTGGCAGTCGAGACTTCGTGGCCCTTAGTGCTTTTGGTATCAGAGGATTAGGGGGTCTTTGATTAATAAAGTAAAACTTTCTTCTGATTAACATCATCTGCTTTTCCTTCTGCTTTGGCCATCATGAAGTGTGGAGAGGTGGCGGCCTCGTGTGCTTCAACACAATTTTGAAATGAGCTAGTTTACTGATGCTGCTGTTGGTTGGATTCATTTTGTTAGATGATCAGGGGCTTTGCCACAGTTAAGGACTCAAATAGTTTCTGGATCTCAGTGAAATCTCTGTGAGGGTTTGCTTTTGGGTTTTTTCCTTCAGCTTTTTGCTCATGTTTCTGGCTTCTTATTGTAGGAAGAGTGAGGGCAAAAAACAAAGTAGTAAGTGATACAGAAGTAGGGAAAGGATGACCAAAGGCCCAGAAAATAGTTCTTGATTCTCATTATCATACTTTTTGGGGGAGAAACTTCAGCAGTGCACACTGAGCAAGTTCTTGGGAGAGGGGACAGCCAGCCCTCCCTCCTAGATTGGGTGATTCTGTGGAATCCTTGTGTGTGAAACCTAGATTTCAATCTGTGGTAGCCAGGGCCGGCTACTGAGAACCTCCTTCCACATCGTGAGACTGGAGGTGACTGACACTGACTGCTGTAACTGTTACCTGGGTACAAATGACCTCATTGCCCACATGCATGCATGCATACATACTACACACACACGCACACGCACGCACGTGTGCTCACATATACACACACATAGCTTCTTTTCTGATCTCACCCCCCATCCCATATGACTCCCTTCCCACCTGTCCCTATGAATATACCAATCCCCCTCCAGAAGCTATTTTCTTTCCTTAAAGAAGTCCTCTTCCTTTTTTGTTAAAGATTGTTGTTGCCAAATTTGTTTGATTTTACTTAAATGAGAGACAATACTATATAAGCCTCTCTATATATACATACATACATACATATATATATATATTTGTTGTATATTCAAAGATTACTTAAGCATTATATCATTTTCAAAAGAGAAGGATAGGATATAACCTGCCCTTGATTGAGGACATATGCCCATTGGAAGAGTAGAAATAATTTTACTGTTACTGAAGTGAGACAGTCGAGATATTTGGCAAAAACAATTTCTGAGGAATGAAGTATCTCCATCATTAAAAGTATAACGGTCTTTCTTTCTGCTTTGACAGGGAAGGGAAGCAAGACTGGTAAATCATCCTAAATATTTTATGTTCTAAATATATTTTTTATAGAACTTAGGAGTAAAATACAATCAAAGAAAGAATTCATGTTTTAATAAGCATTCACACCTTTTTTAGTTTAGAGTCATCCAATGTAATTCATGTAAAAAATGAAACTTATTTCCAGGGATCAGTTTCAGATTAGCGGTGTGCCTTGGTCAGCATAACTTAATTCTTAGAAAATAAACTTTGTAAGCAGGCAATTATAAAGAATGAAATGGAAGAAAAGACTGTCCCTTGGGAAAACATCTAGATTTCATATTACTTTAATTTTGACCATCTGAATAATCTACAGAAAAATCAGGTATCATAACCCCCCACAAATGTAATCCTGGAGCGAAGGAGTACAAAATAGCACATTTCCTTTAAAGTGTGCTCCGCCATTTCCTGCTTTTTATTTTCCCACACTTTGAATTTCAAGATCTCTGTGTAATTTGATGATGGCCGTAACGAATGGTCTAATCATTGGTAACGATCCGTGTGCTGACGTCACCCATATGCTGCTTGTGCTAAAACATATTTCGTGGGTGGTGTTTGAAGTCGTTCAGTCCTTTCCAGAATTGTTCATGACCGAGTGCACAGTTCAGTGGCAATGCTCTCAGTCATGTCCAGGAAGCTTTCTGTGTAGAGTAATTACATTCATTTTTGATGAAAGAGCTTCAGCTAGCCAGATCACAAAATACCCCATGGAGATTTTGGAAATGTTTCTCACGAGTCATCCATGCTAAGAAATACCACGAAAGAACTCTGGGCCCCAGTTGCTCACTTTCCCCCAAGTAGAATGTTGCGCAACCTTCCTTGCCTTTGCCTTGCCTTTCCCGGTTTCTCTGAGACTCGTCACGCTGACATCTTGCCCCTGTATCCCAGGCTTGGTGTGGCCAACGTTGCTGCAGCAACAGCACACACCGGATAACATTGCTCCATTAGCTACAGCAGCGGGACGTGAGTCAGTTGAAAAGTTTCGCCGGGTTTTTATTAGTGTATGATGCAGTCCCATGTCCTCTACAGTTGCTAGCCTGTCCAAACACACACCGTGATGTGGAACACTCGATGCTCATCACCTTCAAATGTTAGACGGTCCAGGGGCCTCTCACTGAGGCCCCTACAGTTGCTAGCTCCTTCCACAGCATCTCTTACTAATGCCTATGATAAGAAGTCACGAGTAAAACTCAGGACATGCAGCTGGGACTCTGTTTCTACTGTTGTATATCCTGGGCACGTAATAAGTAACAGTGACCTTGCTTCATGATCAAGAAGCCCCTTTTAGCCCAGGCAGATGGACAATGGTTAACATCCCCAAAGACAGTTTTTCAACCCACTGGCTGGGAATAACATGTGTTGAAGAATAAGGATGGAATTACTGTAATTCTCTGTGGAAATTTATGATAGTGCAATTTATTATTTAGTACTGATCAAAAGTAGTCATAGAGTTATCATAATTTCTAACATGAGATTTGGTTTGTTTTTCAGACATGGAGATGACTTGATTGTGACTCCATTTGCTCAGGTAAGCACAGTTTGGTGAATGGGCAAGTTTCTCACAGATGTGGAAATTTAATTTAGGGGATTAGTTCTGGTTCTTAATTTCATTTTAAGTCAGATGCAAATGCAAATAAAAATTCTGTGGTTCATTTAAGTAATTTGAAGGCAATGCTAGAGAATGTGACCTTAACCATATTGGACTGTTTCCTATAAACCCATAGACCCAAAGAATGTCTTTGCTTCAGATTACAAATTACCTAAGTGATAAATTTAAATGGGACCATATTTCCTTAACTAATATAAACACTGGAAGCAGAGGGCTATATTGTGGGCTAAATTACATTTAGTATAATTAAATACATGATCAGGGCTTGAAATTTAATATTTCAGTTCAACTTGATGCTGCTTTATTTACTCCTTTTTTACGTGTCATTTGTACAGATTTAAATTTATCTTAATTTGTTCCTTTTAGGCATACAAATAATGAAAATACCTTAACCACATAAAATAAGTTCTAGAAGGTGATAAAACAATCTAAAGCATTTAGAGTATGTATAAAATGGTTGATAGGCAGATAGTCTTTGTATAGGCCAGTGCTTTGGCACCCTAGCTTCACACTAGAATCACCTAGAAGGCTGTTATCCCAGGCCATATCCCTGATCAACGAAATTCAAACATTTGGGGGTTGGATCCAAGCACCTGTACTTTTTAAAGGACCAGTATTTTTCCAGGAAAAGTTGAGAGACATTGGTATAGGTAGATGGGAACAGGACGGGATATTACTGATTTAACCGGGGTATAAAACAGGCTTAAAGCCAATACTAACTCTAAAAAGAAATGTTGAATATTAGGTTACAAGTGATCCAGACAGATTATAAAAATGATAATCAAGGCTAACCATGATCATAATCAAAACTAGTTCTAGTGCCTCAGGTAGCTCATTTAACTTCTCTACGACTTCTTTTTTCAACTGGTAAAATTAGACGACTTGGCCTGGATAAAGGTAGATGTCAGTTCAAACCCTGTCTCTTCCTCTTGCTCAGTGAATGGCCTTGGGCAAGTCACTGAACTTTTTCAAGCCTGGTTTACTCCTCTCCTAAATGAAAGTCCCAAGAGAACCTACTTCATAAGGTTTATAAGATCTTAAAATAATCCCAAGCTTGTGAAATGCTCCACACAATTTTTAGAAAACAAGATGAATTTTAAGTGTTGTAATTAGTAAGAGCCGTTTCGTCTCAAAAATGTTATAATAGGTTGTTTTTTAGATACATACTGTCAGTGTTTAGATAATAGGATTGTGTGTAATTCTTTGCCTTTTTCAAATTTCCTGAAATTTTGTGATTGCTATAATTCAGATCAAAACTTAATGAATCCATAAATAACATACCATATAAGAGTGATTTTTTTCATTACTATAGGCAATTAGAGATAGAATATGACCACCATATCTTTTAGAAGTTCACGTTTTTTGTTTGCTTAAGATTTTGCGGGAATCATAAATTCTTTCCAGTACCTATATTTCTATGTTCAGAAACATTTACAACTCTTCAAAGTTCTAATCACATTTTAGGATAACAAGATCACACAAATTTAGAGATTTTTTAATTGATTACTATTGAGGGTCCATAATTTTATTTCTAAGAACTGAGAGCTAGGTGAACAGCTAAAATCGGGAAAAATAACATAAGTAACCATCACCAAATATAGAAATAATCATTCCAACTACAGTTTATTCCAGTAGTTATTTTTACTTCTAAGTAAAATCTCTAGATATTGTTGTAAGAAAAAAATATATATACATATATCTAAATATATAGTAAAAAATGAAAAAAATCTGCATGATACTTATCTCTTCAGGTATTATTTCTTAAGTAATAATAAATACTTTTATTTTTGATAGTTTTTTTCTCTAATAAATAGATTAATAAATTTGATTCTGTCCTTACCATCAATGGTCTTAAATTCGTAGGAAATCTAGTCTTTTATATTTTTATCTGCCTCTGCCTCTACTTCCATTCTTCCTTTCTCTAAAATAAATTTTAAAATGTATTTAAAAAAAGACAAACTTCTTTCAGAATAGAATTTTTTTCCATAAAAGTCTAGAAAAAAATAAAAGGAAAAGGAAAAAAAATGAAAATTTCTCATAATTGCAACTCCCCAAATAACTAGTATTGACATTTTGAATCCCTCCCTGTTTGTGTTTTTTTGTTTGTTTGTTTTGTTTTGTTTTACCTAGTCACGGTTTCCTGTAAAGCTAAGAGAACAGAATCTTGTTATAAGAGAATTTAGAAAGACATCCAATTTGATGGACAGGGCTGAGCCCTATCCCATCCAGGATAGATGTCATCTTCAGAAAGGGTCTTAGGACCCTGCCTCAGGTCGTGTTCCCATGTCTCCAACACTGTCAGGGTAAGAAATTCTTGCTGGTGTTTAACCCACACCATTTGCCACTTCCAACTTCATATGTTTCCCCATAAGCTCAGAATCCTTTTGGTCCTCAAAAAAGTGACATTTTTGTAGATGTGATTTAGTTCCATTTTGAAATAATTTGTTTTTGTTGAAATCTTTTGGTGTGGGGATTTCCTTAGGCACCAAGGCTAGGTGTGGAGAGGAATCCCAGTGCCGTGCCAAGGTCATGCTGCAGCACAATTGGCCTTTTCCTCCTAAAGTAACAGTTTGGCCAGAGCTCATTAGAGGGATTCAGGAATACCAACAGGTCTCAACACTGATGAAATGCCAGAGACTCTGCTTTGTAATTAGTTGCCTCTGGCCACACCCACCCAAATATGTGATATGACTACCTTGTGAAACTATAAGTCACTTAAAATTCTCATCTTGAAGTATTGACTGTTAAAAGAAGTGGAATATCTGACTGAGGAAGAGACAGAAAATACCCAACTATTTTCTTGGATCCCTGGAGAAGCCTCATGTTATTCAAACTAAGGAGATAGGCCTGATTTAAGTCTATAGGGTAGGAACATAGGAGTCATTTTAACGTTAATCAAAATACAGCGTCTGGGATAATTTTGTAAAAAATGTACTAGTCTTGGGACGCCTGGGTGGCTCAGTTGGTTGGGCGGCTGCCTTCAGCTCAGGTCATGATCCCAGCGTCCTGGGATCGAGTCCCACATCGGGCTCCTTGCTGGGCGGGGAGCCTGCTTCTCCCTCTGCCTCTGTCTGCCTGTGCTTGCTCTCTCTCTCCCTCTTTCTCTCTCTCTGACAAATAAATAAATAAAAAAAATTTTTTTAATGTACTAGTCT
Source organism: Mellivora capensis (assembly GCA_004024625.1). Taxonomy (NCBI): domain Eukaryota; kingdom Metazoa; phylum Chordata; class Mammalia; order Carnivora; family Mustelidae; genus Mellivora; species Mellivora capensis. The sequence continues at coordinate 96,582 of PISX010001700.1, read as the reverse complement.
TTAACACTATAGAGCACTATTATTCCATTTGGTAATAGAACATTGTCAGTATTTGTTAAATACCTGCCCCATTTCACCTAGCAGCAGCCACCTTGTGGCCTCATTTCAATCTTCAGGTTGATGCAGATCAACAAGGTTGATGCAGCCACCAGGCGCCCCCTGCTGGAAGCTGGTCATCACATTTCAGTTGCTTCTGTTAGTTTCTCCTTGGATCTTTCATTAAAATAAATGACAGCTAGCATCTTCTGTTAATCAGAGTACTTTTTAGATTGAACTATATGAAATAATCAGTATTCAACCTTTGTTTACATACAAGAAGAACAATTTCATACAGTTTAACCAAAATGTAACTTGGAAAGGTTTCTATCAAAATGACCTTTCTATCTTCTAAGTAATCATAATTTGACTCCATTTTTTGGTTATTGTTGTTGTTTGCTTGTTTTGTTTTTGTTTTTGTTTTTGTTTTTCTGGACTAAAACCGAGACTAGGAATTCTTCCTCTTTCTCCTTTCCCCCAGCGCCAGTGGCAACTCTTGGTCTGTGTTTTAGCACCATCTAGTGACCTGAAGTGTACTTGTAATGAAAAACAATTCTCAGAATTCTTTGTTTACTTTTTAAGTAGGGGTTTTTAAAGAGAATGTTGTTGCCACATCTTTTTTGTTTGTTGACAGCAGTCTCCTCTTTAAATCTTCTCGAGTAATGGTTACTATAGAAGCATACATTGCGTTTAGGCTCTATGTTCAGTTGTTTAACTTTTCAGTGAAGCCGACTTTGTTCTGTTATTTTTGGTGAATCTTATTGGCTAATAAACATTAAAAGTATTTAAGAAAATCTGAGATGTGTGTGTAAAGAACATTTAATCCTTGTCCCGAGAGCCAGTACATGACCCATCTCTGCCAGTTTTCCATAGCACCATCATGATTTCTTTCTTAAAGTGTGTGTATTTCTCATCATTTCAAAAATAAATTTTTTTAATTTTTTTTAAGATTTTTACTTATTTATTTGACAGACAGAGATCACAAGTAGGCAGAAAGGCAGGCAGAGAGAGAGGAGGAAGCAGGCTCTCCACGGAGCAGAGAGCCTGATGCGGGGCTCGATCCCTGGACCCTGGGATCATGACCTGAGCCGAAGGCAGAGGCTTTAACCCACTGAGCCACCCAGGCGCCCCTCAAGCGCATTTTTGACCTTGACTGATTACACTTTTGCTTGGAGTGGCCAAAGAGAAAGAAATAGCCTTAATTTTCTAACCATTGAGCTGTATAAGGGAAAGCCTCAAGGTTCTTTTTGGTTAGCAAGCATTTAGGAGTGGAGAAAAGTATAGGAATTTTAAAGCCCTGACTACAGTTCTTAAGAGGTTGAATTCAAGGGGAGTGAGAACTGCCCTAGAGCAAAAGAAATGAATAATTAAATCCTGACTCAAGGGCTTGAGTAAAACTGCTTCCAGTTCTCTCCCACAGCATATAGAACCAGATGCCTTACTCTATAGTCTGCAAGACAAGTGAGAGCGTGAAAGACGAAATCAGTGCTTTGGTGATGTAGCTACCTAGAGTAAATCAACTAAATTTAGGGTAATGTTTTCCATAACATTTGTCTGGAATTTAAAAAAAATTATTTTTACTTATTTATTTGAGAGAGAGAATGGGCATGTCCGAACCAGGGTGGGCATGGGGGCCGCGGTGATGGTGGCAGGCAGAGGGAGAGGATCCCAAGCTGGCTCTGTGCTGAGCTCAGAGCACTTGGAGGGACTGCATCTCTCCACCCTGAGATCAGGACCTGAGCAGAAACGAAGAGTCAGATGCCTAACCAACTGAGCCACCCAGGTGCCTCTGTCTGGAACTTTAATTTACACTTCCGCCATTATCATGTGTGTGCCATAGTGCAGGATCTAATCATCCTTAATATAAAACTTATAGAGTATTATTTGACTTTCACAAAAACAGTGGTCTAATACTTGCACACATAAGAGATGATGGATTTACAAAATTATTTATTGCAGCTGTGCTTGTAAAGGAAACTTTAGGAGACAACTTAAAAGTCAGTTGGTAGAGGGGACAGGCAATTGAATGCCTGGAGGGAGGGGCTGGGGAGGAAATTTCTTTTTTCACTTTTTACTTGGAAATTCTTCATGCGTGTAAGAGGATATATCTAGTGACTATCTAAAATATAAAGAACACTAAAATCAACAGTTAAAGAAATAGAACAGTACCAATATTTTTAATACCCCAGAGCATACTTCCCTGATTTCATCTATCTGCTTCCTCTCATAAATAACAATAATTTGGGTTTTTGTCTTTTTATAATGAGGGGGATATGTTCTACATTCTACCTTTTTATTATTTAAATTCTGTACCACGTGAAAATATAGTTTATGCAAAAGAAATACATTAAATCTAAATTAAAAACTGAAATAAAATAATCTGATTTAATATTTTTATTATAACAGTCAGAAAACAATTATAGTATAACTTTCATGAACTAATGTTTCCTTTCAAATGAGCATAGAACTTGAATTACCTGCAGCACTATTTCTATTTACTTAGGTACCAAGTGCAGTGCACTTAGTATAATTTATTAGAACCTAGTTCTCAGAATTCTGAGGTTAAATTTTGCCTAGAAAAAGGAGTTCTTAGAGGGTGCAATAATCTTATTTAAAATGTTTTATTAGTGTATTTGGTATTCAATTATTAAAGCATAAATTAGGCTTGCATGATTTAATGACAGTGATCATTTATCAGATTTATTTCTGCATCATTCAAGATTTCATACCTTATGAAAGACAGCGTGCTCTGATGTCAACAGTTGGCTATTTGAATACTCCGTCATAGGCAGCGTGACCTTTCAGAGCTGTGAGTTGTTTATATGTGATAATGAGCCAGGTTTTCCAGTGCCTGAGTTAGTCATGGTTGGCACCTCAGGAAGCACCATTAACTCCTTCAGGGGATAATGATGGAGGTCACCATCCTAGGGCGCAAACAGCATCCCAGTGACGTATAAGAAATAAGGTCAGTTTCAGAAATGTCTGAGACATTTTTGTCTTAGAAAAACATTTAGGCTGCCTTTAGTCTAAGTCAGTGCCAGATGAAAACATTCTGGGTATAATTCTGGAACACTTGGAGCAATTATAAATTTGTATTCCTCACCCCCCCTTTTTTTAACCAATGATAGGCATTAAGTAAACACCCTATGCATGCACCAGATCATTAATCAGATGGCATGTTGCCATAATGGGCTAATGTTCATTGGGTGCTTTCTGTTTGCCAGGCACTGTCTTGGCACTTAGCATTTCATATCATCTTCACAACAATCCTCAGAGATAGCTATCCCTACCTTGGGTTATAGAAAAGGAAATTGAGGCACACAGAGATTATGAAACTTGTCTAAGTTCACACAGTGAATACATAACAAAGTCAGGTAGTCTGGGTTGTTATGTAGTACCTAATGGGACATTTGAAATCTATGTTTTAGTGCAACTTCAACATTATCGTTGTTACCCAGATTAATTATAGCCTCACTTAATACAGACTCCACCCTGGGGGAAACTTGCCCATTCTAGTGGAAAGGGAGGCAAGAAAAGCCTTTGTAAATTTTCTCTCCTAGTCTTACTTCCAGTTCTTTTGCCACCTTCTATTTCACTAGAATTAGAAAAAGGACCTTCAGAAGTAGGGGAACATAATGGTCCTGCCTTATGTGTATGGGTGTGTTGTGTCTATGTATTCACTTATTCAGCACATTGTTTTTAGTATCTTCTATGGGCTCACCTCTGTGCACATCAGGGTGGTCCTGTTTTATGTGAAAATGCATCCTTAAGAATCTTATAGTTAATGATTCAAATAACCTTAACAAAAAAAATAATTTCTCTTTATTAGATAGCCATGTAGCAAAGGTGAAAAAAAATTTTAAATTCACCTAGCTTTCTGTTTTGGGAAGTCTGACATTCTTGGTGAATGTTTGAGGAGAATTTGGTGATATATATATTTACAATTTTAACCCTTAAAGTAAGAGTTTATTATTATTTTATATTATACTATTTAAAATTTGCACAAAATGTAACAATGTTCTATGTATATTGCCTGGGAATATTGTGAAAACTGTTGCTTCTGTCACCATAGTCATAGACAATGAGGAGAAATGTCTGGAAAATCTTTGCAGTCAGGCCTTCCTAGATTTCAAATAGATAGATGTAAACTTCACTAAGGGCTAGAAGAGTCTTCAGTGGTATATGAAACTAGGTTGAAAGTAATATCAGGTTTTCACTTAACAGACTATTTTTTAAATCACCAAGCCATTTTAAATTGCACTAAAAATGGCTGTACTCCAAGTAGCTTAAAGAATCCCTTTTTGTTGTAGGTCTTGGCCAGCCTGCGAACTGTACGAAACAACTTTGCTGCATTAACTAATTTGCAAGATCGAGCACCTAGCAAGTAAGTTATCCTTTCCCCAGGCCTTCTTGCTGAACTTTTAAACGGTGTTTTCTCAGTTTGATTGAACTCAGAGCAATATATTAGATTTCTCTGAGTTGTTGCCATGCTGTCTAACCATTTACACTAAGTCATAAGACGTCCTGTTAATTTTCTATAAATACTTTGTAGTGATGGTTCTAGTATCAAAAATGAAGTAGTTTGAGAAATAAATATGGTGATTGCATCTGTCAGAAATCATCTGGCATAATCAGGCCTCTGCCCAGTTATTTACACTCAGGGTAACTTTATAGTTTTGGCTTACTTCATAAATTAACCAAGGACAAAGAATCTTATCAGGACTTAAAGTCAATCCACAGTCATCCTCTTAATTCTAAGACAGTTACTTGGAGAAACATCATCATACCAAAGATCTTTAATTCTCCCGCTATTACTGAATCTTAGATCAAGAGTGTCATGGAGTAATTAATAAAATTGTGATTTTTATGATAACAGAGGAAGCAGTTGAAAGAAGGAAAGCTGAGATGGGAATTGAATATTATTTGGGAATGCTAATAAAAGCAAAAAATCTAAAAAGAGAAAATAATTTCCTATGATTAAGTGGAAAACTAATTATTTAAATGCTTCTTATTTTGGCAATCTATTGTTAATAAGAAACAAAAAGTTATTAAAACATCAACTCCACAAAGAATTTCCAAAGGAAAGTTTTAAAAATTTTAAATTAAAAAAAAATTTAATTCAATAGTAAGAGGACTGTGAATAGATATTTATTCGGAATTATAACTTATCTAAGTGTATAAAAGAATATGAAAAATCTGAACCTTCTATCCCATAATAATGTAATTGACCTCCCCAATTCACATTTTCCATGATTAAAAAAAAGCTTTGACCATTATGCATGCTTTTCCTGTGATAGAAAAGGTTTCTAAAAAATCGATATAAAAGCCACCATGCAAATAATTCAGATGGGACCCAGAAGCTTCAGTCACTTGCCATTTTTTCCAGGTAATGAACTTTGGCAGTCCCGTTTCCTCAGTTTCAACATTTCTCAACTTCTTCTCTCCACCCCAACCCCACCCATTGGAGTAACTATAATTCATTCTTTAAGTCGTATATTAAATATAATCTATTTGGGACCATCATCCCTGACTGACATCCAACATACACTCATTTCCACAGGTCCCAAACTTGATGGTATGCCTTTATATCTCTGTCCGATAACATCCTTCACCCAGCTCCTGTGTTAACATAGAACCCTCTGTGCTCCGCATGCCTACTTACTTGTCCAAGTGCACCTTAAGAACGTCCGTCTGCAGTGAGCCTCACATGTGTAGCCCAGGTGCCTAGCATAATACCCAGCACAGAGAAATCACTCTGCATGTGCTTGTTGGCTGGAAGAGCGAACTGATAATACAGCACGTGGAATTGGAGGGTACACTTGAGGTACTTGTTCATTACCAAACATGTCTTCTGTGCTCCATGGCCATAAAATACTACCCTGACCTCAACAGCCTTGTGGGGTTTTTGGCATTCAGTAACTTGTAGGGAAGGTCACCTCCTCTTTAGAAAGTCTCAGCCTCACAGGAGGCATGAGATTACTGGTGTCACTCCCAAACTTTTCAGTCCCAGATATCCAGGAAATTCAGTCAAGACCTTTAAAAGGCAAACAAGAAGCTGTATGACGTCTTTACACGTCTTTCGGACACGGTCACGTGGGTGTCAGCATCTATGCCTGTGGCAGGCAAGCAGTTGATCAGACAGGTGTGAAGGCATCACCCTGGCCTTCTGTCTCTAAAGAGATGACTTACAGCCCATTCCTTGTAAAACAACAGTTTTCAACTGATTTACAAGGACAAGACAGATTTTAGAGGGAAAAGACCAGCTAGAGGAGGATAGAAACCCATAGTTTATGCCTAAATTTGACTTACTGTATGCCCAGTGACATCTAACCAAACAATAATAGCTGATAGACTCTAAGTAGAGGCCTTTGTGGACTCTCTTTGTGTTAATGCAGATTTGTACGTCCTTTACGGATTCAAATCAAACCAACCTCTTCAGGTATTGGAATAGTAGGATTCAGTCTACACACAGTTCAACTCTGCTGTGCTCAGTGACAGTGAAATGGTAATTCAGTCTACACACAGTTAAACTCTGCTGTGCTCAGTGACGGTGAAATGGTCATAATTCTGGCCCATCACATGATGACCATGAGGGGATCAGAATTTTCCCTGCTGGATACTTACAGCGCCACTAAGACATTTCCAAGCTGACCCATGGATTTTATGGAAGGCATGTGCTACCTTGCACAATCCACCCTTTTTGTTTGCTCCAGGCAAAGAGTCTATTCAGGAAGAATGCAAGCAAAGCCTAGCACCTGTGGGTACTCAAATGTGCGTTGCTGACTTTGCTAGCCTACTATTGGATCCTGTCACCTTCCTCTTTCATGTCTTTGAGATTTTCAATTCCAGAATGAGTTCTGGCTTGTTCTTCATAAAATCATTTATCAAATGATTAATATTTTCTGCTTGTCATTGCATGTTGAAATATCAAGTTCCCGGGTTGTAGGATTGACATTAAGAGGAGATAACAAACAAGTCAATAATTTGGTTTTCCAAAATAGTAGAAAAGTTTAGGACTGTTCCTTTGATACTGTTTTCAGATAAAATGTTTCCTAAATTTTCAGAGCAAGAACTAAATTAAGCTATAAACTATTTAAATAATACACTCTCAGCAAGATAACTATATTATATAGAGATCAGATCTATTTCAGAGTAGCAATTTAAAGCATTAACCTTCCTGTTTTATGAAGCATTAATCAAGTTTCAAATTTCCTTATCTCATTCACTAATAAAAACTAAATAATTTCATAATTGACTTTGATGCATTTCCAGTCAAACACAAAAACTTCAGTCCCAAACTGACATCAATAAACTTAAGAGCAATAAGACAGAGCCAGATACTGACTGGAACCAAGGCAGTGAGAATTTACAAAATACTTGATTTCATTTCCCATTGTCATCTCAGAAGAGTAGGTGTGAACACGGCTTTGCAGGGGCCTGCCATTTGCGCAGATGCGTGGCTATTAGTCCAGTTTCCCCAAAAACATCCTAAAAGTAAGACAGTATAGCAGAGCTCTGGCCCTGGAGTCCCACTGCCTTAGTTCACATCTCAGCTCTCTTGCTCTGAACAAGTGATTCAGCTTCCCAAGCTTTATTTTCCTCACTGGTAAAATTGAAACAGTGAATTTACTTGCCTTAAGCTTTCTTGAGGATCAAAGTAGAATATCCATCTTAAGTGCTCACTTAGCACACTGTCTGACACACAGTAAGTGTTTAGTAAGTGTCAGGTAAGTGTAAAAGATCACTGTGCAATATTTTTAAAGCTTCCAATTGTAAGGAACAACTTTCTAAAGTTACATTTCATAAATTATATTCTTTTCAATATAATTTATTAAGCATTGATTGAATACTGGATACATTGCTCTGGGCTCTGTAGAGAATACGTTAGTTTTATAGCAGGGGCTTTTTAGGTCAAGGGGTTTATAATCACCTTGTGAAACTTGGGAAACATCTGAAAACTTAGAGAACACAAGAAAGAATCTTTTAAGTACCTTTAGTTTATAGTATTTCTAAAGCCTCTGTAGCATCTATTTGGACAAAGCATTAATATACCTCTAACAAATGCATCAGAGATGGTTCTCAGTGTGAGGAAAGAGAAAGGAAAGGGTTTCAATGACTTCTGTAATTGTAATACAGTTTACAAGGAGTCATTCACTTCTGAGAACTTGTGCCAAAAATAAAAGTTTCTCACCACCATAATTGGGAAACAACTTGTAGATTGACTTTTTTGGATTCACCGAGTCTGTGTTTGCTCTGTAAGCCCTGGTTTAAGGGAACCCAGTCAGTCAGTAGGAACATCCTCCTCTGTCATGTCCCTTTGACATTTACTTCAGCTTTATTTCCCCAGAAGTCATTCACTGTGAGATTTAACTATTTTCTTCATTGACATGTATGATCTGAACTATAGAGCAAAGGGTGCCTGGGAACTTAAGTGGCTAGTCTGAAAGAAGTTTTCATTTGGATGTCCTATCTTAAAAATAATTCTTTAAATTAAAATGACATATGTGAAGTGACTCAGAGAGTCCTCCAGTTAACATGCACCATATATTTACTGCTTCGTACTTTTCTCTCTCTGTCAGAAGATCACCCATGTGCAACCAACCATCCATCAACAAAGCCACCATAACAGGTAAGGAAGATTAGTAGCTTACTCTTATTACACCTAGAAAGAAACCCTACCTTCCAAGATTCAGCATAAGACTAGCACCAATTTTATATTGCAATTCTATAATTTTAAAGAAATTGATCCTTTTTCTCTCTATTATCATTTGTCTCATTGAGCCCAAAAGTTGTCCATTTAAAGCTATTACTTGGGAACTCTTTACTGATGTGCCATTTTTTAAAACCATTTAAATCTGTGCTTGTGCTAAGTTTAACATTGCTCTGGGCATATGTATTTTAAGAGATAGTGTTACCTTCCAAATGCTGACTGTATTGTTTCCAGGCTTATGCTACCAGCATGATATTAATGTGTGGTAGTTTGATTTAATGAAAGTGAAAGCATAAATAAAAGGGACCTTCCTGGTTAATTGATATCCCAGTTGTGTGTAAGAAGGAACCCCATTCCAATAGTTCTGATTGGGACTCGGAATTGAGAAGGAATTTACTTTGAGAGGGGAGAGAAGAAGTAATTATACAACATAGCGAAGTTCAATGAGATCAAAAGAACAGATGTTTGGAGAAGAGGAGGGGAAGGGAGGACGATGGACATAAAGAGAAAAAAAAATTGTCCCGATTCCTATTAGTCTATTTTGGACACAGGATTTGACCTCAACAGAACCAAAAACAGAACAAATTATCTCATTTTGCTGAACCTGAAACCAAATTGAACTCATTTAATCATTTCTTGAAACCCCAATTGATTCATTAAAATAATTGCTTGGAATAGCAAACCTATGTTTTCTAGAATTAATACCAGAAGAAAATTAACACAGTCTCCAAATTAGACCAATACTTCATTTGATTCAAGTGCCTTCCTTGGACTCCAATTCAGAATATTCTGAGAGCTCCTCATTAAGTTATTAGTGAGAAAACTTTGCTTGAAAGTTAACTTCACTGTTCAGGTCAGTACTTTTCCTCTGGATTCCTTTGTGGTCACTACCTCAGAGTTGATTCTGGAATAGTTGGTAATGTAGTTCTTTTTCTAGTGTCTCTTGAGTGGGATTTGTACTTCAATGAGTATTAAATTGTTGATTCTCTTTCCCATGGTTATCTTTCAAGACTTTATTGGTAATGATTTTCCACTGTCATTTCATAGTGTATGCCTGGTCCACCAGTTTTCTTCTTTGTCATTGGTTGAGAGATGGACAATAACTGAAGTTCCTATATATCAGAATAAGTTCTTTGACTAACAAATTTCTTTGCAGAAAGCCAAATTCAGTGTCAGTGAGCCTTGCCTACACTGAGATAGGGCTGTAGAAGTGAATGGCTTTGTCTCCGTACACTTGAGTTTTATGTTGAGGGACAAGCAGGCCAATATTTGGGGGCAGACAGCTGGATACTCTAGTGTGAGAGGCTGCATGCAAGTTCGTCCCCAGCCCTGCTCTGGGCCCTAGATCTGACCCCTGATGAGGAGGGGCCATCCTCCCACCTCTGCTATTTTTGCCATAGGCAGGACTCTGACATTGTGGTTTGAGCAGAATGTGGTGCTAGTTTGGTTCCTGAAAGCTTTTGTAGCTTGAGGTCACATAGGAGCCAGCCCCCCAGGAGCATCCTCCCCGAAGAGGAGCTGCAGGTCCCAGTGGAGATGGTTGTGTCCATCAAGAAGTGGTAGGTGGTCAGCGGTCTAGGCAGCTGTCCAGCCACCCTGGCAGATGCCTGGAAGTGATTAAATGGAGAGTAATTGCACTCCAAGGGCACAGACTTTGTCTTAAACACATGTGAGAGACCCTCTAGAAGCTCCCAGAAATGTTCACATAGTATTGAGGCCCAGGAACAATACCAGAGGGAACTGAAATCTGGGAATTAAGGTTAACATGGCCTCATTTGTACCCACAAGCTTCTGACCTGGGGCCTAGGGACAATGGGGCTACAGAAATATCTTACCTAGGAAGGGAAGCTAATTAAGTGTCATTAACTGCTTCGTGCAGCGGTGTTCATCACAAAGCACACCAGGAAATGAGCTAGAAAGTGAAAGTCTTTTTCCTTGCCCAGCCTAGCAAACCAAGGTGGAAAAGTAGAATGGAGGGTGCTGCGATGAAGGCAATAAGAGGGAAAGATTCCTTTCTCTGAGCACATTCTGGGAAAGTGGGCCCTTAAAAACATAAACTTCGGCAGAAGTAAAAGGTGAGACACACAGAAAAGTGAATTCCCTCCCTCAGCACCTGACTGTTCAGGTCCTACCTGCCATGTTCATTCCCCCTGTTGTTGGAACCCCGCTACACCTCTATGGCAGTCCTGGGAAGGGTAGGGAAGAGTGTTTAAAAGAGTCAGTGGGACATCCCATACGATGAACTTAACCTTCTTCAATGTTTTGTTGAGGATCTAGAGGAAAAGTATAGCACATGGCAAAGTCCATGAGGGGGTCCAAAAGGCACTGTGGAGACAGCTCCAAGAGTCCCTGGGGGACAACCCTGTAGAACATCACTGACGGAAGTCCCTGTAATTGTGCAGTGTGGGTGCTCTACCTATCGAGAATTCAAATCGTGCTCTACCATGATGGCTGCTTGGCCATGGGCAGGCCACATACCTTTCTCTGCCTCAGTTTCCCCATTTATAAATTGGTTATCATATGTCAAAGAGTTATTGCCAAATTAAATGAGTTCACATGTGGATTCTCTTAGCATAGTGCTTCACAGAGTAGGCACTCAGTGCATCATTTTCTCTTTCACTTTGCCCTTGTCTTTATTCTCTTGATGTAGAACTAGGGATGATGGAAAGAATAGGGCAGAGAGATGAAAAAAGGAAAGAATGAGAGGAAGGTTGCAGGGGAGCTGCAAATATGGAGCTCCCCACAAATGGTCAAAAGGGACATACTTCCTTGGTGCCTGTCAAAAACAGGCCCTCCCATTGCTCCCAGTGCTCTCTCTCTTCCTCTCCTCACAGCCACAGAGATCGGTACTTTTGTGAACTGGGCAGGAAAGTGTTGTTCAGAGTCATTTTCAAAATTAAAGAACTTACATTGGAGTCGTAGCTCTTTGAAGGAAAATAGTGAACTCTCTATAACTTTTCCATAAATCAACTGATTTTTTTTAAAAAAGAGAGGTAAGAACTTTGACGGTCTACATATGTCATGCTATGTTTTCTAAAGTTTTCTTCCATAGAACTTAGAATAACCTTTTCCCTTTTGAGGTTATTCCAATTGATATGTTTTAAAGCTAGGAGAGTTTGATTTTGTATCATTAGAGTTAATGCATGTAAATCACTTGGCAGGTTTTTTTCCATACCTAATAGGTAAATACATAGTTCTAAAATGATCTCACCTTTTTTTTTCAAAAAAAAGTTTCTAAATGTACATTTATAAAAGGGTCTTAATACTAAATAGCTGCTTTGTTCTTTATTATGATGTAACAGAAACAGAGTGTGTAGCATTTGGAGCTGGAGTGCAAAGCCTATCTCCCTCATTTGAAGAATGGGGCCATGATTAGCTAGCTCTCAGTGCTGTGAAGAAACTCAGGGAGATAAGTTAGACAAACACCAGAAGTCAGCAGGTTATGAGTAACTCACCAAGTGCTTCTTCCTACAACACTGATCCATGCTTGGCATTTTTGATGTTGTTCTTAAAGCTAATTTGAAAACAGAGGGTAGAGGAGGAAGACAGTGATGCCGTGTCAGCTTCTCTGGAACATTTCATTTATGATTGTTTTTAAATAGTAACAACAGAACATTTTTAGGAATCCTTCTATTACTTAGAGGAAGGCTCACCTGCATAGATCCTTGAGGGGCAGTAAAGAATAGAACTAAAGAGTGTGTTGAAACATGAGGGGGCAGCAAAGTGTCAGGGATCCCCAAGCCATCACCAGATCAAGCTATTCTGTATTGGGTCAGGAGTACAGCCATGTCTCTTTGGACATAATTAGTCCTTTTGAGCATTTTGTTTTCAAACAATGTTAACTCAGGAAAAGTCATCTCGTAAAACCTTGTCATGTCTTTACAATATCGGTTATTACTATGTTTCTAATTTCCATATTTTCAATTGTTTTATTTAATCATTTTCAAGTTAAGGATTTTCAAATGCGAATGTAACTCAGGGAAATTTTATTTAAGCTGCTCTGTTGTAAAGATAAGAAAACTGAGGGGCGCCTGGGTAACTCAATTCGTTATGCATCTGACTCTTGATTTTGGCTCACGTCATGAGCTCAGGGTCATGAGATCCAGCCCTGCAGTGAGCTCTGTGCTTAGCATGGAGTCTGCTTCCGGTTCTCTCTCCCTCTCCCTCTGCCCCTCCCACTCATTCTCTCTCTTAAATAAAGATGAGAAAACTGAGAACTTGTAAGAGCAAATGATACTTAGACATAGATCCAAGAATGAATATTTCTGAGGCCAGGGGCCTTCTTTCACCCCTGTAAAATTATCCATCTTAGTAGGGTAGCCTTCAGACCCACCACAGAAGTGTATATCTGGGAAAAGTAAAAGAAGAATTAAAGGATATTGTGATGATGATATTATTCTGAGTGATAGAGCATTGTATTTCTTGTATATAAACTTGAAAATTAGAAAATATCATGTTCCATCTTCTTACTAGAGAGGTCTTTGTATTTATAGCTGTTTTGATTCTATTTACTGACTATAACTTATAGGCCATCAGGTAAGTAGAGCTTGGGTGGTCTAAGGCAAAAGATTTGAGATTTTAGAAAATACAAGCTTTTCTCTCCAAGCAATAAATATATTTGCTTGCCTTTTACCTGTTAAGAGTGACACAGTGACAAGCATAAAACAAAATGGGTTTTAGTCCAAAAAATTTTTGGTGGAAGTCTCCACTCCACTTCATATTTTCTCATCTTGAATATTCACAGCTCCTGAAAAAATAAATGAGTGTGTTCTGGATAGAATTTAGACAGTTGATATGTAGAGGATTTAAAAAGTAAATTATCCAAATAGTACTAACCAGTCAAAACACAATGAGAAGAAACTTATCCTTGTACATTTATTGTTCTTCTAAAGCACAAAGCTGTTGCTAAAGTCCCAACAACCGGGGGAAGGAACAAAGATATTTAACTGGAACAATTATTGTGCTATTATCTTGACCAATCACTTAATGTTCTGAGCTTATTAAAGAAAAGAAACTAAGAAACTATTTTATGGTAACAATAATGATACCAAGTACTTGGGTCCTTTTAAGTCTGTGTGTGTGTGTGTGTGTGTGTGTGTGAGAAAGAGAGAGAGAGAGAGAGAGAGAAACAGTAGTGTTTATAATACAAAAAGAAATATATGTAATATAACAGATAATAATTGAAAGCAAGATCTGCATGAAGAAAGCAAAAGAGGTATGAGGAACAAGGCCCAAGGAGACATTGAGCTAAAATGTGTGACAGGGCAGTGTGCTTAGAGGAACAGGAGGACCGAGCTGGTCCATAGAAGTCCTCATCAACAAGTATCAGCCACTGCTTCATCATGAAGTTCCTTTTCCCCCCTTTCTTTTAATAAAAGCAAATTGTAACAAGACTCTAATAATAGCCGAAAATGAGAGCTCAGTTAGCTTTTTTAGAAATGTGATTGAAAAATGCTGAGTACATGTGGTTTAGTAGCTTGAATGAAAAATTGATGAAGATTGCATATGTGAGTGTTTGTATATTGACTACTTGGGAAGTTTTTTGCTTATTTTACTTTTACACTTAATACATCGAATGACTACTAATACATCTAATGAGTGTTTAAAATTTTTTTAAGTCACAGGTGCCTGGGGGGCTCAGTCAGTTAAGCATTTGACTCTTGATTTCAGTTCAGGTCATGATCTTGGGGTTGTGAGATTGAGCCCTATTGTCGGGTTCTGGACTTGGTGCAGAGTCTGCTTGTCCCTCTCCCTCTGTTCCTACCCCTGCTCACACTCTCTCTCTCTCTCTCGCAAATAAAGTCTTTTAAAAATAAATAAATAATTTGTTTTAAGCCAAAGAAGTTTACTTTTCAAAAATTATATTTTCAAAAATTACTTTTCAAAAATTAAAAGACTTTACTGCAAAAAGCATCAAACTAAAAGATTTGCTTAAATGCAAATGACTATATGACTGTTATAACATTTTAGAGGTGTAAAAGTCTGCTTTCTTTCTTTCTTTCTTTTTAAAGATTTTATTTATTTATTTGATAGACAGAAATCACAAGTAAGCAGAGAGGCAGGCAGAGAGAGAAAGGAAAGGAAGCAGACTCCCTGCCCAGCAGAGAGCCCGATGCGGGGCTTGGTCCCAGGACCCTGGGGTCATGACCTGAGGCGAAGGCAGAGGCTTTAACCCACTGAGCCACCCAGGCACCCCTGCTTTCTTTCTTATAAGCTAACTTACTTTGCCTTTCTTTAGCCTTATATACATTAGTAGAATATATATATACACACACAGACACACATATACACAGAAAAATGTCTAACACAGTGACTTTTCAACCAGGAATTAATTGACATCATACTTGGTTTTTTAAACAGTGAAAACAAATGCATAATCATGGGGGAAAATAATTAATTGAATCCCTATTGCCTGAATATCTGCTCTGAGTATTTTGTTATAACTTTAAATGGCATAATTAAATGAAATTGCCTATTCATTTAGTCAGCACAATAAAGACATTATGAGTCAAACCATATAGGTCGAAATTCTAGCTTTACTTATATTAGCTGCGTAATTGTGGTCAATTTACTTAAGTTTTCTAAGCATTTATTTTCTCATCAGTAAATCCTAAGTCAGTGATTGGTTCCCAGAATGTATTCAACAAGTGGCAGGTACTGTAAATGTTGTGATTTTCTTATTATTACTATTAGCCAGTTGGTGAACAAATATTTTCTGCGCGCCTTCTGTATGGCCTGCAGTAAGGTAGGGGTTGGAGATCAAGAGATGAGTAAAATGTGACTGCTGGCATCAAGGAATTCACAGTTAAGGGGAGAAGAAATCATAAATAATTATGTGCAAGTGAAGGGCCATGATTGAAGCAACATTAAATACATGTACTATACATGTACTACCTATGGAAATCTTCCTGCTGAGCTTTGAAGAACATAGAGTTATGCCTATAGTTAGGGGATGGTCACTTGAGCCCAGGGGACCAGCAGGAGTAAGGCGTGGAAACATGGAATGCCTGTCAGATCAGAGGACTGCAGACAGTAAAGGACAAAGAGTCGAAAGCGTATGGACCAACCAAATAGGAGGCTGCAGGAGCAGATTAGGGCAGTGGTATGAAGATTATTAGAAGCCAGTGTTCATGATG
The DNA here is from genome assembly GCA_004024625.1 of Mellivora capensis. Classification (NCBI taxonomy): domain Eukaryota; kingdom Metazoa; phylum Chordata; class Mammalia; order Carnivora; family Mustelidae; genus Mellivora; species Mellivora capensis. The sequence goes on along the minus strand of PISX010001700.1, from coordinate 80,700 downwards.
GACTTTATTCTATAGGACAAGAGAAGATCATCAATCATGTCTGTGCAGAGAAGCAAGTATGTATCTTAGAATGACAATGTTGGGAGCAGTAGAGAGAACAGACTGAAAAAGGGACACCTGGATGGCCCAGTCCGTTAAGCATCCGATTCTTGATTTTGGCTCAGGTCTTGATCTCGGGATTGTGAGATCAGGCCCTGTATCTGCCCCATGCAGAACCTGCTTAAAATTCTCTTCCTCTTCCTCTCCCTCTACCCTTCCCTTCACCTCCCACCCAAAAAAAAAAAAAAAAAAAAAAAAAAAAAAAAAAAAAAAAAAAAAAAAAAAAAAAAAAAAAAAAAAAAAAAAAAAAAGAAAGAAAGAAAGAAAGAAAAGAAAAGAAATGAAATGGGAACAGACAGAAAAACAGAGAGCAGAGGCAGCACCATACTAATAGGAGGCTGTTACCCATCAAGTATATGCTAAAGATGATGCAGCTCTGAACGCAGGTTGTTGCTGTGGCCAGTGAAGATGAGGGGATGGAGCCACAGCTCTTTCCAGAGACCAACTTGAGAAGAATTGGCAGTTGATTAACTTGAAGAGTGATGAGAAAAGACGGGAAAGCTTTAGTCATATATACAGATGTTCACCACAGCATGGAAAACAACCCCAGATGCTAAATAATATATGAATTCTATTTAGGTATAAAAAATCCTATAATAAAAAGGTTTTTAAATGATTTATTAGAAAATTTTAGTCATGTAAAAATACTTCTACTTTAAAGAATACATGATAAAGTGCTAAATGGGCATTAAGCACACATTTAACACATTTTAATCACATATAACAGATTAATTTAAGACATTTCTTAGCTGTTGACTAGTAAGAAGCAAAGGCAAATAGCTTTACTATGTTACATAGAAGCTAGTGACAAACATGCAAGTATTTCTCAGGTCTCAGTTGTCTGTTTGCCTCTCCCCACCTGCAAAAGGTACCAATGAGAGACTGCGTAATGATATTTCAGTATTAGGGAGCCACAGTGAAGAATTAACTGTATTTTCAAATGACAATATCCCTGGATAGGACAGTACTGTGTCTGTTGATACTGAGCTTGTGACACCTGTGGCAGGACTGTTCCATTATCCTCCCAGTGATCAGCAAAACTACCACCAAAGATAGGATCTGAATGTCACCCAAGTTCCCTGCAGCCAGTATCCCTTCCTCACTGTCCTGAGTTTGAAAAGGACAGTATTTCCCAAAACCACCTGACCACATCACCAGGGGATGGTGGAAAACAAACGTCAAAGCACGAATTTCCAGACAGTCCACAACAGAGTCTTTGATTTAAGGTTCACGACCTTTATTATTAATGAGTGCTCCCAGGTGGACCCCTGGACCAGCCAAATTTGGGGTCATGATGGAATACTGACTGATGCGGGTAAGAGTGCCCACATACAGCATTGTCATGGGGTTGCTCATAATTTGCTGTAAAATCACTGTCTTTCTGGAGAGTGTGTTAGTGACACCCACCCCTCCATGTAACAAGGCAGTCTAGGATAAATAAGATACTATGTGTGAAGTGCTGTGTAATTAGGAAGGAAAGACAAGGTGATATTATTATCAGCTCAAACCACGTCATCACGGCCGTCATCACGGGGTTGTCATTGCTGTTATCTCTCGAAATGTATACAAGATTTTAATAGTTCAGCTTGCTCTTCTAGAAGAAAAGGAAGGATCAAGTCTCTGTTTGTGTATGCGGGTGGGAGCAGGTTTGGGAAATGTTATGTTTAGTAACTGTATCCTTTTTGTCTTCTTAGACACAGTACCAAGTTTCCTTTAAAAAAAAAAAAAAAACAAAAAAACGAAAGAAAGAACAAAAGCTGCATTCTTAAGTCTCTCCCTTTACCCACAAAGTGCTTCCCACCCATGTATGCCTTAGAGAATATTTTAGGCCTACTCAGAAACGCATTACTGTGGTGGGGCAAAGTAATGAAAATTCCTTTGAGTCTAACTTCCCAAATTTTACTGGTTAAATACTGAATTGTTTGAGTCCATGAATCAATGGGGAACTCGCTTCTAGCAGCCTTTTTCGCCATCTCAGAAAATGTTTTTTAAAAATCCATTGGATATATCATGACTACTAATATTAAGAAAAGGTAACATTTTCTGACATTTAATATGTACTAAAGACTCTACATGCATAATCTCCTTTAAATCTTATGAGAATCCAATAAACAGCTACAAATGACAAAGTATAGGTTATAGCTGACTCCAAGCATGTCCTTAAGGTTTCTCTTCTTAAGATTTACTGACATGTGCACAAAAAAAACACACAATCTATTGTCATCTGCCTCTCCCCTAGGAGAGTTATTCCCTGGGAATTTCTTTTGTTCTTCTTCTTTTTTTATTTTTTAAGGGAGAGCAGAAAATGAATTTATATGGTCCTTTTACTGAATGGGTATGAGTGGAGAGTAGGGCAAGAGGATGGCTAAGGTTTATGGATACAGAGAAACCTTTGGGAAACCTGAAGAACTCAGGGACATAAGCTAAGGGAAAGATTCCCGCCGGGGATATAGAATTCCTCGAGCATTCCTTAATTCCCATAGTCCTCTTCCTGACTCCTCTGAAGTTCCTATTTTGGTGAGAGTGCCCAGGGCAGGAATTTTCATAGGGAAAATGCTGCATGGGCTGTGGGAGAAGTGCCTCAGATGGAGTATGCTAGAAGTTTGGGGGCAGGGGCGCCTGGGTGGCACAGTGAATGAAGCATCTGATTGTTGGCTTCAGCTCAGGTCAGGCTCTCAGGGTCCTGGGATTGAACCCCACATCGGGCTCCAATCACTAGGCATGGGGTCTGCTTGGGGTTCTCTCTCCCCCGCCTTCTGTCTCTCCCACTCTCTGTCTCTCTAAGAGAAACAAATAAATCTCTAAAAAAATTTAAATAGAATGTTGGGAGCAAGACAGTGCTTGGAAGTCAGCACTCCCCTTGCTTCTAGGACCACTCACTATTAACCCCTGAAACAGCAGTTTCTACAGAGTGATGAGATTCACGATCTCTTTATTTTAGATTCAGTGTAGGCTCTTCATACCCATTGTCATTTTCTTGGCTTTTTTTTTTAAATTTCATTTCTTTTCAGCGTAACAGAATTCATAGTTTTACAACACACCCAGTGCTCCATGCAATGCGTGCCCTCCACAATACCCACCACCTGGCTCCCCCAACCTCCCACTCCCCGCCCCTTCAAAACCCTCGGTTGCTTTTCAGAGTCCGTAGTCTCTCATGGTTCATCTCCCCCCCCAATTTCCCTCAACTTCCTTCTCCTCTCCATCTCCCCATGTCCTTTTTCTAGCCATGAAATTCTTTAGCTCCCTCTTCCCCCAGATGCACTTCCTCTAGATATTTCTAATGATTAAATATCCAGTGCTTTTTAGTGTATTATCTCTCCTTTTTGTGTGGTTCTTACTCAGCACAGTGGGCACTCTGGAAGTACCTGTAGTTCTGTATTTTCACACCTGGTAACACAAATGGGTGCTTATTCTTTCTTCTTTCTGATATGTTTCCAATATTTGCATGCTGCACACTGAGTTGTCCACGTGGAGAACCTCATTTCTGTGTGCCCTCCTGGCTTTGCTCTTTCCCTCTCTGTTTCTGAGATGTGAAAGACTGTGTAGTCTCTGAGGACCCAGTCAGGCATAAAATACCTCCACTGAGCTTTAGAATCACCCTCCTAGAGGTTCTCAGAACTGAAAAAGATAAAATGTGCCCTGTTGATTGATGAAGAACATTCAGTTAAAAGAAAACAGAGGGCTTATAAATGAGTCAGTAGCTAAATAAGGGAGGAAGAAATGAGTCAGGATGAGAGGTCTTTTCTCTAGAGAACCAGGAATCTGTCTCTGTTGTTATTTAGCTCAGACTAGAAAAGGTCTGGGGACCCAGTTCATGAACTTCGGGAAAACTTTGCAGCACGAGAAAGTAGAAGACAGAGTGGTAAAAGAAGAAATGTTGCCCACGTCAGTAGGAAAGGGAACAGAAAAAGGCCCTGGAACTGAGAGCTGGAAGGTGAGGAGCAGACGTAGGCTTCTGAGATGCCTCACGTCCAGGACTATGTGCCTGGGCTCTTTAACTAGAATTGTTCACCTAGAAATAGACCTAGGTTTTCTCTTCCAGCTGGTTTTTATTTCGGAAAAAATTCCAAACTGTTGTGAGTTTTGTTTGCTCATTTGATATACAAGTCAGAACCTAGAGGAGAAAAAGCGGGAGGTTGGGGTTTCATGGCTGGCTCTCCTGCTCACCCACTTTGTGATCTTAGACAACTTACTCTATACCCTGAGTCTTTTCTGTTAAAATGTGGTGAATAACTATAATAATACCTTCCTGATTTTGAGGATTACAAAAGGTAATGTGTGTAGAAAATTTGGCACAGTGTCTGGCAATAATGAGTGTTAGCTTCTACTGAAAAGGTAGGCAGAAAACGCCTTACATATTGAAAAGCACTATCCATAGACACTATTACACTATTCACGTTGATCCTCAAAGTAGTTATCTTTGTAAGCTGTACCTTTTTTAGCCCAGCTGCCCCTGCTGAGAGCATTTAGAAATGGTTTTAGAAGGGCACCTGGGTGGCTCAGTTGGTTAAGCATCTGTGTCGGCTTGGGTCATGATTCCAGTGTCCTGGGAAGGAGTCTCGCTTCCGGGCTCCCTGCTCAGCAGGTAGCCTGCTTCTCCTTCTCCCTCTGTCTGCTGCTCCCTCTGTTTGTGTTTCTCTCTTTCTCTCAAGTAAATTGATAAAATCTTTTTAAAAAAAAAAAGAGAGAGAGAGAAGAAATGGTTTTACAGATAATTCATTTCATAGACTGTATTAGGAAAAAGCCACCTGATTGGTTTACTGTTATGCTTCACTTTTGACCAGAAATATTATTTCTAATATGACTACCAACCCTAGTCGGTAAATAGGATGTCAGAATAGCCTGGACCAGGATAATTCTAGAAATGACTCCATTCCAAGGGATAAGACATTTTTGAGGCATTTGAAAGAAATATGGCATGGACTCCGAAGGGAGGCATTCCCAAGACAATGTCCTAGAACTGTAGAGTGATGGCAACATACAGAATAAGCATATAGATAGGTTTTTCCAGGGGATACTTTGAAAGAGTTAGCTTCATCTGAAATCTTGTCCGTTTGTGACGGGAAAGCAATGATCTTTAGAAGTCTTCTTGCCTCTTCAGTCATACCTTGCAGTCTTCTTTCTAAAGATCTTCCCAGGCCTGTTCCATTCACTGGAAACTGCTCAAAGTCCTGGAGAAAAAGGAAAGGCTGGTGTGTCCCAGCCCACTGGCTTAGAGAGGGAACCAAGCCCTCATCATTTCAACAGAAAGGGCAGCAGTATCCATGCTTCAGTATCTTCTTCTTTGAGGATTCATACAATTCTCTCGTAGGCTGGCTTCTCCCTCCCCTTAGATGATGGTGTATCAGCAGTGATCCTTTGGTTGCAGGGTAAAAACCAACTCTGCTAACTTACGTAAGATAAAAACTAGTAAAATGAAATTCAGTCTACTTAAGTAAAATAGAATATTGGAATAATTTCCAATTCCTGGAGTTATTAGTGGAGAGACTGGTGGATCAGGGTTAAAGGAAACAATTCATCTTCAGAGTGCTAGAGAGGCACAAATAGAGGGAATTCTCATGGCGGGCAACACAGTGAGCCTCCTGCAACTGTTTTTAGTTTCTTTGTTCATCTGTATCATGTAAAATGCCAGGAGGGGGTCTCATTGGTCGAGTTTGGGTCTCATCTCGGGTCTTGGCTACAGGAGAACAGGGCATCTGGCTGTTCTTCCAGACTATGTATTATACTGTAGTACTAAGAGCGTAAATTATGAGGCCAGATTATGTGGATTTATATCTCAGCTGTGCTGCTTACAGATGTTTCTCCTCAAACACTTCATTTCCCCCTCTAGAGCCTCAAGTGCCTTGTTTTTGAAGTGGGCATAGTAATAGTAATTATCTCATAAGGAGCTCATGAAAATTGAGATGATATTTATAAAAACCCCAGCACAATGCATGGCACATAGGAAGCACTTGGTCATTATGGCCTATGCTGCTATTAAAATTATCAGTGGAGACACCAAATAATTTCCCGAAGTGAAGTAAGGTACCATTAAAAAAGGGAAATAAATGTTGGTGGCTCAAAAATTATTATTGATTATAGATAAGAAGGTTGGCCCAACACACTTTACTTTGCTAATATATTTCTCAGCAAGCTGCTCTCTGTGATATTAAGGTTCTAGAAATGTGGATGGCACCTGTTCGTTAATGTATCCCTGAGAAAAGTGATTTGACTGCCTGATCATTTGATTGACACACATTGATTGATACTTCCTTTGTGCTTAGTTCTGCATAGGGTCCCATAATCTGTGGTTTCTGGTTTGCTTACCAGGAATGAAAGTGAGGAATAATTTGCATTGCTATAATCTTTGTTTAATAGTAATCTAAATGGACTGTGATCTAATAAGTCAGTACCTAGTTAAGTTTACTTTAAGGGATACAGAATAATAGAGAGGGTTTGTTATTAAGCCTCTCAACTTTCTCAGAAAAACATGTAAGTAGAGCCCCAGTACACGGATGAGTTGGGTTTCTGAGTTTATTTGAAGGTTCACTGTTTGAACTTTAATTATGGATAATCACACAGTGACATTCATCAGAGTCCCTCTTAGAAACAGCCTATACCCCATCCCAGGAAAGTAAAGGTTTCCAAGGAGAAAAAAAATCTGAAGGAGAACTTGAATTTCACTGGAAAAGGCATTTCGGTCCATCAGAGGCATGAAATGGACTTAAATCTCTGAAGACAAATGGAAGCTCACTGTAGAGCACTACACAGAGCACTCATTTGGAATGTCAGTGTTATGGTGAGGAGGAGAGCACAGCACCAGGCCATGGGAGCTAGACTGAGGGCCACACATTGTGACAGAACCAGTCAGATAGAACCTCACTGCCCTCACAGGTACTGCCTACACAGCCACTAAGGCATGAATATCTTGACTAGATGCTTCCACATGACCCCCACACTCTGACAGCGCTTCTGAAGCCAACCCACTCTGGCCTCTGTCTAAACCTACCATCTTCTGTCCTAACCCCCGACTCCAGACCTGACTAACTTTGGCCCAAAACCCAACCTCACCATGCCATATACTCAACACAAGGAAGGCATTTTGACTGGTTACTGAAAGTAGAAGACTTTTAGAGTTACTTTTTTTTGAAAGGTATGTACCTTTTTCTGGGGGAAGAGCTTGGCACGGTGGAGGCTGGGGCAGGGGAAAGGGACAGCGTGTGGCTCTGGATTTATTCCGTCAATACAGAGAAGCCTGGCTATGCCACTTGTTAGCCATTTCGCTTTAAGCAACTTACTTATCATCTATACAATGTGGATCAATAACCAACCTATCTCAGAGAATTATTGTTAGGATTAAATAAAATGAATAAGCACAGAGTGGGGACTAAAAAAGACATTCTAATTCTTTTTTTTTTTTTTTTAAGATTTTATTTATTTGCCAGAGAGAGAGAGTCCACACAAACAGGCAGAGAGGCAGGCAGAGGCAGTGAGAGAAGCAGGCTCCCCGCCGAGCAAGGAGCCCGATGAGGCACTCGATCCCAGGATTCTGGGATCATGACCCGAGCCGAAGGCAGCGGCCCAACCAACTGAGCCACCCAGGAGTCCCAAGAAATTCTAATTCTTGAATAAAACTTTTTTTTCTTGAGTGTACAGTGAGTTTCAGAGGTAAATGAATCATCTTTACAATTGGAAGTTTGACATAAAGAAGAAGGAAGTAAACAACCAAATTTCTCTTGAAATTATTTTCCTTTACTAACTTGTCTTCTTTGTCTGTGTTCATACAAACTAGCTATGCCTGCAAAAATGTTTCCATGGCCAGTTCTTTTCTACATGTTTAAATTCCTAATTGTGCACACAATCTTAGTCACTATATTTTCATGTGCAAGCAATTAAGACTCATTTAACAGCCCTCCCTCTGGAAGGTTTTGTTCTCCATCTGCCATAAATCAGATTCCTTAGGAACATGTTTGATTTTGAAACAATGTGAAAGTACTGTTCATTTTGTTCAAATTTCATTTATGTACCATTTTTTAAAGTGATGTAAATGGACAGCCACAAAAAGCTCAGCAGCTGGTCAAAACAAGACATCAAAGAAACCATTGAAATGGGGCAAAAAAAAAACAAAAAAAAACGAATATGCTGGGACAAAGCAAAATAAAAACCATAGTCTGATAAAACATTTCTCAGACACATTTTGCTCATGTTTACAGCAGATTTAAAATATGGGAAAATGGGAAAGTACCACTCTTCCCAGTCTGGAGCTCACAGGATTGTATGTGAGGAAAAACAGTGAAAGAAGCCAGAAGGAGGAAGACAGAAAAAAGATTAGATTTGTAAGTGTTTGTGGAGAGACTTGGTACTCAGCTACACATTTAAATAATAAAAAGACTCAAACTGATTTGTACCACACTTTTGTTCATTTAAAAACCATTAGTAAGTATTGTTCTACCTCCCCACAGGTGAAGTCCATTTTAGTGTGTTCAGTGAGCCTCTTTGGATTATCCAAAAAAGAAGCTAATGCTTGGTCAAATTAAGAGGGAAAAATAAGTACCCCTGGGGCTAATAATACATTATATGTTAATAAAAAATAAAATTTTTTTTTGAAAAAGAGGGAAAAATAATTGTTGGGTTCTACACTCATTTCAGCAGTACATATCCTAAAATTGGAATGATACAGAAAAGATTAGCATGGCCCCTGCCTGAGAATGATATGCAAATTTGTGAAGCATTCCATATTTTTTTAAAGAAAAAAGGATTATTAAGTTCTCAACATAAATGCCTGTGAACTGACAACTAAAATTCAACAAAAAAATTTTTTTAAAAAGGTTTTTTTTTTTTCTTAAACGTTTTTGAAATTAAATGTCACAATTTGGAGAAGTCACCCACAGAAAATCATTTCCTCTACCTAAACGAACGTCCCATTGTTTGGGGACTTGAAACAAATCACCTACACAGCTAATGCAGTAAGTCCTCACTTGTATATCAATAGAAAATTTTGCCTACCAGCTTCCTAAGGCTTTATAAGCTGAATTGTTTTAATATCGCTTGATGAAAGGTTCTATAAAAGTTCAAAGTATTGTTGTTCATTTGGACAGTCACACCTGCACATTTAAAATGCCTTTGTGCAAAGCGTAGCCCAATCTGCTTTCACATCAAACCTTCAAAGAAGGGTAGATTCATAAGTGTGACAGATCCCCTTAGGTGTTTCCCTACAAAGAAAAAGTAAAACGAAGAGAACCACTCCCACCCCACCATCTTTGTCTCTTTGAGCCTGAGTGTCAAATGGCACCTCTAAAAAGAGAAGCAGAGAAAACGTTAGTACTTCTCTGCTAGAGATCTAACGCAAGATACGGAAGGTCTTCTGGAAGAAGTGGTACCTAAGAATTATCAAATAGTTTTTAAGTAAACAGAAGGGGGAATTGGAAATGGAGGGAGACACACTTGAAGGGCAGCTAAGCTCAGAAATCACTGACGTATGATGTCTACCGCTAAAGGAGTTGGTTCCATTTTAGGGTGTAATTAAGAGTCACATGAATGTTGCACTAGGCATTTAGGGTACTGGTTCACAGACTTGTAGGTTCATTAGAATCACCTAGGAATCTTTTTAAAATTCCAAAGAATGAAAGAAGATGATATAGAAGTTTCAGAGACCAGTTAGAGCACAATAGCGATGTCCAAGAATAAGGTCAAATAAAGTCCCTATCCTAGCAAAATTGCTAGATTGCAGAAATATGGAGCAGGAGACTGTTGTAAATGATAAAAGAACAGATGTGTGGGATTTAGTAACTGGTAATCATGATTTTGAGTGGATGTAGAATGGCTCTGACAGTATATGAATCATTATGATCCTTGCTATTATATATAGCATATATAGGATTATATATTGGATCAATATAGTTTGATACTTGAATTCCAATTTGGAATTTAAGGCTGATTTATCTCAGTGCATGGATTACCTACATTTCATTTAGAAGAAAATGACCCATATGTCAAGTATTCTAGGAAACCAAAGTTCATAATCTTAATCATTTGGAATGAAAATCTTTGAAAGGTATTATGCTCATTCGTAACCTCTTAAAGGCACACACTGAATGTAAGGAAGTTATTTTTAGTGGCTCTGGTCATGACTATATACATCTACTTCTATATTTCCTTGACATTCACAGAGGCATTTTAGAGCTAATGATCTATGGACTTTTCCCCCAACATTTAGGAGCCCCAAATGTTGCTGCATTTTAACTTCTCATTTCCTGCACCCAGTGATTACCTCTTAACGTTCTTAGTGAACCTGGCATTAGTGGCCTCTTCTGATCTGCTGCTTCTTTCACCTTGGCAAACCAGAGTCATAGCCATTGCATTGAGTCTGAATGAGAACAAATGAACTCAAAATAAAAGCGGGGTTGGGACCAGTCCATCTCTAAGGTAGAGTTTTAGAATATTTAATGCATATAACAAATAAGGGTGTTTTTTTTAAATTTTACTATAGTTTAAACACAATGTTACATTAGTTTCAGGTGTACAACATAGTGATTCGACTTCTCTGTATGTTATGCTATACTCACCACGAGTGTAGCTACCATCTGCTGCCATACAATGCTATTACAATACCGTTGACTATATTCCCTATACTGTGCCTTTCATCCCTGTGACTTGTTCATCCCATAACTGGAAGCCTGTGCCTCCCACTCTTCACCCATTTCACCCATCCCCTTAACCCTGTTCCCTCTGGTAGCCATCAGAATCAGCCACCTGATTCTACTTTTTAACAAATAAGCTTTTAAATGCATTTGTTGACTGTTCTGGGGCTCTTTGTGCCTGGTACTGAACTGTAGCAGTACGTGGACAATTAATTTCTGGGTAAATGGGTTATTATTAAACTACAAGATTAATGGATTAAACTACAAGAGCTAATAAAATTAATATTGACTTATCACCAAGCAATCAACAAAAACATCTTTAATTCTGTACTCTGGGTTTCAGGGAAATGGGAATGAATAAGATGCAGTCCTACTTCCAAGAAATTAGCAAGATATAATTGTTCATATGAAAAAGATACCAAGAATCTTAGATACTCTCCAGGATTGTATCACAGACAACAAGTGTCTTGAGAATTCAGGAAGCAAAGATCACATTCAGATAAGCAATGATACACCTTGAATGCTTTTCAAATATGTTAGAATAGTTAAATGTCCCTCCTGGCCAGACTTTTGTAATGGGTGTGTTAATGAATGATCACTACCTAGCCACAGAGTTTTAGGATTGCTTCCAGCACCCCAGCAAATTAGCCCTTTACAGGAATATTTGCTATTACAAAAGAAAGATAATCACTTGTGATTTATTTATTTTTTGAGAGCAAAAGAGCACAGGTGGCAGGGAGGAACAGAGGGAGGAGAGAGAGAGAATCCCAAGCAGAGGCCCCACTGAGCACAGAGTCCAATGCAAGACTCAATCCTACAACCCCAAGATCATGACCTGCACCAAAATCAAGAGGTGGATGCCTAACCAACTGAGCCACCCAGGTGCTCCTCACTTGTGATTTATTAACTTTCCTTCATCCTAACTGGGGCCCTGAACTTGTGAAAGTTGTAGAAAGAGCAATAACCCTGGGGTGTGGGGACCAGAGCTATAATCCCTCCTCTGTCACTAGCTCCCTGTTGAACCTTGAGTCAGTAATTTAAGCTGGTTTTCCACCTATAAAATGAGGATATTAGATTAGATGATGTCTGAATATCCAACCAGCTGTTTTCGTGTTTTCTTTTTTATTTTTTAAAAATGCATACTTCTGATGAATTGCCTTTCTATAATTATATTTTCTATATAATTATATTTCCCTAAGAGGCGAATAAAAGATACACTAAGTCAGTGTCTGAATTCCACTTTTCCCAATATAGATCCTGTAGAGAATATCCATCGTACCCACCATTTACTATTTTGAATTTTCAACAAAGAGTTAAAAGAAAATTCTGGCTTCCCTGGCTAGTCATCCTCTCCAGTTGGCAGAAGTCTTCGTGTGGACTTGATGGTTGCCTAGAGCAACAAAATATTAGGGACAGAAACATGTTCAGGGACTTGATTGTATAAGTGACTCAGAGCTGAGGGACCTTTCCCAGCTTGAATGGCGCCCATACTTAGCTAGAGTGGGTATTTGTCTATGCCTGTCTGTGCCACTCCGCTGACTGGGAGGTGCCTGTTATTTTGCTTACAAAATACAGAAGCCAACCTCGAAACCTGCAGAGAGGGGTTAACTGGTCAGAAGGCAATCTTCATTCAGCACGTCTTACACATGAGAGATCGTTAGGACTAGTAAATATAAACAAGATGAAGAGGCCGATTGTGGGCTTTGAAGAGCACATACCAAGAACATTATGAGAGCTCAATAAAAACTCAATGTAAGAGCTACTCTTCAAAGCCAATTATCCCTTTCGAGTTAGGACAACCCACTGGAAGAGCTGTCCACAAAAATCAATACCCTTGTCCTTCTCTTTGTTGAAGCCAGACATCTCTAAATATGCTGTGAGTTAAAATGTGAAGTTAAAAAAAAAAAAAAAAGTTTTTCTATTCCTAAATTCCTTAAATCCTCAGGTCATCCCCTCCCTGTGCCATGAGTCTGGCTCTGTAATACCAAGTAGTCCAGCTTGTTAAGGAAGTTATTAGCATCCGGGAGTCATGTCTGTAGGTTCTAGTCAGTGTTGCCTGCAGCATGAAGTGGAGAGATAAGTATTAGCCAAGGCTCATTACCTGAAGTCCACCAGGTTTCATCTTACTTCTGTGTTTGCTCGTGTTATTTTTATACCCAGTACACATTCTTCCCACTTGCACATGAACAAGATCATTATGATAATAACAGCAATCATATACTTTCACTTTTTATCCTGATGGAATATTTATTGTGTGTCTTCATGATCAGAAACAGGCCCTCTCAGTTTCGACATTATGGATTGTAATGACTATTCTTTTGGAGTGATTGGAAACATAGTCCTCAACTTACACAGTTTACATAGTAACTCTTATCCGCATAACCATAGCAGCTGTTTGGAAACATGGCTTCGGATCACTTGTTTGCAAATGTCTTTTTCCGTACAATCCTGGATGGAGTGGAACCCATATACGTTACTTGACATGTGAAACACATGTGACCCTGGCAGATGATTCCTCTGACCTTGAAAACTCCAGCTGCTTAGTCACTTTAAAAACAAGCCAATGCAAGTGATTTACTAGGCTTGGGCTTAGACCATTTTATGCCTACTGATGGGAATTCTGACCCTTCAGGGAAGGAAAAAAAAAATGTAAGACAGTGGAAATGTGTCATGCTAGGTGTTAATGTGGTCATTAATTTTAGTACATTTCTTTACGAAAAGCGCAGAGACGACTGCTTGCCATCACAGGAAAAAAGGCAATAACGTCCCTGAGGCTTTCTTTTATTTTTTTTTAAATTTCATGAAGAAATCCAAGTTTTACCTTTTGTTTTCTCTCCTTTCAGATCAAGAGCAGTCTGTAATCTCCTAGAAAGACCAAAGCTTCTTTGCTTGTTGTAAAATTCTCTGCTTGGCGTTAGGTGGTAGAGAGTTCACATTCTCTTCCAAGGCAACCTTCCAAGTGTTCCCGTCACTGTGTGTGCACATTGTTGTAGCTGGACTTTGGTTCAGCTGGAATGAAAGAGACCTGAAAAGTAACACTTTAATCAAGATAGAAGTTTATTTCTCTTTCCTGTAAAAGAGACATACAAGTGGGCAGTCCAGGGCTGGTGCCGCTGCTCCAATGTCATTAGGGACCTATGATTTTTTTTTTTTTTTTTTCAGATAATTCCTCCACCATATAGGCTTTGCCTCAGTGATCCAAGATAACATCGAGAGAGCTCTAGCCATCACATCTAAATTGCCAGCAGTAGGACAGAGGAAGAGAGGAAGAATAGCACATCCCCTCCCTTTGGAAGAGATTTCCCACATAATGCTTCTATTTATATCTCCTTTGGCTCACTTAGACACCTGCCACATCTAGGTGCAAAGGACGCTGGGAAATAGAATATGTCGTATGGCAATGCCCTGATTAGGGGATTTCAGTCTCCTTTCCTCTCCTTCTTGCCTACCCAGGCTCTCTCTCAAATTCCGTGCCATCCTGATCTCCTTACACCTCACAGGAAAGACCCAGCACTGTCAGTTTCAGGATCTGCCAGTTCCATTTCCTTATCTAAACTTGGCGGGAAAAAAATCCCACATGACTTGAAGCTGAAATTCAAGTAAAGTCAAGGTTCTCCCCTCTGCTGGACCCTCAGTGCCACTTGACACTTTATTTTTGCTCTGGGCCCTCTCTCACTTCCCTTGGTACTTATTCTGAACTTCCTTCCCTTTGTCAACCTTCCTGACCCTGCAGCTGCTCACCGCCTTGCAGCAAATGGCTTTACTTGTGCCTGATGGAGAAACTCACTGTGAGGATATGAACTTCCTCAGGTCTGCGTCCTCTCATTGACACCCATACCCATCCTTCTCTCCCTTCTGGCCTCAGCAGGTGATGTGTCCCTTCCCTCTCCCTCCCTTCCCTTCCTAAGTCAGTTTCTACATCTGTGCCCTTGGCTCTCTTTTCTCAGTACTTCCAGGACCTTGCTCCAGCTTTTTCCTTTCTTTTTCTCACATTTGCGATCTCTCCTTTTCTTTTGCCTCTTTCCCTATTCATGTGTCTTAGTCCTAAAAACAAAACAATACAAAACAAAACAATAGCAAAGCCCGGTGACAGATCCCCTGTTGATCCCTTAACTCATTCTTTTTTCCCTTCTTGGCCAAGCTGCTCCCTCTCCTCACCTCCCAGGCACCACCCAAGCCACAGCCCGAAGACTTTCTCACATGCCTCTGCTCCTACCGCCTTCACCATGGTATCCAGGGAGCTCCTTTTGCCTTCTCTGCCCTGATCTGAGAGACCTTCCTCTGAAACCCACTCCTTATTCAGTTACTCAGTAAGCTCAATTACTCAGTAAATTCAACACGGATTTGTTAGGAACCATTCTCTCCCAAATGATTTTACTCTCTTCTTTCTGCTCCAAATATTCTTTCTCACACTTTCTCTTTTTCATCATCTGTCTTCCTCCCCTTCTCAAATAGGAGTATTCGAATTCTGTCTGATTGATTTTCTCATTCTGTGCACTCTCTAGATGCTTTCATGTACCTCTGTAGCTTTACTTCCCAAACTCTGGTGACTCCCCAAACTCTGTCTCTGCTCAGGCGTCCTCCCTGATTTCAGACTCGGGCAAAAGCCCAGTGCCTGATGACATTCCACTGCTTACATACAACATGTTTGGGGCACCTGGATGGCTCAGTCTAATGAAGCATCTTGATTTTGGCTCAAGTCATGGTCTCAGAGTCCTGGGATTGAGACCTGTGTTGAGCTTGGTGCTCAGTGAGTCGTCTGCCTGAGATTCTCTCCCTCTTCCTCTGCTCCTCTTCTTGCTCATGCTCTTTTTCTCTCTCAAATAAAAAAATAAATCTTTAAGACAAATAAATAAATACAACGTGTTTCAAAATTGAATTCATAATTCTTTTCAAATCTGTTCTTCCTGTCTCAATTAGAAGCACTTTTAGCCAAACTGGAAACTTGGACATCATACACCTCTCCATCAAATAAATAATTATTATTTTATTTTACTTTCTAAATATTTGTCATAGGGCAACTGGGTGGCTCAGTGGGTTAAACCTCTGCCTTCAGCTCAGGTCATGATCTCCGGGTCCTGGGTTCGAGCCCACATTCGGCTCTCTGCTCAGCAGGGAGCCTGCTTCCCCCTCCTCTCTCTCTGCCTGCCTCTCTGCCTACTTGTGATCTCTGTCAAATAAATAAATAAAAATCTTAAAAATAAATAAATAAATAAATATTTGTCAAATCTGTGCTCTCCTCTCCACCCTGCTGGTCCTTCTCCAGTTCAGGTACTCCTCAGCTCTCCATAGATTACTGTAGTAGTCCCTGAAATAGTACTTTGAAACTGTCAGTTGAATTTAGCACTTTATAAAAAAAATAGAATAGATATTGATTAGATAGAATTAAATAGACAGTAATAGAATACAAAGCGGCATCTATAGTATCAAGGATAAATATTTTATGATACTGTTAATACACACACACACACACCAACATTCATAGCCATTTTGCCATGAAAATGTATATCTTACTATGTATCAAAAATTTTGAGAACTACTTTCTTAAATAGTCTCTCTTTGATGTACTCCCTTTAGCTGTGCCTTCTGCAGTGCAACCAAATTGATATAGTTGAAAAATTAGTCTGAAAATGGCACTTCCCTGCTTAAAACCCTTCTGGACCTCCCATCAGCCACCAGATAAAATCTCATCTCCTCGGCGATGGTACATAGGACCCACCTGACTCTTCCAGCAACAAATTCCTTCCACGCATAGGAGCCATGTGTCAAAGCTCTCTGCATTTGCTTGTTTTCTTCTCTCCATCTAGAACTCACTTTCCTCTCTTAATTGTCTGACTCACTTGACCTCATTCTTTGGGTAAGGTGACACCTGAATCCAAGCACTGTCCTCTTCCCCAGGCTGGGTCAGGACCTTCTCTGTGTTACCATAGCCTGTATACCTACCTCTGGCATAACTCTAGTGACATTTTTTAAAGCTTTATTTATTTATTTGAGAGAGAGAGAGAGAGAGAGAGAGAGGAGGGGCCATGGGAAAGGGAGAGAATCTCGAGCAGACTCCCCACCGAGCATGGGGAGTGCTCGATCTCATGACTGTGAGATCATTACCTGAGCTGAAATCAAGAGTCAGACGTTTAACCAACTGAGCCACCCAGGTGTCCCTCTAGTAAAATTGTTTTAAAAATTAGTTTATGTCTCTTTATTCCCAAACAGCCTGCCCAGTAATATGTCAGTTCTTTTGTTGTGCCTTCACGGTGCAGGGTATGGTGCTAGAACACCATCATGATCGACTTGTGTGTCCCATAGTCCTGGAGTCAGGAGGTCCTTATACTTCTTTTAATGGCTTAAATGGCTACTAAGTAGAATCTGAAGCCAAACATAGGGCAGTAGAAACTAATGTTGCAAACTTTGTCTCTAACTCAAGAAGGAAAGTGGAATCAAACTGCCTCTTAAGCCCTTTGACAAAAGGGAATAACTTGAAAGAAAGAAATTGGATGATGTCCATATTGTCATACTCTGCATCAGAATGAGGAAAATGTGAGAAGTAGTGCCAGTACTGACCAATATTTCATGTAAGTCCCATGATCCTCCAAAAGGGCATGCTTCTATGAAGAAGATAAAACTCCTTTCGGTTTATTCTGAATGGCATTGAAGAGTAGCCTTACTCATGGTCAGTGAAGGTAAGCCAGCTGTGGGTCTGTGAGCTCACCATTTATCCAGCTCTGTGGAAGTACTAGGGAGGCATGTCTGTGATTGACAAGTACTCAGCTCCATGCCAAGTGCACTTTGGAGCATTTGTGTGATGAGTGTATAGAGTTTCTCCCTTCTGATCTGGGCTTCATTTCTTCTCCCTATTATAAGAATAGATCTCTGATATCCTTATCATACTTTACCTACAGCTCCACTTTTCTCCTTCCTTTCCTTGAGAGGGTAAGAACAACTCCATAGTGCATTCCTTTTATGCTTTGGGTATTGTGTTGTTTTATGGTCTTGTGCTTAGAGCTCAGTACTCAACACTGGCCCTGGACCATGAGACTAGTGAGAAAAGCAAAATGACTTCAAGTAAAAGGAAGTGGTTCGTGTTGTGGAGAGAAACTTGGAAAGATACACCACCAAGAACACTAGGTGCTCTATTCTCCTTACAGGCTACAGCTGGGTTCGCACATTTCAAAATAACCAGTCAATTCCTTCAGTTTCGTCAAACAGCTAGTCAATACAGTAAGGAGGAAGGGAAAATAAATGGGTTTTTTGGATGACTGGTTTAACATCATGTAACCTTGATCTTACTCATTTCCGAGGAATAATTTCAACTCTCTCTCTTTTTTTAAAAAATGTATTTATGTGACAGAGGGAGAGAACACAAGCAGGGAGAGTGGCAGGCAGGGAGAGAGGGAGAAGCAGGCTCCCTGCTGAGCAGAGAGCCCGATCCAGGACTCGATCCCAGGACCCCAGGATCATGACCCGAGCCAAAGGCAGACGCTTAAAGGCCTGAGCCACCCAGGTGTCCCCGAATAATTTCAACTCTTAAAGAAATACAACCTACTGCAGGTTAGTTTAATACACAAATACATTTAAATAGGTATTCATCTTCACCACGTACCTGTTTTTCCCAAGTGTCATGAAAACAGGTAAAAATAATAGAGTGGGCATGGAAACTTGGAACATAATATGGGAAAAGAAAGGTTAAAATTATTAGGAGAAATTCACTTCTTTCTTTTTTTGTTCTTCTGTCCAAATCTCTCTCCTTCTGGCTTCCTCCATTTTGTTCTTTCCTTCACCTTTCTGTTCCCCTCTCTTTTAACCTCAGTCACAGTAGCACCACTTAGCACTTAGCAAAGCCCTGTGCTAAGACAACGCATGTGATCATACTGGATTCTCACATCCTTGTGAGGTAGGATTATTACACCATTTATAGAAGAACAAGTTGAAGCTCATAGTCATTATTTCCCATAGTTATTATTCCAAAGTTATACAGCTGGGATTCCAACCCTGGCAGTTATGGTTCAGATTCTACACCAAGAACACAACCCTCTGTTGCATCGCTCTCATTTCATGCCTGTTCGCTTTTGTTTCTTCCATATTCTATTTTCATGTTCTCCCCTGCAGTCTCCTGCACTTCTTTCATTATATTCTCTGCCTTGATTTTTCCTACTCTTTCCTCTGTCTCCTTCCCTTATTTCTCTGTGCTGTCCTGTATCTTATCTAATATTATTAATTTTAGCCATTCTGACTGTGTAAGGTGGTATCTCACTGTGGTTTTGATTTGTATTTCCCTGATGCTGAGTGATGTGGAGCACTTTCTCATGTGTCTGTTGGCCATCTGGATGTGTTCTTTGCAGAAATGTCTGTTCATGTCCTCTGCCCATTTCTTGATTGGATTATTTGTTCTTTGGGCGTTGAGTCTGGTAAGTTCTTTATAGGTTTTGGATACTAGCCCTTCATCTGACATGGCATTTGCAAATATCTTCTCTTATTCTGTCAGCTGTCTTTTGCTTTTGACTGTTTCCTTTCCTGTGAAAAAGTTTTTTTTATCTTGATGAAGTCCCAATAGTTCATTTTTGTCCTTGCTTCCCTTGCCTTTGGCGATGTGTCTAGGAAGAAGCTGCTGTGGCTGAGGTCGCAGAGGTTGCTGCCTGTGTTCTCCTCAAGGATTTTGATGGATTCTTGTCTCACATTTAAGTCTTTTATCCATTTTGAGTCTATTTTTGTATGTGGTGTAAGGAAGTGGTCCAGTTTCATTTTTCTGCATGTGACTGTCCAATTTTCCCAACACCATTTGTTGAAGAAACTTTTTTCCCATTGGACATTCTTTCCTGCTTTGTCAAAGATTAGTTGACCATAGAGTTGAGGATCCATTTCTGGGCTCTCTATTCTAAAAGTTTTTTGAGAGTCTCCAGGTTCCAGACCTAAGCAGGGACCTTGAGATACAAAGATGATTGAAAGCAGCATTATCCCTGTCCTGAGTCCCTCTAATCTGGGAGCCAGGAAAAGGGAGATATACATTAATCAGATAATCATAGTACAGAGTATAAAATTCCAAACTGAAGCATATGATATGAAGGAAAAACTCTGAGAGGGGCAGACCAGAAGAAGCCCAGCCTGCCCATACTGCTGGAATCTCCTGCAAAAATAAATAATCATGTCTAGCTGACTGGATCTTCCGAGAAGAATCCAGAAGCCTGTAAGCCAATCAACCAGAATAAGCAAGTTTATGCCAAAGCCTTTTCTTCCGTTGTCGTACTCAGTTTGCCATGACTCTGTGGCAGAACTTGATAGGCAGGATCAGTTTCTTTGCTGTTCTCCCAACCTAGAAAATGTGTCTTTCTTTGAAAGACCGACCCTGGCTCTTCTTCCTCCTCTTCCTTCACTAGCACAACTGTAGCATCTTCCTCCCAGATCTAAGGCCCTGAATTTGGACCTCCCAAGTGGAGGGACTCTAGATTAATCCATTAAGTCTGCTAGATTTTCAAAACACTCATTCACATTTGGATGCCTGGGGCCTCTCATGCAGCCCTGGCTGAGCTCATTTCTGTGCCTGCATTTTAAACCCTTAGAGTCAGGATTTCACCAGAAGACTTTCAAGTAATTGCTTAGATGGCACAATAGAGATATCCAGGTTGAAACAGAAATTATGTACTAATGAGTCTGCTGTTTTTTGCAAGGCCCAGCAATGGGGAACCTCCCTTTCGGACAACTTTGCCAAGCCACCATGAGTTGTGGTTATACTTGGTCGCAGATCTATTGACAAGAAAAATTTAAGGGAGGTGGGAAGAGAGGCTGTTTATTCTTGTCTTTCAATAAACCTGCACAACCACAGAGAATCATCCCTAGGAACCTAATGCAAGAATTTTAAAGACCGTTTTCTTTCGGACTCTAAAATTCTGCTGAATCTCTATACCAGTATCTCTCAAACTCTTCACAGCCTCTCTTTGTCCCTAGGCTGTAGCTTGTGCCTGGAATTCCTATTCCAAGGTTCTCCTGTGGTATTTTTAATAGTGTTGTTTGAAGCTGCAGCCAGCTTCCCCGTGGTTTGGGAGTTAAAGGGAATACAGTGATGTGGTGTGCTGTAATAGTTTTTGAGGAATGTCAGGACAAATTAAAATCCAAATAAGATAGCACCTGAAAGAACCTGGCCCTTAGTGAAAGAATTTAACATTATGGAAGGGTGTTGACCTCTAATTCTGGTTGTTTCTGTTGACCCCTATATGCTTGACAGGAAGTGTTTACTATCGACCAAACTGAGTTTGACACCAGTTTTGGAATCAAATGCAAAGTGTGCACTCGGATTCACTGTTGTTTGCCCATCTACTTTGCCCATGTTTGTTTTTCTGTCTAGTTAAGCATGAGTATGTGTGTTAGTTTAAGAGAAAAGTGTACTCTTGAAGAAAGGGGGGAGGGGAATAATTAACACCTTTGCTCAAAGCACCAAATTCTATGAGCTGATGATTGCCAAGTTGGGCAATGATTAGTACCATTGCTACCAGAATGGGTCTGGCATCTCTTACACATAATCCCGATGCCCAGGCCCACACTGAGCAAAAGCGTTATAGGATTCCACAGTCTCATACTGGTCAGCTTTTCCTTGGAACAATAAACATCATCGGTATATTTGAACCACATGAGGATTAGAGCAATGGAAATATTTTTCCTGCTATTTAAAACAAATCCAAATTTTTAAAAATTGTACATATACTATATATATATTATACATACATATATTTGGTTACATATCATATATATATGTATACATATATATATGATCTGTATTTGGTTTTAGTAAATGGCTTTATTTCCGGTAAATCTTTATTTAGAGGCCCACTGAGTAACCTATCATCTGTGGAGTTCCTTTTAAAAGTCTTCATTGGTGATAGATTTATTCTGAGGAGAATAGGTTATATATAAAATACGATTAATACCCAATTAAAGTAATAACACACAACTTGTATTGAGTGCTTATTATGCCAGGAGCTGGGCTAAGGTTTCTGCTTGCCTTGTTATTTCTTCCTCCCCATACTCTGTGAGGAACAGGTCTGTCATTGTCATTTCCATGGGACAGAGGAGACCACAGGAGCTTAGAGCAGAGGAGTGACTTGAGGGCTTAGATAATATTTAAGGAGTTATGGTGAGAAGAAAAAGCCTCCTTCAGTTCAACTGAAAAATATTAGTGTTTTTTTTAATAAGATTTTGTTTATTTACTTGACAGAGAGAGAACACAAGTAGGCAGAGAGGCAGGCAGAGAGTAGGAGGGGAAGCAGGCTCCCTGTTGAGCAGAGAGCCTGATGTGGGGCTCGATCCCAGGACCCTGAGACCATGACCTGAGCCGAAGGCAGAGGCTTAACCCACTGAGACACCCAGGCGCCCTATCTTAGCGTTTCTTTCCCACTTTTAAAATATATTTTTTTTTCCTCTGCTCTCAACTGAAATAAGGTCACCCAGCCTATATGTTATAGAAGCAGGACTCTGAAGTCACTGCCACCAAAATCCCAACGAAGTAAGTCAGCAATTCGGGAAAAGGCGTATTTTTTTCTAATCGAGGTTACTTCCAATAATGACATGACTAAATCACCAAGATTACTGGCCTGAGTACCAAATCATTCCTGTACTGAGAAAAACAGGAAATAACTCAGATATAAATGATGAAAGTGGCTGCTGACTTAGGAAGACATTTGAAAATCCCCTCATACTGATAAATCACACCCTGGAGCCTACTACAACTTAGTGTGGGTGATATTCATAACTGGTCCTCTAACTTGAAGGATTTTAGAGATAGTTGAATGGGAAGGTCAAGAAAACACTACTCAAATGATAGAATTTTATGGGGAAAAATAATTACCATTATCTCTTTGGACATGGTTGGAAAGAAGCAGAAATTTTGGCAAAAGAACCAATGTTGTGACATATAGTTATTAAGTTAAAACCCCTTTGAGTTTACCATGGAAATGTCTTAAAATCTGATTTAGGATTTTGGAGACAAAAACAAGACCTTAAGAAATTCTAAATGCCATTTATTTAGACAAGTGTTAAAAGAGTAGAGATTTAAACAGTTTCACAACTTGTGGTTTTCAGGGGTCAGAGTCAAGATGACTCTGTAAATGACTCACACTGCTCAACTCACTGAAAAATATAGGCAGCTTTGACAAGCAGTGAATTTTATCAATTTTATCCCAAACGATCCATCTTAAGAATGACTTGAGAGTTTAGGCAATATTTTTAAAAAGTTTCTTTCCTGTCAGCTGAAAGCTCTTAATAGGTATTTCGTTTCTACTTTTCAAAGTACCTCTCTCTCCTCTCAACTGTACCATAAGAATGTATTTTTTGTTGTTGTATGGTAAGGAATATTTGAGGGGCTCTTGGGTGGCTCAGTTGTTAAGGGTCTGCCTTCGGCTCAGGTAAAGATTCCAGGCCCTGAATGGGCCCCCTGATCAGCAGGAAGCCTGTTTCTCCTTCTCCCACTCCCCCTGCTTGTGTTCCCTCTCTTGCTGTGTCTCTCTCTATCAAATAAATAAATAAAATCTTAAAAAAAGAAAATGAATATTTGAAATAGGAGTTGCAGAGGCACTCCATTTTTCAAATTAGCCTAGTACTGCAGTGTACCCTTTAACTGCTAACGTTAGGGCCAGAGGTGTGAATGAGTTGTTCAAGGGGAGTATAAGTCTAACTTATATATATTCTTTTCAATATTTCTATTTATTTTATCAAGGTGTATTTTTTTACTGAGGAAATAAAGTCCTGGGCAATTGTTTTCTGCAGTGTTTCTGTAGAGATCCTTATCCAATTATCAAGCTCCGTCTTGCTGCTCTGCTCCTGCCCAAGACAGAGTCTGAATAAGAAGAAACTCTCCAAATCCAATTTGGAAATAAAAGAATCAAAACTCTTTCAACAATTTGCACTGGACCCCGTTATTTGATTTGGAAGAGAGTGAGTCAGACTGTTTCCATTTCTTGATGAAATAACTATTTCATTTACCGACTTTAAGGAAATGACCCTCTTCAGTGGCTTTGAA
The DNA here is from genome assembly GCA_004024625.1 of Mellivora capensis. Lineage (NCBI taxonomy): Eukaryota > Metazoa > Chordata > Mammalia > Carnivora > Mustelidae > Mellivora > Mellivora capensis. Next base: position 56,982 of record PISX010001700.1, on the reverse strand, counting down.
AGTGTTACATTTCTATCCTAAGCTACTATTAGTGATTACTGCTCATACGTAGGACTTTATTTACAACTGAGAATGTTTTTATTTTTATTTTTTATTTTTTTAAAGATTTACTTATTTATTTTTAAGATTTTATTTATTTGACAGAGATCACAAGTAGGCAGAGAGGCAGGCAGAGAGAGAGAGGGGGAAGCAGGGTCCCTGCCGAGTAGAAAGCCCAAAGCAGGGCTTGATCCCAGGACCCTGGGATCATGACCTGAGCCGAAAGCAGAGGCTTTAACCCACTGAGCCACCCAGGCACTCCGAGAATATTTTTAATAAATAGTAGATTCTCATGCTCAAAATTCAAAAGGGTTCCAAAAATCAAAATGTGAACAGTTTCTTTTGTGTTAGGTAAGCACATTTCATGCATACACAAGCAAGATATGAATTTTCTAGCCACCTTTTAAAAATATAATAGGAAATGTTTAATCTTATTAGGTTAATATTTTGAAAGGTATCAATAGGTAAAGAAAGCTTCCTATGGTTTCTTTAGTGTTTTTTTAAATAAGAACAGGATTTAATTTTTCTTTCTTTTTTTTTTTTTTTAAGAATTTATTTATTTATTTGACAGAGAGAGAGATCACAAATAGGCAGAGAGGCAGCAGAGAGAGAGGAGGAAGCTGAGCAGAGCCTGATGCAGGGTTTGATCCCAGGACTCTGGGATCATGACCTAAGCCAAAGGCAGAAGCATAACCCACTGAGCCACCCAGGCGCCCCGGATTTAATTTTTCAAAACCTATTAATCTTGTCTTTAAATACATATTTAAAATTTTTCTTATGTGTTTGTAAATATATTTATGCCCATTGAAAACAATGCATAATTTGCCTGAACATAGAATTATATAAATGAAATTAGCAGTTTTAAATTAGGACTTGATAATATTAGATATAGGATATCTTTTATGGCAATCAGGCATGCTTTGACCCTTTGACTCTGGTATAGTGTTTTTCTTGATTTCAGTAGATTTCTTATATCTCTAGGAAGGACCTGCCCATTCTTGGTAGGTGAATGGAAAATTGCATCTAAAATTCATTCATTGAAAATCTGATTTTTTATAAAATCCTACAGGGAAGAGAGACGTACATTTTTCATAAACCAAGCTGGTCAGTAAATCTCATAGGATTCTTTTTCAACATCTCTGTTGAGCAGAGGTGAAAGTAGCTTCCCCATGACTTCTGTCTGTATGTACACAATTCCAGAGAAGCACTAAGAATGAAAAGAAACATGAGAAAGTAGGAAGAACATGAGATTTGGAGTCTCTCACACCTCCCTAATTTATTTGCCTGGTGAATTCAGGAAAATCGCTGGGCCTCCATGAGTCTCATTTCTATCATCTGTCACACAGAATGGTGATAATACCATGTGTTATTACAAAGGTTAAATGAGACTGTATAGAGTGTACGCAACACACAAAAAGAATGCAACAAATATATCCTTGCACTTGAAAATGGACTTTCCATTCTATATGCCCTTTACTCTCTTCAGTGTTTAAAAAAAAAAAATCTCTTCTGTATTTTCTAATGTAGTATCTTTAATGGGTATATCTTTAATATGTAATATATATTATATAATATATAAAATATATGTAATATATAATATATATTTAATGGGTATAGATTCTGTAATAAAAAAACAACACATTACTTTAAAATCTCTTTAAAAGTGGAAGAGCATCTATAAAATAACAAAGTTGCTTCTGGGTAAGAATTTTTAAATTGTTCAAGGGAGAAAGGATCTCTAAAAGGGGAATCCAAAGACATGTGTTGAACATATAAGCCATTTAACTCATCACCCCAAGGTAGTCAGCTTAACTGCGATGATACTTGGTTTGGACATGACTTGTCTGTCACCCATGAAGCAATTTATTTTAAATCTTCATTTTTCCTACCTGACCACTTGATTGCAAGCTGCTGCAGGACACACTTCCTTACACACGAACTTGATCAGACTCCCTGGCAACTAAATATAAACTGTGGATACTGTCAGTGCTCAACAAATGCTTGCTTAAGACTTATAAAGCCCTGTTGTATGCCATCCATTCATGATAAAGCTAATTTTAACAGCTGAAATATCATGAAAATCAGTATTCAGAACACCACTCATCTTGCTGCTCATCAACATCTAATGAATAACATCCATTGATTTGTTTTTTCCTTTGCTTTCCAAGGACACACATACATACACCCTATTTTTCACTCTGTCCCCTGTTGTCTTCTCTGAATATACCATTTACAGCCTTCTCGTCCATCTGGGAAAGTAACTGTGAAATAATGGGCTGTTAGAGCTGAAAAGGATCTCACTGATCATCAGTGCAGGGTCCGTTTGAGAGACAAGACTTGCCTTAGTACTCAGTGGTCACAGCTGGTCCATGGCCACAACTCACATCTCCTAACTCACAGCACACTTGGTTTTCTTAAGAAGGCAAAAAACAAAGACAAGATTTTTTTTTTCTCTTTACCAATAATAGAAAATCAGACTAATAATGTTTCCCTTTTATAAACCATAGAGCAATTCTTGCTGGTTCCTTTTTTTTTTTCTTTTTTGGATCTGTGATCTTTAAAACATGTGGCTAATAGCTATAATTGGATTAAAGTGAAAACATGTGATTATGAAAGAGTTGAAGTACTTTTGCACTATTCTGCATTGCTAGCCAGCTTCAGAGTAGAGGTACACATTGGACGAGCAGTGAACCACATCAATCCTGTGGAATTCCGAAGACTCGATTGAGCTTTCCCAAGTTCAAAGCCTGTCAATTCACTATTGGTTGCAAAATCCAAGTCAACTGGAGGATCAAATGGTTTTTACAACCATTTGAATGGATCATTTGACTGAGGTAATAATAAATAACGCTGGAAGCACATGAATTGAATTATTGCTTAATTAGGTGGAGTATTAGAATGTCTTCTGCTTTATCATTTCACAATGCTATGGCTAGTATAAGATGTATTTTGTAATGCTGTATTAATTATATTTATTGAGTACTCACTATATGACAGGAACATCTAAGCTTTTCATGTACACGTTATCATCTAATCTTTACAATTACACTTGGAATTTGGAATTTGTGTTATCTCCATTTTTCATAGGAAGACATGTGATTTACGTTAATTAACTCACTCAAGGACATGCACAATAAATGATAGAACTAATGTCCAGACTGGATTCTGGCTGAGTCAATAACCTCTTAATCCCTATGCTAAATTGATTTCTCTGCCCATGCTATAAATCTTCTTGATCCTTTTAGTTGATTTATTGATGGTGACATTTCATTTTAGTTTTCTTCAAAATGGAACTGTCACTGTAAAACCCAGTTAAATTGGAGTTTGTATTTGAATAAAAGTGGACATTTGAAGATTCTAAGAAGGATAGAAGGGAGGAAGAATAGGGAGGGAGGGAAGGGAAAGAGTAAGAGTAGGGAGGAGGGAGGGAAGGAAAAGAAAGGAAGGCTGGTGATGGGGGTAAAAGGGAAAGAGAAAGGAACTTAGTGCCTCCCTAGAACCTCTATTACTATGTTGTTTTTATGAATATAAATTTTAGAACACATTTCCCAATGCTACTTTGTATTCCCAATGCTACTTTGTATAAAGCCAAATCATATATTACTTAGTGATCATTTTCTGTCACCATTATCTTTTCTCCCCTAAAATGGGAGAAAAGATTCTTCAGGCTTCCCCAAGATAATACCTTCAGGGAAGAATTACAAAGATTTTATGGGTAGGAAAGGATGAGATGCTTCTCAAGAATAAAGTAGTAGGGGCATCTGGGTGGCTCAGTTGGTTAAGTGACTGCCTTTGACTCAGGTCATGATCTTGGAGTCCCAGGATCAGAGCTCCCTGCTCAGCGGGGATCTGCTTCTCCCTCTGACACTCGCCCCTCTCATGCATGCTCTCTCTCTCTCTCTCTCTCTCAAATAAATATCTACAATCTTAAAAAAAAAAAAGAATAAAATAGTAAACAAAAGAAGAGAGAACATGAAGCAGGGGAGGAAGGTTCTTGTCTCACAGAGTCAAAGAATGAATCTTGCAAAGGGAAGAGAGTAAAGAGATAGTTTTTTTTTTAAGTGAGATTACAGAAAAAGCTCTCAGGAGTGAGAGGGGTCCCGACAGGGTTGCACCTAAGGGCTTTTAGGGTTAGTCTTTTATTGACAGCTAAGTGGGGGAATTTGTGGCCTTATCATTCTTGTAATGTCTTCCTTTGAGTAAGGATTGGTGATGACATGTTTAATAGCTTACTTCCTCTTTAGGGCCTGGTAATTCTTTGTTGGTCAGGAGTGACTGTTACAATAAGACCCCACCTCTAACACCTAAGGCAGAAAGGTCTGGTTTGTTCTCTTATCTCTGGTTTCTTTACACCTCTGCATTTTGGGTATTTTTGTGAGTCTGATCCCATAGCTCCTTTCCTATCTCTCCCTCCCTAGCCTTGCCTGTCCCTTACTAAAAAGCAGTCATCAAAATTTCTAAGAAGACCAGTGGAAAGCTAAATTGAACTCATTTTCCTTTCCTAGATATCAGGGCCTCTACTACCATATAAATTTCATCTTTTTGTTGTTGTTGTTGTTATTGTTACCTCTTATTTCTTTCCCTGCAGTTATAATCAACCTAACAGTTATTCATTCATTCACTCATTCACATGTGTTTCAAGGATTGTGCAGAGATGAAAGAATGGTCCCACCTGGGAGACTATATCACCAACTCTAAAATATGTATGTCAAGAAAAGGTCAGGGCTGGCCTTTAGAGACGCAATGTAACTGCATCCCATGGGTACGTGGAAGAAAACAAGGAGATAATGAGAGCACTACATGAGGTCAGAAGGAAACCCCTAGAGGTATAACTACAAGAGGTATAACCTCCAGAACCTAGCCTTTAAGCCTTAAGACACCAATTTCCACTCTGGGAAAAATTCCAGGTTGAGTGGGATATAGCTCTGGCCTTCTAGAATACGCAGAGTGCCCACCCACAACTTCTCTTCCACACACCCAGCCTATCAGTGTGGTGCAGCGTGTACTCATTTAAAAATTTCATTTAGCAGAAGAGGTCTTTCTTTAAATAAATGTTATTCAGAAAGAAGCCTAGCATATAACTCAGCCTAACACAGCAGACCCACTTTAGATGAAGTCAGGTATGGGGTCATGAGCACCACCTTGTTTCCTCCTTATTTTATTTACTTTTCAGGACAGGCCTCTCAGGAAACTTCCCAGAACCAGCAAAACCAACCAACCAAAAAACAAACAAACAAACAAAAACAAAAATACCCCAAGATCCTGCAATTGTCATTATCTTGATTTTGTTAATAATAGACTACAAATACTTACATGACCTCGAAAAAATTATTTTACCTATCTGGACCTCATCAGTGAACTATGGGTGTTGCCTAAACTACTTTTTAAAGGTGGTTTTAGCTGTGAACTAAACTATTTTTAACAGCTATCACGACATACTAGGGCAAGCATGTTGGCTACAAAAACGGAACTGAAAGATTATTAAACTGTGGTACAATATACATATACACTTTGGGATGTCTTTGTTTTGTAAGTGCAAATAAAGTATTACCTAATTGTACATCTTCAAGTAACAGCATCTGTAGGAATTTTAGTCTGGGAATAATTTTTATTCTAAAACCAAAATTTTTTATTAGTTTTATTTTTATTTTATTTAGTTTTAAAATCACCAAATGAGTTGCCATTTGTCAGCCAGTTACATTGCATTTTCTTTCCTCCTGTGGATCCTCAAACCTCTAGAACTTTCCCTCTGCCATAAAAATAAAGTATCCATTTATAGTATATAGAAGCCATTTACAGTTTATAGATGGAGGATTCTTTCCAGTTTTACAAATGGAACATGTATTCATAGATATAAATTTTACGTTCAAAGGAACAGAGTTTGCTTTCAGTGGCACACTCTAGTGATTCCTGAATCTAGCCAGGCCTTTTCAACCTTCAAAGAAGAATATTCTCTTGACCCTAAGATGTAAACCGAGTAAAGGTTTTAACCTTTTATGACAAGATCTTGTCAAAGAATATTACTACTCTCTAAGTTAATTCCTGCAATCATGCTAAGAATGTTTGCTTGCCATCCCCAAACCTTGAGCCTCTGGAGCAAACATTTGAATCTACAATAGATTATATTGCAATTTATTTCTGCATTTTATTTCATCTGCAATTTATTTCTAAAAAAGATCTGGCCAAAATTTTCCCAATTCTACCAGAAATAGTCTCTAGCCTTGTTTACTAGAGCTTATGGTAAGGTAGTCCTTAATCTAAGAATTTTAACACTCCTTGATTTTTGTTTTACTTCTTTCATTTGTGCCAAGTGAATGTATTTTAAGGACCTACTTTTTAAAACCAAAGAGGATTAAAATGGTTATCAGATTTTCAATCTGAAAAGCAAATTAACTCCCCAGCCCTGACTCTATATCCCAGTCCACACCCCAATCTCAGCATCCCTGACTGTCACCCTTAAGAAGAAGAAGGGCAGCCTGGCCATCCATATAGGACTGCATCTGCATATGTTTTTATTGTGCTTCTCAATTTTAGAAACCCATTTATTATTTTGCCCTTATGTCCCTTCTCCAGTCCCGCTCCCCTCTAAGATGGGTCAGAGTTCCTGGGATCCATTTTCAGATTCATAACTTGTATTTCACACTTGCCTGTTTTGAAGCATAATGCACGTATGACAAAGTCAAGGCCTAAGGAAAACTTGACTTTTCTGTGTATGCCACTTGAGTCTGATCTTTGTTGAACAAAAATGAGAAAACTGTTTCTCTCTCTTCCTGGGAAAAGCCCCTTCCATGTTATCGCTGCCTCTACTTGCTCCTCCTGCACATGACTTCAGAGTAATTTTTTTTTTCTAAAATGCAGTTGTGATCATGTCTCTCTCCTACTAATTCCCGCTAGCGAGTACTCCGAGCCTTCAGGGTAAAGTTTAAACTCTACCTTTCACCTAGAAACTGTGCCCTGTGGTAAACTGATCAGGGGCTTTGGCATTAGATACACTTGGCCTCAAATCGTGGGTCAGCTCAGGTGTAACTCTTCTCATCTTCTGTTTCCCCATTGGCATAATGGAGTAATGAACCATGTTGAAGTCCTTATGTGAGATACCAGATGGAAAAAGCCTGGGACAAAATAAGTGCTCAATAAGTATGAGCAACCTTGCTTCCACCTTCCTCTCTTTGTCTGGCTCCTTCCTCCCATATGCGTGACCTTCAATCCTGTGCTCCCCCTGGATTCCCACCTATGGTTGGCAATTCCCTAGGGGAAGCCACGCTCTCCCACACCTCTGTAGCTTTTGCATAAGTTGTTCTGCTACCCTTCAAGACCTTTTCCACCCTTATCTCTTACAAAAGCTGGAGGGCATCTGCTTGCCTCTGAATACCTTTTGAGTTTAATCTTTCCATAAAATCTTTCTCACACGTCCTCCATCTTACATTGTCATATTAGTTCGTCTTACATTCACTAACATGGCATTACCTCCTGAGAGTGGAAGCTGCGTCTTACTCATATATGAAGCCCCAGGCCCCCACTCATTTCCTCGCAAATGTTAAATGATTGAATGAATGGTCCAGGGTGCAGAATAAATCTGGTTCTGAAAAAGTGGCATAGCTACCAATCTGTCAACACAAAAAGCAACACACACATCCTTATATGTGCAAAAATGTGGAAGGCAACAGACTTAATGGCTTGTAAGTAAGAATGAGGATTTCTTTCTGTGGGAAGTCTTAGAAAATGCAACCAGGCTGAAAAGCCTTCAGCTTTCCTTCAGCAAATGGTTACTGTGGGGACACATGTGAGAGGAATACCAATATCATGTTGAGAAACACATGCACTGAATAGTTGTCCTTCTGATGCCATTCTCAAATCTGAAACATCGCCCGCTTCCTGAAGAAAACCATAGTAACATGTGTCCCCAGTGTTTGGGTTCCCTTTTGCCATAGACACTGAAAACTGTGAGATTCTCCAGGGGTTTCTCCTTTAACCTTGTGGGGTGACCCGTGTGCACACAGCACAGCACCTGCCAGCAGGATAATTACAGCCTTCTGCATTAGTCAGCTAGTTCTTCCACGCGGTCCTGGGTCATACAGAAAGGGCCAGAAGCATATAAATTGTTGATTACATAGTCCCTAAGGGTTGGTTGTTTTGTTTTGAAAGTTCTCCCCTAAAGTGTCCCCATTTTTTAAATATCTATTTATTTGAGAGAGAGGAAGAGAGAGAGAGAGAGAGTGCCTGTACACAAGTGAGGGGAGGGTCAAAGGGAGAGGGAGAGAAATCTCAAGCAGACTCTCCGCTGGGCATGGAGCCCCACGTGAGCCATGAACCCAGGACCCTGAGATCATGACCTGAGCCAAAGGCAGACGCTTAACCAACTGTGAGCCACCCAGGTGCCCCCCCCCAGAATGCCCCCATTTTTATCTGACTAAATTTTATAAATGCTATGTCAGTTTTCCTAATGAATATTGCTTTACCCCTTCCCAATCATATCATCAAGATTTTAATTGCCTTGAAACCTCTTTGGATTTATTATTCCCAGCCCCACAAATAACTTTTTTCCTCATATCCAAATTCCTTCCCTCCTAATGCTTTTACAATAGCTTCTTTTCTCCTATAAACTCTATACAAGCTCCAGAAGACCCCAGCTTTAGAAATCGTAATCCGGAAAGTCACATCACCAAAACAAGTGTCAAAATCTTTGTACCAAAGGACAGTGATGAAACTTCCAGCTAGGGAAAATTGCAGGGGCCGTTTGGCACTAGGAAGAGATAAAAGGAAACAACATAAGCAGGAGAGGAAGTGCCTTACGTACTCTGCCTCTCCTGTGCGTATGGTTAATGCACAAGTCTCTGTAATAACTCCAAGGCAGGCTAGGGTGACCATCTGTTCCAGTCCAGACCCAGCTATTTGCCTGGTATTGAAGAGTTTCCCAGCACATGAGACACTCAATAGTCAAATCAAGAAAGTCCTTGGCAAGTTGGGATAAGCTGATTCTTCTGCCTATTCCTTGCTGCTTATGTCTCTCTCTCTCTCTCTGACCTCCCTAAGCCCTAATTTCTTTGAAAACATGCTTCATTTATTCCTGATTCTAGCTATATGCAAATATCTGAGGATCTTATACCAACAGACCTCAGAGAGAACCCCACTTAGAGTAAAGGGTAGCACCTGGGAGAGCAAACAGTTGTCACTTGTGCCAACTCAAATTGCTTGCTTATGGCTGTGTGCAGTAAAGCGTTTGGAGTTTCAAGCATATCCTTCCAGAGAGTATTATAAATAATCATTCTGAACCATGCTATTTTTAATTTAACAGCGTATCTTGAGGCTCTTTTGTGTGCGTTTATCTAGATAATGATCCACCCCTTATTCTTTTTACCTGACATGTAAGTATGCCCTTATGTGCAATAATCTATTTAACTCTATTGATAAGACTTTCAGATCACTTCTGCATTTTTTCTTATCACTACAAATAACATTGTGAGCTTCCTTGTACCTGAACATTTTTCTATCCTTTTGTGAGTATATTTGTTGGGTAAATTCCTAGCAGTGAAACTGCATTTTAAATCTTCAGAGGTATTGCCAGGCTGTCTTCCAAAGACTACAGCAAGTAGTAGTCCCACCGTCAGCATAAGAAATGTATATATACATATACCTACTGACCCTGGGATTCACAAACAAAATATTTTCAATTAATTTAATTAAAATTATAGTGGATCGCCTTTTCAATGTTCACCGTTTCTCTCTGAAAAAGATTCATTAAATCAGTTATCTGTTTGGGGGTTTGTTAATATGTTAATGTTCTGGATGTATCAATAAAAATGAGGCTTTTTTTTCTTTTTCAAACTTTTCATTTTCTTTGTTTAGGGTGTTTTAACATTTAGGCTTTTAAAATATTTTTGTTTTCAGATTCATCTTTTTCTTATGGTTTGTAGACACTCCCTATCTTTTATCCTTGCTTTGCTGGCATTTGGTACAGCACTTACCACATAATAGATATTCTGGGTTTTTTTTTTTTTTAATTACTGAATGGATAATGAATGTGTGAATAAGTAAATGATATTATTTGCTTCTTTTTTTTTTAAGGTTTTATTTATTTATTTGAGAGACTGAGATCACAAGTAGGCAGAGAGGCAGGCAGAGAGAGAGGAATGGAAGCAAGCTCCCTGCTGAGCAGAGACCCCAATGCGGGGCTGGATCCCAGGACCCTGGGATCATGACCTGAGCTGAAGGCAGAGGCTTTAACCCACTGAGCCACCCAGGTACCCCTATTTGCTTCTTCTTATTGCTCCTTATAATTCTTGGAGATTTGGAAAAAGAACACCAAAACCTGTATTTCTACAGAACCTTCTGACACATCACCTTAGGGCAGGGATCTTAATCAACAAGTTAATCCCTGTCACCTTGCACAGTGTTGGAACACAGAAGATACCGAATATGTGTAATGAATGAATGAATTATGAGAATAATGAGATAAAGAGAACTGGGATGGACTTTATCCTCCTGTACAAATGACAAGCATTTCTGGAAAGTGAGCTTAGATCAGAGACCATTATACGTACAGGCCCAGAGTTCAATTTATTGTAATATCACTGGGGCATCACACTTACTTCTAAGTAAGTTAACCAAGATGGGCAAGAGAAATAAAAAGGGTTATGACCCCCCAACCTGGACTAGGGACTACATTTAATTGAATTCATAATGTCTATCACATCTCTACTGTGTTGAGTGGTTAAAACTTTCCTAGAGAAAACAACTATTACTCCTGCTTGCCAAAGTACTCATAAAACAGCCTGATTGCTAAGAACAGAAAACCAAACCAGAGTAAAATGAACCAGACAGCAACAGAAATATATGTGACTTAGTCTAGTTGGATGATGACCAGATCTTCTCACAGACCACCAGCCCTCAAAGTAAGAGCCTGGCCTTCAGAGAATGTCAGAGGACATTCGGCGAGATACAGTCCTTTCCATGTATCAGTTTCCCAGGTCAATTGGAATCTTAGGAAAATCGTCTTGTTAGTGCACTGAATTACACATGCATTATGTAATTCACAGCAACCAATAGCTGAACTCATGGTTTCATAGCTATTAAAATATGCCACAAACCAAACCACCTGTGAGGCATAAACTCAGCAAATGTGCCTATGCAAAAAGCAGTCATTAAAAAATACAGAAAATGAGGATAAAAGGAGCCTGAATAACAACCTAAAGCTCATGTTTGACGTCATGAGGCACGGGAGGAGAAGTGGTCCATGTAGATGGCAGCCAGGGTCCCTGGAATTGAAGATCATTATCACCATGTGAGAGGATCATAGAATACAGAATGAATCACAGTGACTACTCTGGGTCCCCTGTTGGAAAAACTGCAATTATGGATAATTATGTGCAAGCACTAGGAGAAATGCCAGACATTAGGATCTATGTTTAATGTGAAAATTGCATTTCTTTTTTTACGGAACCTCAATATATAGCTTTGTCTATAAAATGTGGGCATATTTCTGAAGGAAAGAAAAAAATGCCAGGGTTGCATTTTGACATCTTGTTACATTTTAGTTAAATACAAAGGAACATGACCTTTCAAAGAGAAAAAATCTTTTTCTCACTCATTCTCTCTCTCCCTTTCTGTGTGTCTCTGTCTCTCTCTCCTGCAAGCCAGGATTAAGTGGTTCCAAATATGTTATCTTCTGTTATCATTGAAATTCAATTCTATGGAAGGAAAAGAATAGTGAGTTGTCCTCAAAGGCCTCTTGTTCTACTGGTTTGATCAGTTATGCTTTGTTAATAAGGCGATAATCTTACATGAAATAATAGACAAAGTTATCCATATTTAAAAATAAAGATACAAATTTAAAAATAATAAAAATAAGGTGGTAATGTGGCCTTAAAGAGCTTCCACTATTGAGAGAATCCAAGGAATTATATAGATAAGTAGATTGATGTCTAATACAATGAATTTTCTCTTACTCTTATACTCTTGTTGCCTCATTTTTTCCCTAACTGTCACAGTTTTAGCCCAAACCTCTTAAAAGGTAACCGATGACCTGATAGCATTTTGTGGGAGACCGGGAATCATGCAATCCAGAGAAAGCAGAAGAGGAGTTGGGTAGAGGTGAAATAGTACTCAATAGCAGTAGAGGAGAAGAAAAGTAAATACAAGGTCATGTATTACCAAACTTGCCATGTCTTTACCAGAAACAAAGCTAGTCACTAAGTTACTAAAGATATCACGTGTGAGATTGTATAGAACCACTGTGTCTTGGAACATTCCCCTTAGGGGAGCAATTTTTCTGCTCACAAGTCTTTTGTCTCTCATTGGTCACTTTGCTCTACAGAACCTTAACTCCTTTGACTCCAAATGAAATCCCTGGGGAAGCCAGAGGCTGCCCATCTTATCTGTACCTGGATGGTTCCTGTCAACTCAGAGGCTGTTGCCCAGGCCAGGGCGGTGAGGCAGAAACAAAGGTCAGGCAATTTCAGTAATGGCCAGTTCTTTGTTGGGGGATGTTCTGGCCAGGAAGCTGGGAAAGTAGCCTCTGCCCCAGGGGTAGGTTGGGCAGAGTTGACCTGAGAAAGGACACAGTGTACTACTCACTGACAGCTTACTGATGGAATCAAGGGATGAGAACAAAGATTTATTAAATTACAGTTCTCTGATGTCCTGTTAGAGTATAGTTCAGTGCTGTATCTCCTATCATTTGAGTGCCTAATTTGTACAAGGTGTTGTGCTAAATGCTTCAAGTAAATGATCTTGTGTAATCCTCAAAACTTTATGGACTCTATTTTATAGATGAGAAAACTGAGGCTTAAAGAGGTAAGTACTTATTTGTTCTCACAGAGCTAGGAAATGGCAGAGCTAGAATCTGAACTCTGGGCTTTCTACTTCTAAAGCCATTAACCTATGCTATAGAATAGCATCTATTTTACTGTTCCCACTAGAAAAGTATGATTTCTAGATCTGAGTAGAGTGAGAAGGGGAGTTGTCTTCTGCTTCATGCTTACAACAAAATTTCTACCTTTTTTCTTTTTGTGTTTTAATCACATGGCAAGATTTTCATATGTTTCGTGGGGGGGCGGGGCACAGAGACAAACAAGTGTGGATTTTTGTGGTGAATTTTCCAATTCTCCAAATTATAAGAGAATGGAAAAAAAAAACAAAACAGTGGATAAAATGATGCTAACATTTTCTTTGACATACACGGATCCCAGTACTTATTTTCACAAAAGGAATAAAGACATTCCTACTCCAAAAGGAAGATCCCTTTTCGTTGGAACAGTCTTGACTTGCTACCCTTTTGAAATTCGGCCGAACTTGTTGAACAACATGATCATTTCTACAGCCCAGGGGGTTTGACGGACAAGGATGTTTCTAATACATTATCTTGAAATCAGGTTAATTGTATTTGAAAACAGAGCTAAAAGTGAATGCGACTTCCCACAATCAAGTAGAAATGTTAATAATGTCAACATGCCAAAAACGTCACAAAGTACCGAGCCTGTATACGTAACAGGAATACCGACAGGAACTTTTCGTAAGGGAAGGATGAGGGTAGTATTATTCTCATGTGTTCATTAATTGTGTGCTTCTCTATACTGACCATTGTAAAAAATTATACTTGAGAATGTACTGTAATGGAATTTAAAATTTGAAATGTTGCTCTCCCATAGAATATGGTCTTCTGAATAGTTTTGCTATTTAGCATTGTCACTTTCAACTTACATGTGTATTGTCTCATGCAAATCATTTGGGTCAGTGCTTCTCAAATGGCACACATAGATAATTGTATTTCTAGTGGATGCTAGAGTGAGTAAACAATGTGGCTTGTGTTCATTCTCCCACTCATTTGCTCCAAGGACTGAGGGAAATCATTGTCTGGCTCAACTGCGATCCCTACCCCTAGCAAACCCTTAGGAAGTTTAACGTATGTAAAGAAAACTTAGTTTACTTTCACATATAAACTTTATACCTTTAGTTATCCCAGTCACCTGCCGGTGAATATATCAGACCCATTATTCTAATATATGTAATTAGAATTTTAAAATCTTAACCTATCTCTCTTAAAGTGAAATATACTATGTAAAAGATTTGGAAGCCTTAAGTGGCTCTAAGAACTATACAGACTTGCTTGTTGAAAATGAAAAGTCAGGAAATTATGTAGTCCTGAGGAGTATCAGAAAAGGCAAAATATAAAGATGGAGAAGTAAATGAAGGGTTTGTAATTTGGAGCCATACACAACTAGAAACTCAAACATGCATCACAAAAATCCTCAAGTCCGTGTTTTGATGGGAAAAATAGGCTCAGTCAATGATTCTCAGACTTTGGAATTTCAAAATCTTAAAAAAAAAAAAATTGAGAGGCCCAACACAGGAATACCAACTCATCAACTCTTATTAGCTTTTTTTTTTTTTAAGATTTTATTTATTTCTTTGACAGACAGAGATCACAAGTAGGCAGAGAGGCAGGCAGAGAGAGAGAGGAGGAAGCAGGCTCCCCCTTGAGCAGAGAGCCCGATGTGGGGCTCGATCCCAGGACCCTGGGATCATGACCCAAGCAGAAGGCAGAGGCTCCAACCCACTGAACCACCCAACTCTTATTAACTTTTGCCAAATAAAGCCACTTTCAGCAGAACAACTGCCATTTACTAGAGTCATGATTTCATATTAGGATCTCTATGTCCTACATCCCTCATACATTTAATATTGCAAGATAGGAAAAGACTTAAAGGCCAGTCATCCCCAAAAGGGAGCTGTTGAAATCTTGCATAAATTTGTGTGTTTGTAACTGTGTTCGGTCTTATTATTATTATTATTGTTATTTCACCAAGGGCCAATAAGACTGTATTTTGGAAAGCACGTGCCCTTGGTGTTTGGAAATGACTATGATAAAGTCATTCAATAGGATAGAGAGTTATTTCATATCCTTTCAAAAATAACTTCTAGTGAGAATCAGATCAACTATTGAGTTGATTTTTTGACCAACTACTTATGTAGCAAGCACTATATTAGGAGCTGGAGATATATAGATGAACTATGTGGTCATAATTCCTGCTTTACAGTTGGTAGGGTGAAGAAAAATTAAAAATACATGATTGAAATGTCTTAAATACCATGAAGGCAAAATACAAATTGCTGTGGGAACGTATGATCAAATCAGCACAAAGCTAATTCTGAAAGGACAGCCTTTGTGCCTGTCTTTGTGTATATTTAAAACAACTTTTGTATATTTTTAAAAGGTGCCATCTCAAGACAGATAGTTACGAAAGAGCAGTCCCCTTGGCTAGATAATTAGAAGGTGATTCTTAACGGGCCCACCAAGGCCAGGGCTGAGTGAATGGAGCATTGTTGAAGAAAGGTTTTAAGAAAGGAAGAAAGGTTTTTAACTTTACTTACTGGCTTGAAATAGTTAGATATGACTAAACTCTTTCTTACCATTTGCTTGAGGTGAAGCAGAAGAGGACATAAAATGTTTAAAGTTGACTAAGCTATTGATGATGTACAAAACTTTTATTGAATGGGTAAAACATGAAGATTCATTAGAAAGGAGAGCATTTTTTTGTTCCCCCTGCAGTGCCCCAGGTAGAATTGATTGGTTGCAGGGCTAAATCAACCAAGAACACCTTTTTCTGAATCTCACACTCTTCATTTCATTGGTTCATGTTATGAAATTTGGGTGAGCCACCTTAAACAGACATGACTGTAGTTTGTTTCTGAGTTAAAAGCTGTTGTTAGCTTGTATTAAATTATTGACTTCTGCAAAGGGGAAGGCATTTATATTTTGATAAAGTTTGTTATTAATGAAATGAATTCAATTTTGTAGTAATGTGGTATTCAGTGGAAACGTGTTGTGGGATGCTATGGCTTATCTCACTAATAGACAGCTAGGCTTTCCAACCTTAATGTGGGTCTGTATTTAAGTTTAAGGAATTAATGTGGCTTCTTATCTCAGTGTACACAAAGCTACTTATCGCCTAGCAAGTATTGGCAGTTTGTCTCAGGGAGAGAAGAACCAGAAACTGACTCAGCCCAGAATTGCTTAATTTCAAAGTAGCTCTCACAGACCAGTTTCAAGATAATCCCAGAAGGTTTTTTAAGAGCACAATTAGGTTTTATAGCTACTTGACATCTAATTGCAATCAAACACCTAATGCAAAATACATTCCACTAACATCTTATAGAAATTCAAAATGCAGGCTTATGCTCATGTGTTTGGTTCAGATCATTCATTTTTCATTAGAAAAAAATTCTTTAAAGAAATACTGCTCTTTCAGTTGTAGTGGCAGTCCTTAGATCTAACTGGGGTTACCAGGAGAAAAATTCTTTCTGTCCTTCCTTTGTGTGTTCCATTTTACTGGTCCTTACTAATTTTATGATTCTCCCCAGTTATTATTTTTATCATCCTTGTCATCATTATCCTTTCTTGAGTTTCTACTATGTGCCAGGTATTGTGATAAGAGATCAGTAAACATCATCGCTAACCCTTTCAATAATCCTCTAGGTTAGGGATCATTCTTCCTATTGTAAAGATAAGGAAACTGAGTCTCAGAAAAGTTAAGAAAGGCCGTAAAATTATATGGTAGCAAGGCTGGTTTCCAACACTAAAGCCAGCATTCCTCAACTCCATCCCATCTCTTTTCCATTCCGAAGAGAATGGAGAAAAAGAAATGATACTTAATTTGTCAAAAAGAGAGAGTCATAAGGTAACTTATATAAGCAGTTATTGTGCTCTGAGGAGAGGGCAAAATTATATGGGTGCAAGGAGGAGGGTAGAAGGTAGATGTAAATATCATACGTACAAGTGAGCAAACATTAAACCAATGGCTTCCACTGGAGAGGGAATAAATTACAGGAGTATTACCATGCTACAATCAGGCAGCTAGTAGCTAGGTATTAAATAAGCTAGAATGATGGCCAGAATTCAGGGGGCTCAGGTATGTGGAATGTCCAGATAAATCTTTCATGTCTCTTGTCAGGCTCCATCTTATTTTTAAAAAGCCACCTGAATTTCATGCATTCCAACATATATTATTTTGTTCCATTCAATTTAATAATCTTTTCACTAGTTGTGGAACTCCCTGAAAGCAAGAAATTAATAAGGATTCTGTTCGTCTAAAAACTCCTGACAATTTATTCCAATCAAGACATTCAGAATTATTATTCATATTTGTATGAAAAATGAAAACTTCTAGACAAACGAGTTTGGGCGGTAAATCATCAGGAGCAGAAGTGAAAAGAACATATGAATAGGGTGAGACAGCTTGAGTTTGTCAGTCATGCCGCTTCATTGTTGCATGACCCTGAGTAAATCATGAAACTACCTCTGGGCCTCGGTTTCCCCACATGAAAGTGGAAGGGTTAAACCAGATCTGAGCTCATATCTCCTTAATGTTATGACTCCAACTCGTTCTAGAGGGAACTAATAATTATACATTTCATAGATTGTTAAATGGCCCCTTTCTAGAACAGTTGCTCCCAAAAAGTTTGTTAACGGTGGCTCAGTAATCTTCAAGAGGAACCATTATTATTTGCTTGGTAGATTTGTCTATAGCATTTTGATTTGTTTATAGCAAAGACTAGGCAGAGGAAACATACCTAGATGTGTCCCATTCTGTCATCATATTAAATGGCCATGACTCTAGATTTCAACAGTAGACATATCTGAAATGTTTTGGGGTGGATTTGGACTATAATAAACTCCACTGCAAAAGAAAGTTTCGTCATCAGTGTAACAGCTGCTCTCAAACTGCTGGGTGGAGAGTGAATGGTGGATTTTAGCACCAAGTGGCTACCCTTTGAGATCAGACTTCTGAAAAGACTCATATGCATATTTAGAGGAAAATGTTAAATTCTCAGTGATACTGTTTTTGTATTTAGCTATTACTATTGCTCTTATTGTTCAGCTGTAATTATTTCCCCTCTTCTCCCAACCTCCTATTTATTTTCTTCAATTAAAAAAAAAAAGGGTGCCTGGGTGGCTCAGTTGGTTGAGCAACTGCCTTCGGCTCAGGTCATGATCCCGGACTTCCAGGATCGAGTCCCGAATCGGGCTCCCAGCTGCTTGGGGAATCTGCTTCTCCCTCTGACCTTCTCCTCTCTCATGCTCTCTCTCACTCATTCTCCCTCAAATAAATAAATAAAATCTTAAAAAAAAAAAAAAAAAAGAGAGAGAGAGGAGAGGAGCATTTGCTGCAGTATGAAAGTAACAATGGGCTTGATTTTTGGACGTGAGCTCCAGTTCTGACCCGGAGAGTAAGCCAGGAGTAGTACTTAAATGAGTGGGTCTGGTCCGCTGTATAGGGGGAACCACTCTATCAAAGGCTTTTAGCAAAACTGAAAGAATAATCACGTCACGCAGTCTTGATTGGTGGAGGGAACAGGTGTACACACACAGACACATGCACACACACACACAGGTCTCTGAAAGATCGGACACAGAGGTAGTGCTTGTGCTCCATTTAGTCTTCTCCTTCAGGAGGTCTTAGCAGGAGAGAATGCTAAGGAGCAAAGTCTTAGCTGGCAAGCTGCCATACAGAAGAAGGGTATCTGGCTGAGAGCAGGGCTTGCTAGAATGGGAGAGCGAGTCCCTTCATTTGAGAAATCCAGTCCATGTTTTACTGAGATCCCAGACAGCCTGAATTAGGGGAGCCTCTGAGGGCTGGTTTCTGATGTCGCACCAGGCATGATAAGAATGCTATTGACGTCAGCAGAGTCATCATCAGGGAGAATGGCACCCCAGCTCTTGAAACCACACCAAGCAATTTCAGTGCTTTTGAAAATTAAAAGCTGGTGCTTGGAGAGGGGGAGGGGGAAGCAAGGAGGGGGGGAAAGGAGCAAAGCCGAGCAGCAGTGGCTCCAGCTGAACTCTTCTTTCTTTTATGCATTTCCTGTATTTTACAAAGACGGCTCATAGTGCTCCTGTGCACACACGCATGGGCTGGCTCGCTCACACTCTGCCTCAGTGGCACCTTAGCCTGAATTGACCAGAGGAAAGGACGAGAGAGAGAAAGAATTTAATTTTGTTAACATTTCTGAATTCAGATCAAACCCAACTGTGCCACAGATGCTGGACAGAGGCCCTGAGCCACAGGAGAAAATAAGCCCCTGAGAATGCAATTGTTGAGCTAAAACTGATATGCTTGCAATGAGTGTTGATGAACAGTTTACAAAGGAGGAATTAAACACTTCAAAAGAGCTACTACAAAGCAACCAACCCTCTCTCCCCCGCTGAAACAGGACTGTGGGCTCTTGAGTGTTTGTGTGTCTGCTTGAGAAAATGACAAAAGTCGTGGATTTGGGAAGGGAACACTGCAGTCATGTTGTGACTGCAGCTTTCAGAGGTGGCTCCAAGAACATCACCTCCAGCTGTGTTTCAAAGGTTACCTAGACTGGAAAATGTCTTGGAGGGTAGGAAGTCTTTGAAAACAATTCTTTAATGTAAATTGCCTCCCACTTTCAAATTCCGCAATTAATCCTTTCACTCTCTTGCCCACTCCCCATTGTTCTGCCAGCTCCACCCTCGCTCCAGCCCCTCCTCCCGCAATATTAAAACTACAGCGAAGAGACTTGATGATATCAGCTGCACAACGTGCTTTAATTTTTACAGCATTGATTGGCAGCCTCCCAAGTCCATACAATCATTTGCTGATCTGATTTTAGTATCCATATCCTTCAGTTATACCAGAAAGAATGGTTTCTGAGCCGTGGAAATGTGAGAAGGGAAAGAAAAGAACATATGCACATTAAGCAGAATCTGGCAGAAAACGTGGATTTAATAAACTGCATTATTTGAAACTCCTATTTTAAATGGCCGATCCTAGAGGAGCAGCTGCAAGAGAGAGAAACATAGGGATAGTTCTTCCATTGTTTTCCAAGACCTGTTTCTTTTTGAAAAGGAAGAAGCACCAGGCAGCCCTCCTCTCCAACACACAATTAGTACTTGGGATAGAACCCACCCCCTCTCAAATTTGTTCTTAAAAAAAAAAAAAAAAAAAAAAAAAAGATTACATTAAAAGAGGCTTATTCCATTTAACGCAACAGAGTAAGTAACGGTGGAAGGACTTTAGCAAAGCATGTTTATTACGGACACTTAACCCGTCTCACTCAGCTAATTACCCATGCAAGGCTTTCGGTTGCACCATCTGGAAGGACACAAATGAATCTGTACCTTGGCTCATATTGGCTATTTTTGTTTTGTTTTGTTTTTGTGTTAGTTTTGTCTGAGGCTTATAAATGAAATCTTTCCTTCCTCTTTCCCTTCCTCCCTCTCTTCCTTCCTTTCTTCTTTCTCTTCCTTCCTCCCGCCCCCCAATACTACATTCTTGTTGTTGTTTTTTTTCCTAAAGATTTTATTTATTTATTTGACAGAGATCACAAGGAGGCAGAGAGGCAGGCAGAGAGAGAGGAAGGGAAGCAGGCTCCCTGCTGAGCAGAGAGCATGATGCGGGGCTCCATCCCAGGACCCTGAGATCATGACCCGAGCGAGCCAAAGGCAGAGGCTTTAACCCACTGAGCCACCCAAGCGCCCCTACATTCTTGTTTTTATAATCAAAAAAGATAGGATTCTGCAGCTGCAGTCCCAGGATCTTATGGGGTCCTGGATCAGGTCTCAGAGCCCACCCTCCAACTGCAGGAACCTGAGTATGGGATAGTACCCTGGGTGAGGAGGTAAGCATGGGGTGGAGATGAGTCTTCTCACAAGGTTTTTGTCCCCAGAGAGGTTAAAAAGCTTTGATGTTAATTCTGTCAACACAGTAGAAACCAACTGTTAGATCCTCTGGACCTTTTCTACCGTGTTGCCTTGGTTATAAGTGTCCTGACCTGTCACTCCAAATTGCTCCTGTTCTTGTCCTTGTGTCTGTCATCTTTCCATCTGCCCCAGCTGTCTCCTTCGGTTCTCCATTATTCTCAGCCCAGATCATTTCCTCCACTGGAAAATAATGAAAACCCTCTCCCTTCTTCCCACCTACGGGTTGCTTTTGTCTCTCACCATTCCTTCCTCACACCAGGAACACTCCCAGGCCACAGTTGATTGATCAGCCCCTGGCAATGTTTGGGTGCTCTTTGCACCAGATACCCCAGCAGGATGCCCAGAAGCCCCCCACCTGAAGTCCTGGTGTGTTTGGGAGATGTCAGGCTCAGATTCACGGAACACTAACTGGCAAGAGGAAGTGCTAGTGAGACCGATGAGGGATGGGAATTAGCAAATAGGGTTGGCAGTCCGCGGACTGGAGGAAGCTTAAGGAAAGGGATCATTTGGAAAAGGAAAAAGAATTTAATCCGTTTCAGGTGTGTTAATTTCCTTTATGGGCAGAATTACCATGGACTTGGGATATGTTTTGCTCTTTCTTTTCCCTAAGGTCTGGCCTCATTTCATAGGGAGGAGGCAGGGATAAATGCAGTGAATTTGATTATGGACACCAGTCTAACCCTAGCTCAATGAGCCATGGAAAAAAAATAGCCCAATCTCCTCTAACTGCTGAAATCCAAAACTAGAAGTCTTGGGAGCGCTGTGGCTTTGGTTACACAAAGTTGTAGTAAAGGCCTCGCCCCAGCATTTGCACACACTGTTCGGTGAGAGAGCTAAGATGTCTTTGTTCTTCGAGTAGCACCTTTAACTCTTTTAGAATTAATTGGTTAAAAAAAATTACCAGGAATTATGAGATCTAAGAAAATGTATCCACAAATTAGGATTAACAAATGTGGATAACAAATTATCCACAAATTAGTATTTGCTATAATAGGTACCTCAGGTTTGTTTGTTTGTTTTAAAGAAGAAGTGAAACTATAGAGATGAATTTTGAAAACCCCAAGCTACCCCCGCCCCGCGGCCCCCTCCACCATCACCACCACCACCAAACCCATTTCCCTGCTTCCTTCTCCAGAACAGTCTCTGCTGTAAATTTAGGAAATAGTCATCCTGTCCACATTTTTTTTTGTGCTGTATATATTTTATTTGTAAATAATATATTGTGTTTTTTAAAACTCATCAGTATTTTTGAGCTTAAAATTTGTAATCCAATATTGTGTGTGTTCGATTTTTTTGTCTCTTGTCCTGTTTTACCTTACAGCTCCCATTGATTTTGACTGGTTGCAACAGATCAGTAGTAGTAAAGTAAGGGATACGGAGAGGTTAATAGAACAACCACTTTAAGTGAGAAAAACTCTCAGAGAGGTGGGTTAGACTGCAGTGTTATTAAGGTAAAATTCAGGGAGGTAGAAGTACAAGTAGCTTAGAGTCAGACTGACCTATGATAAAGGAGAAGAAAGAAAGAAGAGAGTATAGACAGCGAAAGTGGAAAACAAACTTGCTGGGGACCGGGTGTAGGCTGAGCCGGTTCGCATCAGACCTCTCTGGGAGGCCTGGAGCAAGCCACTGCCTGCGGTGGCCTCTCTCTAGTCTTCAGTGGTCCTCCCATGTAAAATCAAATACCAGAGTTGCAGAGGGAGAAGGCAAGGAATACAAGTCCTGGCTCAGCCTCCCTGAGTTCAAAACTAGGGACCTGAAGATGAGAAAGGGATTATGGTTTACAGACACCTCTCAGGGCAGAATCTGCAGCTGGAAATGTTCTTCTCTAAGTATATTTTCCAACAGTTAAACTTTTCAACGGTTTCCGTGGTAAAACACTGAACTGACGGTTATATATACACATTATAGGTGGTGTCAAGACAAGATCTCCCCATTAAACAATTCTGCCTTTTTACATTGCACAGGTGAGAAAGCTGATGCTCAGAGAACTGAAACAACATGGGCAAAGTTCTAGTTTGTCAGTAGTAAAGTCAAGATGTAGACCCTGTCTAGCTTTCACAACACGTTATTTAACCACTGCGCAGCACTCCACTGCCTCTGGACAGGTTCCTTCTAGAACGCACTTACTTCTGGCCTGTCTGCCCCTCAGGGCTCCACATCCACAAGTTATCAGATTTACAAGGGCTTATTTTCTCTCTGTAATTATTAGGGTCAGAGTGTCTGGAATGGAGTAGAATGGGGGTAACATTTGGTTTGATGCTTCTATTAAGAACTCCAATGTGAAGAGCAAGAAACTTGGCATTTAATGTTTTCCATGAACTAGAGAGGGTGCCTGGGGGACTCAATGGGTTAAGTGGCTGCCTTCAGCTCAGATCATAATTCTGGGGTTCTGGGATCCAGTTCCACCTCGGGCTCCCTGCTCCTCGGAGAGCCTGCTTCTCCTTCTGCTTCTGTCTCTCTCTTTCATAAATAAATAAATGAAATCACTAAAAAAAAAAATAAACTAGAGAAGTCATAGGTTTTGGAATCAAATATTCTGATGGTAAAGCAACAGTTGCAGGAACAAACAATCGAAGGTGTTTAGCAAAATTAAGAAGTAAGATTTGTAAACAGCAGATTATGAAAGGGAAACAAAGATTACCTGGAGAGATTTTTTTAATCAACTAAGTTACTTGAATTGGCAGAGAAAGTTAATCTCAAAGAAGAGTTTACTGATAGAAAATTAAACAAAGAAGATGCCATGGAGACATTTTCAAAATCAGCTGCACTGTTGTTTATGGTGAAGAGAGAAAAGGAGGCTCTGGGCTTTAGATGTAATCCTAAGGCATAGAGAATAAACAAACACACAGATCTGAAAATTCTTCATACCAATTGATCTTTAGAAATTAGATGTGTCCTAATAGTATCAGTACAACAATGCCTTAGCCACTGGACAAAAGGAAACATCTGCAGGCATTGGGAAATGAGAATCTGGAAAATTGTCCATGCCTAAAAGGCAAAACAGAACCCCCAAACAAAATGAAGAATGCCATTTTTAAAATCCTAAGATTGGAGCTTTGATTTTTTTTTTTAAAGCTTTTATTTATTTATTTTTGAGAGAGAGAAGGAGAGAGAGATCACAAGTAGGCAGAGCGACAGACAGGGAGAGGGAGAAGCAAGTTCCCTGCTGAGCTGGGAGACCAATGTGGGGCTCATCCCGGGATTGTGGGATCATGACCTAAGCCAAAGGCAGATGCATAACCGACTGAACCATCCAGGCACCCCTAAATTCTGATTTTGAAAGGCTCTTTGACCTCAATATCTTTTCTCAATTCCATTATTTAAATTAGAGTGATTATGGGTATAGATGAGTTTTTTTCAAAGCCTGCTTTTAGATGAAAACTTCCTACTTCCTACATGTTGATATTTATGGTGGTCTCGGGGGGAGAAGCTATTTAATGGGTCAGGGATGTTATTGGGATGATGGGAATGTTTGGAAGAAGAGTGAGGTGGTAGTTGCACAAACAGGGTGCATGTGCTAAATGCCACTGAATTGTTCACATTAAAATTTTAATTTTATATGATGTGTATGTCAGCTCAATAAATAACTGTCAAATAAAACGAAAGAATCTAGCACTAACAATATGAGAGTATAGCTTTATGAATTTAAAAGAAATGTGGCCTTGGCTAACCATAAGCCTGTGATGTTCTTTAGAGTTTATACTGGGTCTTATTGGAATTCCAAGTATTCAAAGTGCCCAGCACGTAAATTGTATTCATATGTGCTTGATCAATGAATGAACGGATGGTTCTGCCCAGGTCCTGGGCAGTGAAGTGCATTTCACACAGGAACCACTATATGTTGTGGGGTCTAGTAAAGGAAAGGAGGACATAACCATGAACAGATGAAAGTTATCTTCAGCTTTGTTTTTTTAGTGGTTTGGTGGAGGATTAATTAAGATTTTTGGATTTTAGAGGGTTGTTGGTTTGATTTCATATTGCATTTTTCCCCCCTCAGCTTCCTTGGAACTGTAGCTTACAAGTAGGGTTTTCTTTTGTACTGCATTTCTGTCTCGGGACCTTTGTATCTCTTTCTCTGAATATGAACAGTTGGGAAGGTAGTTTGAAATTGAAATGAATCACAGGATGTTTCCACCAATCCCTTTCAGAGCGTGACTGAATGGCGAATGCTAAGATACACAGCAGAGCTCCGTGATTGAAAAATAGTGTTATGAAATGACAGTCACTATATGCTAAAGTCTCTTAATTGTAGCCTTCTGTTATTTTCCTTGTCATATAAGCACCTTTGAAAACACACAAGTTAGAGATGGGATGGAAAACATAATAACAATCTGGTGTTCTATAAACAGAAAGAAAATCAATCTTCATAAAATTAATCTATATCCTCTGCTCTGGTGTTAAAACTTTTGCCTGGACTGTCAACTCCCCAAATAATATAATTCTGTAGACAGAGCTCATACATTGATAATCCACATATTCTATACAGAAAGCATAACTTTTGTCTCTTTTCTTGATGTTTTATGCTAATTAGGGTTTTTCTAAAAGCATTTATTTTTATTTTCCTCTCCCATTGTTAGAAAGATTCTTGGATTTTTAAATGAAACAATAAGAATTTGGCAATTTAGAAAGAAACTCTCTTTTATTAATATGATACCAGCTATGTTCCTTAAAGGAGGGGGTAGGCAGTAAGTTTGAATTAAGAGTTTTGGAATACTAGTACCTTTTGCTCTCAAAAACATTTTTTAATTTCATCCTCCCCACCCCAGTTTATATAATTCTCTCATGCTCTCCTTCACGCTCATATCTTTTTTCCTCTCTTTCTTAGTTTCTTTACTCCCCCAAGTCCTATGGCCTAATTTTCATTTGGAAGGCAGTAAGCATAGAACACCAGAACCACTGTGAAGATTCCCCAAGGTAAACAAGATTTCACTTGAATTGTAGTACATCTGCTATTGGTGCTGATAAAGGAGAGAAAGAGGACAGATGCATGCAAGAAAAGCATCTAAACTGGAAGAACAGACCATTGTCCCGAAGAGTCAGGAGAATGAGGTCAAGCACATGGGATGGTGTCTAGGAAGAAAGCAATAAAGTACTCATAACCATATGAATGTATTCTTTCCTCTTTGAAATTTATTCCCTCATGGTTGATTTGTAGAAAAAAGTTGTAGTGAAGTCACTAAGACCTACTCCTCAATCAATGCTGTGGACAAGAGCCAGAGTGGACCCACCTTATATAAATAGCTTTATGTATTTATCTGAGTTGCTGTATTCACTATCAACAAATATTGATTGGAGCACTTTCTACATGCCAGGCATCTCAGACCAGGGATACACAGGTGGAAAACAGAGGATTTAACATTTAAGCAGCTTACTATTTAGTGGAGAGACAGATAAATCAATAGGCAATTAAAATACAGTATGTTTAAGGTGGAGCATTGTTTAAGTCACAGAGGCCACTTAGTGAAGAAGAGGGCTTCAGCTGGGTAGGCAGCCAAAGTGTGGAAGTGGCTTCTGGAAAACTACAAAGGTAAGAAATACCTGATGTGTTTAGGGAAAAGTTCTAAGGTTTGATGAGGCCAGAAGTTATAAAGGGCAGTGAGGAGACCTGGCAAGTGAAGCAGAATGGTAGAAGGAGCCTGTTTTGTGCTGTGTATTGTGCTGGGTGCCATGAAGAATACAAAATATGAAGGAGATTTAGCCAGCTATTACAGAACCTACGGGCTTTACATGTATCTGTGTACACAGATACATGTCCATGATGGAATTCTTTGGGAGGTCGTGATATGTGGAATCCTGGAGGTATTAAATTTATACTGGCCATCTATAATAGAGAATCAGTAGATTATTTTAACTGTATTAAGAATAGTCCTATTAGGGGCACCTGGGTGGCTCAGTGGGTTAAACCTCTGCCTTCCGCTCAGGTCATGATCTCAGGGTCCTGGGATTGAGCCCCGAATTGGGCTCTCTGCTCAGCAGGGGGCCTGCTTCCCCCCCACCCTCTGCCTGCCTCTCTGCCTACTTGTGATCTCTGTCTGTCAAATAAATAAATAAAATCTTAAAAAAAAAAAAAAGAATAGTCCTACTAGAGGGTCTGTTGCAGCGGTGTGCTGGTAAACCATTTCTCTTCTTTTCCCCCTTTCCCACCAAAAAAACAAGCAAACAAACATGATCTGCAGCATTTGCCTATTGCCAGAGTGTAAATGCTCCCATTATGGCTCATTTTAAATGACACTGGCTTAACGGTCCTTTTGCAAAATTCTTGAATATTTCACAGTTGATGCAGACAGCTCCAGCATACTACTGCAAAGGTAATTCTCTAATTCTTAACATCAGATAAATAATAGAACCAGTAAATCACATGGATATGAAGACAAAGAAACAGAAGAGGAAGAGGAGATGTTTGAGAGCTAGATTAGTCAGGAAGAAGTCAGGCTCCACAGAGGAAGTAAGTTGGGTCTTACAGATTAAGTATTTAAATAGAGAGGAACAGGCAC
The DNA here is from genome assembly GCA_004024625.1 of Mellivora capensis. Taxonomy (NCBI): domain Eukaryota; kingdom Metazoa; phylum Chordata; class Mammalia; order Carnivora; family Mustelidae; genus Mellivora; species Mellivora capensis. The sequence continues at coordinate 29,727 of PISX010001700.1, read as the reverse complement.
CTCACATGAGAGGCACAGTTGTTGAATCAAAGATGTGTGTGACAAGTGTGACAGTCCTGTAGTAAGAGGGTCCAGATGAGTGAGATTAGAAGGGAAAGACTTGGCCAAACTCAGATGTTTCAGATGTTAACCTAAAGTTAGTAGACAGTCGTTAATGGTTTTTGAACACAGAGGGGGCATAACAATATTTTGACAAAAAACAGTATTTTAAGCTGATTTATGTGACAATTAGATGAATTGGTAGCAATGAGACCCCAGAATAGAATAATATGCCAATGAGACCTACTTCATGTAGGTGAGAGCAATTCAACTCAGCAGCAATCTTGACATTTTGTAATGACTCCTACGTGGAGAAATGGTACCCTGGAGTGTTGAGTAAAGCCACTGTGAATCCAGAACAATAATAGTGGCCAAGTATAGAGAAGCTGAGTTCAGATAAAGGAGTTGGCACCTGGATCCACCATATACTGTGAAGTATTTTATTGGTATTTAGTCTTGCCATTGTTGTTGCTAATGGTTATGTTGAATAATTGCCAACCACTAATTATTTAAAACGAGGTCCCTAAAGCAACTTGCAGAAAGTTGTCTTTCTTTGAGCTTCTTAAAAACTTGCTTGAAATATGGGAACTTAGAATAGGAGGTCAGCTTTAGCAGTGTATCTGCACCTCTTCTCAGTCTTCTCTGCCCTTGGTCTTCCACTCCCCCACTGCCCACCCCTGCTGCCTGCCAATCAGCTTCCCAAGCTTCCTGGTCATTCCCCCACCTCTGGCCCACTGCACAGCCATCATTCAAACAGCTCTGGATTGGTATCTCCTTTCACCAGAATTCCTGCAGCCGTGGAGTACGTGCAGGGCATCTTCCTTTTGACTCTCTTAAAACTCCAGAGGGGTGTTTCCCACACACATTGCTTTGTAACTCAATAATGGGGCCCTTGTGGTTTCTTTTTATTGCGGTTATGTTGATTTTTTAAAAGCACTCAGAGTGAAAAAGGAAAGGTAGTAAAATACATGTGCATGGATGTCTTGGAGCATACTTGCACATGTTCTTGGCAAATATGATTTTTGAAACCTGTATGCAAAGGTCTGAGCTGTGTGAAATTGGTAAGTCAGAGGGCAAATGTTTTGGTTATTATCCTCATCATAGAAAGTAAATTATCTGTAGTGTATATATTAAAAAGAAGTCCAAGGGATGAGCTTTCTGAAAATCATTTTTCTTGTTTATTCTGATTAGACAATGGGGAATTGTACACTTTATGCCATTTTAATTTCTTGAATATATTTCCTCAAGAAAAGTACATTATAATGCAGTTTAGCACAATACATGCTGAAAAGAGGTTGATAATGAATTTGGACAAAGATTTCCATTTCATTTCCTGAACTTTTACACATTTTTTGGCCATATATTTATCAGTCAGGTCTACAGGAAGCATTAATTCACCAACTGTCTGAGATAAGAAATGTATTTTCCAGTAGTAATTATAAACCTGCCAGACTATTGTGGGAGTTACATTGTTGGGGATCTAAACAGAACCAAAATTACTGTGAAGGTATTTTAAAACTATTGTTAATTATTTATGTAATCCTAGATTATGGTTTGCAGACAACTCTGATGAAGTCATTCAGCAAACTATGGAGGTTTTTTGGAGGAGCAATAACTCTTGATAAGTAAGCTGGGTTCTGTCAGCCTTTTCTCCATATAAACATTGTGTTTTAGCAAACATAATATATATGTAAATCTCAATTATTAACAGTAATATGTATCCCAGCTATAAGAATCCAACCCCCAGCCCACATAGTGTCCCCTTCTTCCTGTAATAAAGATGAACACCAGGAAGGAAGCAAATGAGGTCTCTAAGCACCTAAAATAGATGTTCAAAACTTTGCCTACCAAAGATAATGCTCTTCGCTAGCAAGAGAAATGTATACTGATATATGAGCCGTGACTTATACAAGCTGAGTCCCGTGGTTCCAAGTCTTCCAAAATCAGACCTGCAAAGTAGAAAAGGGTGAATAAGAAATTCCAGGGAAAATCACAACTGAGAGTAGCCAGGTGACTGCTGATGACATCCAAACAAAAGAAGAAAGAGAATCTGTCAACATTACCCCCACCCCCCGCAAAACACACACACACACACACACACACACACACACACACGCATACACACACACACAGCATAGCTGTTTGGGGGCCTTTTGGAAGGTGTACTAAGTTCAACCTCTCTTAGGAAACCCTAACAGCATCTCTGTCTGGACAGTGACGTATAGTAATTGACATTCAAACTGATGACATGGAGTTATCCAAGAAAAGCTAAATTAAAATTTGCTCAACCTCTACTGATTTCTTATGTCATATTAAAGATAATCTATTTTGTGCACTTAAAAATGAGGGGACAAAATAACCTCCAACTTAACCTCTGGTTCCTTCACCTCTTGGATATTTTTCCATCCATCTTCTCTTCTTCCTCTTCTGTCTTTGACCTACTCACTGGTGGCTTCTTCTCCCTCAGAATGGTTGGGTTCCTCCCTTCTTTAATCCTGTGTCCTGCTCCATTTATCACTACTGATTTTCTTGCCCAAATTTCTGGAAAGGAGAGTGTACCCTTACTCCTTCCCTTTTCTTTTCTCAGCCCACTTGCTCCTGCTGTGGTTCCTCCCATATCCTAATTGTCAAATCAAATCAATACTTTTCAGCTCATTTCTTACTAGGCTTCAGTAAGACAGTTGTCCTCCTTGAAACTCTCTCCCTTCTGCTTTGAGTCCATACACTCTTTCTGTTACCCCCCCAATATTCAAATCCTCCAGCCTTCCTTTGACGTTGGTCACTCTGCATGTTCTCCAGAATTCATTCATGTATTCTTGTTATTTTAACCGCCATCTCTATGCTGATACCCTAAAGTCATATCCAAGTACATCTTAGATACTTTAGTGAAGTTTTAAAAACTGGTCTCTTTATTGAAATTTTTCATTTGCATATCTCACAAGTTTATCGAATTTTTCATATCCAAAATCAAATTTAGCTTTTCCCATAAATTTGTTCCTCTTGTTGTATCTTAGTTGGTGACACTACTGAGTCATCTGAGCACTTCATACACATTCAGGAAATAAAACAAAAATGAGTCACAAAAGGCAATAAAACTCTACAAATCTAGTCATGCAGAGATAACCGCTATTAATATTTGCTTTATATCCTTACAAATGTTTGTATAAAGTATATTTTATTGAGATCATATCATATGACCATTTACCAGTGCAACATTTTTTTTTATTTTAGTGAAAAATCTTGGGCATTCTTCTGCCTCAAAAGATATTTTTTCAGTTAGTTTTGGAGTTGTTGATGTTCTAACCAATGGTGTTATTGAACCCAGAGTGTTAAGAATTTATATTGTCATTGCCTATTTTCTTTCCCTTCTCAATTTTTCCTTAGGAAAGAAATGGTTATTGAATAAAAAAAAAGTTATCAAATATAAAAATAAGCTCCTGGTAAGAGCGGTGAGAACTTCTAGGTATATGGCAGTAACAGTAATACTTGCCTGAGTATATTCAATAGCTCAATAAAAAAATGCCATTCACTGAGCACTTTTTGTGTGCCCCACGCTTCTTAAGACTTTGTTTAATCCTCATCATAAATCTGTGAGGTTGGATGTGTTATTATTCTTGTTTTATAGTTGTAGAAACTAAGGTGCAGAGAGATTAAATAACTAGGTCAGGGTCATGGAGGTAACAAGAAATAGAGTCAGCGGTCAGATTTGGACAGTCTGTTCCAAAGATCAGCCTCCTAAGAGTGGTGCTGATCTGCCTTTTGTTGTACCTGAGGGTATCCTTTCTACTAGAGTGTACCACTTAGCATTCAATTTCTTAGAATAAAACTGATAAATAATATAGTTAGTTGAATTGTCAAAACCTTTAATGGACAGAGAAACAAAAGACACCATTTCTATGAGATAGTGATGGATGTTTCATTCATATCAGTGGTTATTCTGGTTTGTTTGTTTTTGGTAATGCGGTGGGCGAGAAAACATTCCAGCAGTTTGACAATGGAACCCTAATTTCTGGTTTAACATAATTTTTTAAAGAGAATCGATGTGAAAGTATTGATACATTTTCTAAATTATGGCTTTAAAATCATGAATTATTTAAATCCAGTAATATTATGAGTTAAATTTTTAAGCAGTGGTAGAATGTAAGCTGTCCTCTACCATTAATTCCACCTGTCTACCTCATTCTATCTTTCATACCCTGTTTGCTGGGAAGGATGCTTTGTGGCTGTGTTATCTTTAGGTATAATATCTGGCATTTGTAGATGTGCATGGAAGGAAGGAAATAAGAAAGTGAGAGGAGGTGGGAGGAAGAAAAGAAGGAGGAAGAGAAGGAAGGGAGGGAGAAAAGGTGGAAAGAGGAAAGGAAAGAAAGCCAGAAAAAAGGGTGGAAGGAAGGAAGGAGGAAAGAACTGAACTCCAGAATTTCCCCAACCTCCTCCCACACAATTGGCTTTAATCATAGACTCCCCATCTCTCTTGCTCAGGCCAAAGTTTGGAGATATTGTCATGTCACTTCTATCACATCTCATATTCAATCTATCAGGAAGCCCTGAAGCCCCTACTGTCAAAATTACCCAGAGCCCAGCTCCTTCCCATCACTTCCATGGTTATATCCCTCTTGCAAGCCATCATCTTGTCGGGCCTGGATGATTGCTGTAGCTTCTTTTTTTTTTTAAGATTTTACTTATTTATTTGACAGAGAGAGATCACAAGTAGGCAGAGAGGCAGGCAGAGAGAGAGGGGGAAGCAGGCTCCCCGCAGAGCAGAGAGCCCAATGCAGGGCTTGATCCCAGGACTCCGAGATCATGACCTGAGCCAAAGGCAGAGGCTTAACCCACTGAGCCACCCAGGCGCCCCTTGCTGTAGCCTCTTAACAGGTCACAACACTTCTGTCTTGGCTGCACTACAGTCTGTTCTAAAGACAGGAACCAATGCAGATCATGGCATTCCTCTGCTCACAACCTTGCAGTGGCTACCATTTCCTTCAGAGTTAAAGTGGTTATCGCAGCCTACAGTGGCTAATCTGATCTGAAAACTGTTTCCTCTCTGGCCTTCTTTTGTACCCTTTTGTCCCTTGTTCATACAGCTTCAGCCACACTAGACTCCTTGCTAATCTTCAAGCACATCACATATGCTTCCATCTTGAGACCATGGTACCACATGGATTGCTCTTCTCCCCAGTAACCTCAGGCCAGTTGCCTAATTTTCCTCAAAATTTTGCTCACTTAATTTTCCACATGAAACCAGCCATGACCATTATATTTTTTAACTGCATCCTGGATCACCCTCATTCCCAGTCCCTGCTCTATTATGTCTATTTGTGTGTTTATTTACCATGTCTTTCCTTTTAACACACAATTTACTATATCTTCACCTATTTTTTTCACTGACATGACATATGTATAGAGAATATTGCTTTAGTCATGATAGGTGTTCAGTATATTCTTGAATAAATGAATAATCACCCTACTCAATGTCACTTACAGAAGTGATTTGGCTTCATTGGTTTCCCATTAAGGGCATTGTTCATTCTCATTTCTTTTTTTTTTTTTAAGATTTTATTTATTTATTTGACAGACAGAGATCACAAGTAGGCAAGAGAGGCAGGCAGGGAGAGAGGAGGAAGCAGGCTCCTCGCGGAGCAGAGAACCCGATGTGGGGCTCGATCCCAGGACCCTGGGATCATGACCTGAGCCGAAAGCAGAGGCTTTAACCCACTGAGCCACCCAGGCACCCCCGTTCTCATTTCTAAGCCCACCTCCCCAGTCAAGAGTTTCAGCTAGGAGAACAGACACATCAAGGACATCAGTCCTTCGGTCCCTGAAAGCTATAGTCTTAGTTTCTGGCTGCCTAATCCTCTCTGGATGTAGGGTAGAAAAAATGTGGGTTCAAACACCCCATACATAAATATTTTGAAAGAAAGATGACATCTTTTGAAAAACAGTGTCTTAGTTAGTGGTCAAAGTTTATGTAAATGCCCAATCCTACATTAGGTCACTTGCAAAGTAGGCGATATCTAGGGGGACAGTCATAACCCCAAGAACCTATCCAAAAGTGAGATCCTAAGTAGCTTTCTATTATCACTTTAAGAAATTCCAGAGAGTTCCCTGGAGGATAAGTCCACATTATCTAGTTCCAGGCTCATGCTTGCATAGTCCTAGATTGGAAAGAGGCAAATTGAAACAAATTGGAAATATGTAGGAACTGTACCCTGTGAGAGCACAGAAAAGCCAGGAGAGAAGATGAGGTGGCAGGTAGGAACCCAAGTTACTTCTCTCTGATTTAAATGTAGCACTGGACAACCCAGAGGAGGAAATATTGAGGGCCTGTGTGACACCAAGAAATGTGTGTAGATCATCAAAACATACAGGTACAGCTCCTTTGTTCTCCTCCCTTTAAAGAATGCCAACTTAGCAAGCCACATTTTGGAAACACATAGACTTTTTGATATAGCTCAAATCCTTGAAACATAGGCATTATATATGGGTTCACGGTGGAACCATACTCTGGAACTACACTCCTCTGAATCCCAGCTCTGACATTACTGCTTGTGAAAACTTGTGCCTAACCTCAGTGTTCATAGTGGTTAAAGAGGGATAGTAATAGGACCTTCCTTAGTGTGAGGATTAAATGAGATAATCCACATTGTGCTTGGCACAATGCCTAGCATGCAGGCAACAATGGACAGAAGTCAGCTGCTGGGTGATGTATAGCTGCTGTGATTAGTTACTATCCTTGAAGCAATTTTAAACAAAAAAACGGTATTCGGTGGAGGGGATGGGAAAGGGAATTACCTATGAATATTGCCTGGGCAAGGACTGTTGGCCATCCGGACAGATCCTTATAGAGTAGTATTTTCCTTAGTAAATTAACTGTACTCCAGGATCTGCCCATCAGCCATGCAGTCTTAGAATGAAGATCTTGTCCCTGTACTTGACTATGTTGACTCCCACTCTCAAAACTCACAAGAGCCTTAAAGCCGCAGTATCAATTCATTGCTTTAAAGCTACAAAATGTTTCGCCTTTGCCAGTGCATACACTCTCTGTAGGTAAGTTCAGAAAGCCAGGTGATGACATAGCATGGATTTAGAATAGCCAGAGTTACAGGCAATCACAATGTTTACTGTCTCCAGCTTTGGAGGACCTAGAATGTTGGCCTAGGCAGTAGGGCTAGGCTTTGCAGTAGGGCAGGCCCCCTCCCTGGGCTCACACAGTCACTTCCTCTCCTCGTGGGCAGCACGTGCCTCCTTTTTCTCAGATTGACTTGCTGCCCACCCTCCCTATGATGGGCACATCCTTTCTCTGGATAGATTAATACTCTCACCCAGTAACTGCCAGCATCCACCTTGGGAGTCTCTTGGACATGATTTTGCATAATTTGGGATCAGCCTTTTAATTTGATCCTGAGATGTGGTAGACGATTTTGCTTTGCTCATTTCTGGGCTCCAAGAGGAATGTTTCAATGTTCTGTGCTTGACTCTTCTCTCCCAAGAAGACCCAAGAAATGAAGAGTTGTTGGAAAGTGTTAAGTACAAGCTGGGCCCAACAGGCTAAAGTCATGTACCAGCCCCTGCAATCCACCTTTTAGATTGGATGGAGCAGGAGCCCAACCTGGGCCCTGCTTACTTAGTGTTTTCAGCAGCCTCCTGCTGTCCTCCTCTGCCACCTTGGGAGGCGGGAAAGTTGGGAAATGCTCTGTCTGAAGACTAACCTCTATTGCTTCCGACTTGCCCTAACTTGGCATCCATAAGCAGATCCACCTCAATGCTCCAGATTCAGTGAAGTCTCTTTATCATAGTTTCTCAGTATGTACTAAAAATGAAATTAAATTGTACTTTGGATATATTTTGTTGTTTTTACTGTTTAATGACAATTTTACCCATGAACAAGGGAGTTGTGTTTGTTTTTTCATTATTTTACCCAAGAGATTAAAATGTCACATATAGGGGTTTAATGAATATTCACTGGATGTTAATGTCCCTTAAGACAGTGTTCTCAGTTGTTTAAATTTTTATTTATTTTACTTATTTTTTATTGGAGTATAGTTGACAAACAATGGTAAATTATTTCAGGTATAGAACATTAGTGTTTTGACAAGTTTGTACGTTATGCTGCATTCACCACAAGTGTAACTGCCATCCATCCCCATACATCCCTTTTACATGTCATTGACTAAATTTCTTATGTTGTACACTTCATTCCCATGACTTACTCATTCTCTAATTGGAAGCCAGTACCTCCCACTTCCCTTCACCCATTTTGCCCAAAGCACTACCCCTCTCCCCTCTGGTAGCCATCAGTTCATTCTCTGTATTTATAGATCTGATTCTTCTTTTTATTTGTTTTTTTCATTTGGGGTTTTTTGGATTTTGTTTTTTGTTTTTAGATTCCACTTTTGAGTAAAGCCATATAGTATTTGTCTTTTTCAGTCTGACTTACCTCACTTAGCATAGTAACCTCTAGGTCTGTCCATGTTGTCTCAGATAGCATGATCTTATCCTTTTATGGCTGCATAATATTCCATTGTGTATATATACCACACCTTCCTTATCCATTTTTGTCTATTGATGGACATTTATGTTGCTTCCATAGTTTGATATTGTAAATAATGCTGAAATAAGAATAGGGGTATGTGTATCATTTCTGATTAGTTTTTTTCATTTTCTTTGGGTAAATACCCAATAATAGAATTATTGGATCATGTGGTATTTCTATTTTTATTTTTTGAGGAACCTCCATATTGTTTTCCACAGTGCCTGTACCAATTTATATTTCCACCACAATGAAAGAGGGTTCCTTTTTTTTCTAGATCCTTGTCGACACTTCTTTCTTATCTTTTTGATTCTAGCCACTCTGACAGGTATAAGGTGAAATCTCATTGTAGTTTTTATTTGCATTTCCCTGATGATGAGTGATGTTGAATATCTTTTCTTTTGTCTCTTGGCTGTCTGTGTATCTTCTTTGGAAAAAATGTCTATTCAGGTCCTCTGCCCATTTTTTAATCGGAATTTTTTTGGTGTTGAGTTGTTATGAGTTGTGTATATGTTTTGGATGTTAACTCCTTATAAGATATATCCTTTGCAAATATTTCCTCCCATTCTGTAGGTTGCCTTGTAGTCTTCTTGGTGGTTTCCTTTGCTGTGCAAAGGGTTTTTTTGTTTGTTTTTTGTTTTTTAAATTCAGGCCTAATTAGGACTTATTCTTGTTTTTGTTTCTCTTTGGTTGGAAGACATATATATGAAAATGTTGCTATGGCCCATTGTCAGGCTTCTGTTCTCTTCTGGGATCTTTAAAGGGTTCAGGTCTTTAATCTCAGGTCTTAAAAGTTTAAAGTCTTTAATCCATTTTGAGTTTATGCCTTGACATACAGTTGTACACACACACACACACATATAGCTTCCCTTCTAGATTCTAAGCTGCTTATCTAGATTAGGTGGGTCACTAAGTCTTGAAAAAATAAAGTGGTTCTTTTTTAAATGATAACTTTTAAGTGATATCTCTAAATATTCATAATTACTAGTATAAACGAGTTAAGTGTTGAGGTGCTCAAAACTATTGGGGAAAAAAACACAGTACATGGAGCACCAGCATAAAGCAGTTGCCCTCTATATCTTTAAAAACCCCTTTTCTATAGAGTAGTTTTTATATCTAGAACTTTGTTTTGTGTTTTTTCCCCCAGTTTATACTTAACGTCTTTATATGGTGAATTCCTAACGTGAAGAAGCTTAATGTGTTATCTTAGAAAAATACACATTTCAACCAGCTTATATTTTATGAAAATGTTTGAGGAACCAATGGCCTTATTACAATAGTATCACCAGTCAAATACAAAGGCAGGTCTGAAGTTGCCCTACCACTCTTAGAACTCTGGGTTGCCCCCTGCAACCATTTTGTACATTGGTAGCCTTCAGGTGTGATCTGTGGCCCTGAGGTGGTGCATGCTTTTTAGAAGAAAGTTCAGTGAGCCTTCAAAAATTACAGGCAGAAATGTTTGTCCATGTCCACATCCACATTTTTCTGGGGAGATAGTCCAGGAATATCATCTGATTTTTAAAGTTTAAGAACCCCAGTTTTATTGACTTTACATCTGCCTGCCCTCTTAGAATCCCTCTCTTTAAAATAAGTAAGATTCTTTTTCTATTGCATGTTGAACCAATTCTTCCTAGAGAAATTGGACATTTATATAAACCCTTTGATGTTTCATCTTTGCATTTTACTGCTAAGCAACTCTAATGCTATGTTCTAACTCTCTGCTGGAGATTTCTTACCATGCCCCTGGGAACTTGACCAGCGTGAGCTTTCTTAAATTGGTGGACTTGCTACTCCCACTGTGATCCCTAGACCAACAACAGGAACATCACCTGAGCACTTGTTAGAGCAGCAGAACCTCAGCACTCAGAAATGCAGCCCTCCTCCATCAGAATCTGCATTTTAATGAGGTTGCTTGGAGGTTGCTCAGCACATTAAAAGTCTGAGAAGCCTAATGCATCTAATAGCTCTCGTCCTGTTTCTTCACTCTTTCAAGATCTGTGTTTTTAAATTCTCTATAATAACAGCAATTATGACTGGATTTCTATTATAATATCACCTACCAGTTTTGATGAAATCTGTTAAGTTCAAGATTTGCAAGAGATAGGGCAACTAATCGGTCTGATTATTAAATAACACTACCATTCAAGACATAGGTGTGATTTCTGTGACACCCAGCAGAATCCTAGAGTACCTATAGCTCAACTCTGTGTTTTAGTGTCTTTGTTTTTCTACTGGGTTTAAAAACATTTGGAGAAAGAGGCTGGAAAGTCAGTTATTTTAAGAAGAATACTATAAATGAGGTGGCTTTACCAAGTATTGAAAATGCAATGATTATGCTGAATTACATTGAAAAAATTCAGTTTACACTCTGAAAAAATTCTGAAAGCAGAATTTTGCTGCCCATTCTCTCATAATTGAGCAGTGCTAAAAAAAAAAAAAAGCAGTGCTTTTCTGCTACACTGTATGTGTACCAAACTGTCTTTTTCTCCAGTATTTGATTTTCATCCCTAAGAGTTTAAGGAATTTATGTCTTGGTGCATTTGATGTGGCACACTTCCACATGTGAGGGATGGTGATTTGGATAGCACGATAGAAGTACATGCCAAGAATAACTGGCTTCTGTCTTGCGGAACAGCTCAAATACACTGTGTATCACAGCATGTAATTTGGGTGTACGAGATGCCTGTAGTTCAAAGTGCTTTCCTGCTCTGCAGTGGCAAGCTGAGCTTCCTGTTGGCTGGCTTCTTGTGTTTGCATTAAACAGCCTGGGTGCAGTTAGAAAGAAAGCACCCATGGGTAAGTGCATTCTCATAATTCTTCAGAAAGCATAAACATTCGCTCCAGGATTCTTTTTGTCCCTCTGTCCCTTCCTCTTCTTCCTTCTTCCCCTCCTTCCTTCCTTTCTTCCATCTACTGAGCATAAGCAAATCAATTCTACTTCTGCTTACTTTGACTCTTTGTCAGCTTTTTCAAGGAGTGTGTCCTTAACTATGGGTAAGAATTACCTAAGGCTTTGCTACAACATACAGAGTCCCAGGCTATTCGCTTTAGAAACTGATTCAATAAGCTTGGAAAGGACTAGAGAAGCTGTGTTTTTAACTAACTAGGAGCCCAAGTGATTCTTATAATTAGGCTACATTGAGAACTGCTACAGCTCTCACAAGTAAAGGCTGTGGAGTGACATGCAGCCTGCTTATCAACAGTAGCTGGGTGACTTTGTGTAAATTACCTAAACTTCTGAAGCTCTGAGTTTCAATGTGTAGAAGAGGGATAATACTAACCATGGTATTGCTGTAGGGGACGATGTATGTAAAGCATCCAGGATAGAGCATGGTTCATAGTTTATTGTCAGTAAATAGCAGTTCCTTTATCTCACTGCAGTGTAGGGATTTTCAAGCGTCCATTTTGCATTTTTTTCCAAACATTTATCTGTATTATGTATAATTTCTAAAGTAATATGCAGGTAACAAAACATCCAATTTTTTTAAAAGAATATATTTTTTTATTTGACAGAAGGACACAGTGAAAGAAGGAACACAAGCAGGCAGAATGGGAGAGGGAGAAGCAGGCTGCCCACTGAGCAGAGAGCCCGATGCGGGGCTCGATTCCAGGACCCTGGGATCATGACCTGAGCTGAAGGCAGAGGCTTAACTGACTGAGCCACCCAGGCGCCCCAAATCACATCCAATTTTAAACATTTTGAGAGTCAATGGTATGTCAGGAAGTTGAACATACATTATCTAATTTAATCACTGCAGTAAATCCTATATGTGGTGGGTATAATCATTCCCATATAACATACATAAACTGAGGCTCAGAGATGATTCCACATTTAGTAAAGTGGCAGATCCAAATCTAGGCATTAGAAGCCCAGTCGAGTACACTTTCTACTCTACCACAGCAGTCTTTGCCCTCATCATTGTGCCTATTTTTAAGAATGACTAACGTGTAGGGGTGCCTGGGTGGCTAATTTGGTTGAGCGGCTGACTCTTGGTTTTGGCTCAGGTCATGATCTCAGGGTTGTGAGATTGAGCCCTCCTTCAGGCACTGTGCTCAGTGGGGAGTCTGCTTGAGATTCTCTCTCCCCCTCTCTGCCTCTGCCTCCTCTTTCTCTCTCTCTCTGTAAAATAAATAAATATTTAAAGAAAAAAAAAAGAATAACCTATATACCCTGCCCCTATGTATATACCAATAGCTATTTTAAAGGTAAAAAATCAAGTAGGGTTAGTTTTCTGAGTGTTTTATTCAAATCATCTCAATTATCTATTCCATAAAAAATATTTATATAAATCAGTTGTCCTCAAACTCAAATGCATCAGGGTCAGGCAGGTAATAGAAAAGGACAAGCTAGCCAGCTATAAGGCAATAAGGAGATGTCGGGGCAATGGCAAACTGAAGGGAACACCCATCTGAAGAAAGCAGTTTCTGCTTAGTTCCAGGCTCTTGTTGAAGTGCCAGGATGTGGGTTCCCTGTTGTCAGATCTTTAGCTTTTTTAAGACAGGAAGAAATCCAAGATTTTATGTGAAATTTCCCAATTTTTAAACAATGTGTGTGGGCCAAGCCACATCCGTGGACCACATTTGGCCAGAAGACTGCCAGCCAGTTTGCAACCTTGACCTAACTCTCCTTAACTCTGTGCTTCTCTTGACCTAGTTTAAAAAAAAAATCCATTTAGATGGCTTGTATATTTAGTGGACCCATCTGGGCAGTGTCTTCACAATATATGCAAATTCAGGCACGGACCTTTCTTTTTCCAGGTGCAGAAATTTGATTTTCTCAGAACTTAGTTAGACTTGGTACTGTAACTGATACTCAGAACTCAAGAATTTAATGTGACAGCAAGAACACTAATTAAATAATTTATAGTGAGAAATGCATTGTCAAGTAGACAGGATACCATACTGGGCTGATCGGTTCATTCTTTCCTAGTAATTCAGCCCCTGGGAAGCAAACTCCTAATGAGAAGCTGCTTTCATGAATACTGAGTGAGAACCCGGGAACTGAGGGACTTCAAAGAAGTGGGTCACTGTGTCAGGTCTAAGACTCTTCCTGTCCTTATGGTAGCCTTGCCGCTGGGTTGAAATATTAGGACCCAGATATGCCAAATAATGCTGGCCTTGTGTCTTTGCTACTGGAGGTGTGGTTCTCAAACTCATGGTGAGATTTTGTTAAAGCTTTGATGGCAGGGCCCTCTACGCCAGGGATTCTGATTCAGTACTTCTGAGGTGGGATCTGAGAATTTTGCATTTCTAACAACAACTTCCCATTTGTGTTCACTTGCCACTGTTATCTGTGTCTCTGCTTTTTTTTTTTTTTTAAGATTTTATTTATTTATTTGAGAGAGAGAGCATGAGAAGGGAGAAGGTCAGAGGGAGAAGCAGGCTCCCCATAGAGCTGGGAGCCCGATGCGGGACTCGATCCTGGAAGTCCGGGATCATGACCTGAGCTGAAGGCAGTTGCTTAACCAACTGAGCCACCCAGGTGCCCTGTGTCTCTGCTTTAATAGGCTAATGTAGGGTCAGGAACTGGAACTTGGATGTTTGGACAATTTTTTGGTTGTCCGTGTTTACACTTTTAAAGCATTTTATTTAATTAAAAACATTTGACTATTTACTTCATTTTATTGAATTCAAGATGCCATTGATTGTAAGATACATGGATTGTAGAGACACTACTAATGTGGGAAAAGAATGTCCTTTTTTTAGAGTTACTGCAATTTGGTAAAGTAAGTTTGGGGTGATCTCCTGTAGATTTTGTTATATAAAGCTGAACTGAGTGGACCCATTTGAAGAAAGGATTGCTATGTATCTTCTTTACACAAACACAAGCTGATGGTAAGCCTCCCTTTTCCAGTTCTTAATGAAAAAGACACAGAGATCTATGCCTGACTTTGTCATCTAATTGAAATTTATTGTTATTGTATCTGTCCTCTCCTACTGAAACATGACCCTGCACTGCCAGATCTTCCCACTGGAATGAATCTCTTTTTGTCTTATTGGATTATTGGTTATTGGTTAAAGTTATGCACCTTTTTTTCCCCCCGTTGTTGGTCATCCTACTCACTGTTTTCTTGGCCTCTCAGAAAAGGACAATTGTAGGACAAAGATTGTTCCACTCTCCTAATCCTACCTTGCCTTTATGGTCAGAAATTACTGTTCCTAAGATAAAAGGTCTTGGAAGAAATGACTCTGTTGAATTTCACTAAACATCTTCATGCATATGTAAGGAAATGACTGGAGAGGCAGACATTCTAAATCTATGCTCACCATTTCTCAGTCTATTGTTGGAAACTTCCTAGGGGTTCATTTATTTATGATTTTTGGGAAAAAATCAAGGGACTCCCTTGGTTTCTCCCTAGAGAAAGAGTATGACAAGATCTCTCCCTTTTCATTAGAAGCTGCCCCTCCCCTTGGTAAGTTTTCGGAGACTAGACCTAAGTACCTAAGAATTTCAGGAGTCTGCTGGGAGAAGAGAGATGGAACCTCTCTCTGCTATTACACGTAAGGGAAGCCCATGAGAATAGATCAGGTGGGGCAGGTAGCTATTGACAGGAGAGAATGCTGAACAACAGGCCCTGGAGGGGTTAAGGCATCTGGAGGCAAGGAGTGCCTGCTCAAGGCCGTGACCCAAGCTTGTTGATTGAGGGTTGATTTTTGTCTAAATAAGAGAGGTGAAATCAAAGAGCTACAGTCTTGGGAATCCAGGGTTGCACTATTCTAAAAGCCTGGGGAGACCTGAACCAGCAGGAGCCAGGACTTCACAGGACCAGCATTCAACTGTGATACCATGTCACAACAGCAGAAGTCTTCATGCTAATTGGCAATTCTCTCTCCACCTGAAGTCTAGAAGCAAGACCTTATTTTAGTCCAGATAACTCCTGAGGTTCTTGGGCAATTTGGAAGAGGGGGAGTTTTCAAGAAGGATGACTAGATTTCCCACTGGAAGAGTAGTTCTTGGATCCAGTGATTAACTGGAGAAACAAAAGAGATGTGACAATATTTACATGTAAGCATTCTGCTATCCTCTGTGGTTATAGAATCAAATGAGACAAGATCCATAATGACAAGCAGGAAGAGTCTCAAGAAAATTACTCATATCTAGTTAGGGAAACTGACACTCATACATTTAGCAAACTGTTGAGTATCTCTTGTGTGCCAGGACCTGGGATCCACAATGAACTAAAATAAACATAATTCTCACCTCATGGAATTTTCCAAATCCAATAAAATAGGTGTGATCATGAAAGTACTTGTAAAGATAAGTTTAAGCTTCCCTGTCTTTTAGAGCATACTAGATATATGTAACATAGAGTTTCACAGATAGTAATTAACTTACACCTTGAAGGCCTTTTGGAATGTCTTCATAAGTGAAAGAAAAAAAAAAAAGGCATTTCAGATAGAGGGGACAGCGTGTGTAAAGTCACAGACACCTAAAGAAAAAGGTAACTGTTTCTGAGTAGCTTATAGTATGTAGGGTGCAAACAGATGGAATGGGAACACTGAATTCACAGATAGATGTGAATGCAGGTTGGGGCCACCTTCTAAAAAATCTTATTTATACTTATAAACAGTGGTATACCACCAAATATGCATAAGTGAGGCTTGCTACATTCTGCAGTTTAGGTGATGTAGGTGGGACAGGTTGTGAGTGTGGCCAAGTGGAGAAGAACCATGGAACTGCTGGAAACAGTGACGAAGACTAATTTGGGAGAATATTGAAATGTCCTAGGGGTGCCTGGGTGGCTCAGTCAGTTGGACATCTACCTTCGGCTCAGGTCATGATCTCTGGGTCCTAGGATCAAGTCTCACATTGGGCTCCCTGCTCCTCTCCCTCTCTTCCCCTGCTCCTGATCTCTGTATCTCTCTTTCAAATAAATAAGTAAATAAAATCTTTAACGAAAAAGTTCTAAGCATGACATTGTGGAAGAAAATTGAGTTCTTTACCTTAGGCTGTGTGTTGGGGAGAATAAAGAATATGTAGACCCTGCTCTCAACAAGCTTGAGACATAAGACAGATGAAACCTGAGAGCAGGTGCCCCATCATGTAGTTGGAAGTGCTGAAGAAAGTGAACCTGGATCACACCATTGTGCACTTTGGGTGCTAAAGCAGGCTATTGGGAGGGGGTGAAGAAGTGAGGACTACAATCGAAGATGAGATAAGAGGAGATGAGCAATGTCTTAAAAAAATTTTAAAAAAGGCTCAAAACATCCAATCCTCTTTTGTATGATGGCAGATGCTATTTTGAGAGCGTCAATTTCAGGAGACACCATAATAATGTGTTTGTGTGTGTGCTTCAAAAGCCACCACCATAAAAGACCTCAAGTTCACTCTTGGGATTCAAGTACTAGTTTTTGCTCTTGAGTGTGGAACATTCTGCTACCCTGCAGACTAGAGCTCATACCGTCACGTTATCTGGCATCTCTTTCATTTTCTTGGTAATTTAGTGGCTATATAGACCTGTAAATGACTTGTGGTAAATATGGTGATTCTCACTTTATAACCAAAGAGGGTGGATTTTACAGATTGTGAACACTTATGACCATAAACCCTGAAGTATGAGTCACGGGTATCTTACCCAGGTAGTAAGATCTGTTACTGTTCAGTTGGTTAGCTAAATATCCTGGGCTAACCTCATTGAAGTTTGCCTTGTTGGCAAAAACCTGGATCTTTACTGATAGATTAAGGGTCTGAATTTTGCTTCTGGTTCTTGGCTGATTCTATAGTTTAGGGGGGAAAAATTGTAATCTTTCTGCTCTCAGTTTCTCTGTCTGCAAATGAAGAATTAAACCAAATCCCATCCACCATTGAGAAATCAACGATTGTAGGGTATGGCAAAGACTAGAAGGGGCTAAGTATCCTCAACAGATTTGTTCAGTTGGTAACCAATATGATTAAGGCTAACAAGTGAATCCTAGTTATATTAGGTGGCATTTGCCCAGACAAGAGACTGCTTTCTCAACCTCCCTTAGGGGTAGGGGTAACCACTGAAATGTAAGCAGAGGGAGCTCCTACCTGGAAGTGTTCCCTTATACTCTTGCCACTCTTTCTATAGCCTGGACTTGTGAATGTTCATGTGCTGGCTGGAGCATCTGCAGCCATCCAGCAAGCTGCTTGGCCTTGAGAATGAAAGGTATGTGGAAAGGATAATGGAGCAGAAAGGTCTCTGGTGAAAATGGTATCATCATTCCAGCCTTGGCCTATCACTGAATTATCTTAGCATGAAACAAAAGAGGTACCTGGGTGGCTCAGTAAGTTAAGTGTCCGACTCTTGGTTTCAGACCCCCATCGTGATTTCATGGGTCTTGAGATAGAGTCCTGAGTTGGGTTCCCCGTTCAACAGGGAGTCTGCTTGATTATTTTTCTCCCTCTGCCCCTCCCCACTACATGAGAAAAAGTATGTGCTCTCTCCCTTGCAATTAAATAAATCTTGGGGGAAAAAAACATGATACAAAAAGAAATCACTCTCTTACTGAAGCCACTACTAGCTGACTAATTCAGTTTCCAACTAATATATTAATCGCATTTATCTGTACATAATTTTCCATCATTAGGTTCTGTCTTTACAATACTGGAGGCAATACCTTACTAATGAACCTTGGGCTCTTCTTGGCCCAATTAGTTTCAACATAATTCACCAGATTTCTAAAATTAATTAATTATTAGATTTATGAAAAAACAGGCATGATATGTGAACAACGCCAATGTTTGTAGAAATTGGGAGGAGGAAAATCAAGGGAAGTTTACAAATCAAGGAAACCACAGAATTTTTAAAATATTGGAAGTTGTTGGGGCAGCTAAAAGCACATTTGATCTTAATCTGTAGCAAGTCCACATTTTATAGTAGGATGGAAACCTCTATTTCTCAGTACACCTGTGCTTTGATCTCCTTGTCTGTTATTGCAATGTGGTTATGAGGATTACTGGGTCATTCTCAGCCAAAGCTGTTTTTTGTGATTTAATTTTCTGGGAGAGGAAGGGGATCATTAAAGGATATCATTAAAAGGAGAGCCACGAGGCTTGTAATTGACCTTCCTTGAAAGTAGTCCCATCTGGAAGATTTTATCGGTAAACATTTATCAGTGTATTTGGCTTTTAAGCAGATTCTTCTCGTCTTGTCTTTAAAGCAAACGGGCAAAGGCTAAAAAGGAACCACATGAATGCTCACGGGTGGCTTTTGTGCATGGTAAATGGGAAGACAAATTATATTTAAGGAAAAAAGTTCTCTTCTAAGATAATTATATGATTGTTTTTTCCGTTTTGCTTCAGTGATTCTCTTTTTCAGATTGCAATTTGCAGGTTATGGTGTTCTTCAGTGATTATCCTTTGTTGTGATTTGCTTGCACATATTTTTAAAGTGGAACTGGTAGGAGAGATGGGATGTGGGTGAAATCCAGTGAGCAGGGGCCTCGAAAATTTCTAACAGCTCTGTGGGTGTGTTGAGTGCAGCACTACTCTGAAACTTCATATTGTACTTTTCTAAAGTGCAGGAACTATTTTTAGGAAGACAAATGTTGTGGTTTAAATAAAAGTACTAACGTGACGCATTACCAGTCAAAATACATAACTCAAGCGGTCTTGTAAAGTTGTGTTTTTTGGCTGTCAGAAGAACTGCTTCATTTTTCACATATCTGGATGTTTTCCTGTTTGGTTGGTGTTGCTTGTTGACTTACAAGTGTCAGTTATCACAGTGCTGTCATGTGCCCACTCCATAGTTATTTTCTGAAAGAGAAACTTCCTTTTTTAAAAACCTGTTTTTAAGCTTTACCTGACACTTACACAACTATTTTTCCAAATTGGCAGGCAACTTTGTTTCCTTTCATTCCCTTGAAAATATTCCCCAGCCACCTTATAGGGCAAAACTTGCCCTTGTGGAGTATATAAGGAAAGAGTATCACACACCCTGGAGCGGTGGTTACACGCTCGTTTTGATACTCAGCAGAATGTCCTCCTGGATGCATTTCTCCTACAGGTAGCAGGTGGATGGCTTCATACCATCACTGAGAGGGTTCCCTCGGGTTTTCAGTAGACTGTGGGTACCATTTGCATTAGAACTCTTTGGGAAGATTCTCTCTCTCCATGTTGGGCTTTATTCTCAGTTTCCATACACATAGGCAGTGCCCCGATGTTAGAATTCTTAGAGCTCTATCTTTCCAGATTTTATGTTCAACAGAAAAAAAGATCCTCCCTCTCCAGTATCTCCCATATAATTAAAGGTGGTAGATCGTAGCCTGAACCAATCACAGTGGTCCCACTTAACAGTAAGGATTTTTCTTAAAGGAAATCAGGATATTGTTTTCAAAAGAAAGGAGAACCGAATGCTGGTCCTAACAATTAGCTCTTCACTAGAGATGCAGTCCCAGTTCTCAATGAGATGGCAACTTCTCATGTATATCAGCTCATGCCAAATCAATCTGAGTTAACAAGTGTACTCTGAAATCTTATTGCCCATTTTAACTCAATGTGGGTTCTATCTATTCACAGCTCAAGAGGACTGCCCAGGAAAGCAGAGCTAAACACAAATCACATTTCACTAATGGGTCGGATTAACTGTCACTAGGGCCCGCCTTTATTCACAGCTTAGTTCCTGGTCCTCACTTTCTCCAATCCTTCCCATTCATCAGTTTCCTCCTCAGATGCCCCTGCCATTAAGTCCCATCTCCATCATGAAGGAAAATACTTGATTTTTTTTTTCCCCTTGGTTTCCTCCACAGTGCTTGGTGCATGGCACACAGTTAAGTAGTATTTCTGACAAAATTAAAGGACATTTGAGGAAAATATGAAGCCATCTACCCTTAGCAGGAATGAGTTGAGAACCCCAGAAATAGCATGTTCAACTGCTTAGTTTGAATTCTCATTCAGTTTCAGATTCTGGAAACTCCTCTTATTTTAAGGAGGAGTTTTATTTATCATTATTTCAGACTTAATAATCTAGGATCATCAGTCTCAGCCGATTATAAAATTGTCTTGGGGAATGAGAAGGAGAGAAATTCAGAATGTTATGAACAGTTCAGCTTGTTGTTTAAGTAGTGAAGAAAATGCTGTCTTCATTTTTTTTTTTAAACTGGTAGTCAGCATGAGGCCTGGAGAACTCAAGAGCAGACTAGAAGTGTTATCAACAGAAAGCAGTCACCCAAGTCTACTACTGATCAGGTAGCCAGAAATAATGAGAGGGTGCAATAGAAATGTTCAAAGAAAGGTTTCTTGGTACACAGAGCTATTTAATTATCTTATTTCTGGAAGAACTATAGCTCCACTGTTACCTACGTTTATCCTTTAGCCATTTAATATAGTAATATCGCCAGTGTAAGGAGGAGAGGGACTCAATTACTGTGATAAGCTGGATCCTTTGTAAAAGAACACTAGAATACCAAGAAAGATTTTTGGGTTTTGTCTTAGTGTGTTTTGTTGTTGTCGCTCCATTTCTTTGAGGTAAGAAATTAGCATCTAAAAACCCTAACTCATGGGATTGTTAATAAAATTGTTCCATGGTAATTTAATAAGCATAAAAACAAAAAAAAATTTTCTGCTTTGTCATACAGGATGGTTGAATGTTGGATCATTAATTAAAGGCCAAATGTCATTCTTAGTTATTTTTTTAGTAACTCTCCAAATTTGGTGGCAATTTGGAAAAAGTGGAAGCAAAGCTGACTTCCAAATTCATATTTGGCTTTCATTTCTTGCTGCATATTGTCTGCTGACCCATCTATTCAGAACTATCAGCTGTATGAAAACGAAATACACTTTTTCCAAAGCACAAAGACTGGCACGCTTTGTAAATTTGCTTGACCTTTTGATACTCTGACTCGGTGGTGTTAGCAAAAAGGCAAGGGGTTCAGAGTGTCCGGGTAGTGCTGATAGTGCTCCTTTTTCTTTCTTGTGTCTCTAACATTGAGTTTCAAAGTTGAGGATAAAACCTAACTTGTGAGGTCTCCTTTTCAGCGACCAACCCTGTGCGTTACTTAGATTCTACCTGCCCTGCATTTAAACCCTCAGTCATCTCAGGCATAGATGAGCTGCATTGAATTCTAGATTACAAATGTATTTTCTCATATTTTGCAGGGATCATGCCATCGTTTTCTAACATGGGTAACATCCTGATATCTGTTCAAAACCTATTTTTCTTGGCAAAAGTTTTTATGAGCTTTTCTTTGTCACCATTGTTCCTACGTTTTATGGTCAGTTGTCTTCATCTGTGTCTTCATCCATTGTCCTGGACACAACACTAGATCTTTTCACTCTAGACATGTGAGTCCTTTAATTCTGAAACTTTTGCTTTTATTAGTTCACTGATAATTTTACTTTCTCCATTTTCTCTGTTCTTTCTTCCTGGGGTTCCTGATCACTGAATGTCAGATCTCCTAGATCAGATCCCTTAATTTCCTCATTTTTTTCTTCCCATTTTTTTTTTTTTTTTTTTTTTTTACCTCTTTGGTGTTTTGTTCTGGCTTCTGGAAGAGTACTTCAAATTTCTCTTCCAGCCTTTTTGTTAAAATTTTATTTTGGATTTTTTTTTTTTTCAATACTCTCTTGTTCTTTGACAATCCTTTTTAAGGGCATCTATTCTTACGTCAGAACGCATTATCTTCCCAGTGGCACAAATGATAGCTCTTCACAGGTTTTTCACTATCTCTCTGTTTCCTGTGGATTTCTTTATTCAGTTGATGTGGTATGCTTATTTTAGTCTCCTTTCTTCATTCTGGAGAATTTCCTCATGGTTGTCCATTCTTATTTAAAAGTGACACACACACAGGGCACAGGGGTGTCACCTGGGTGGCTCAGTAGGTTAAGCCTCCAGACTCCTGACTTCAGCTGGAGTCATGATCTCGGGGTCCTGAGACTAAGCCCCACATCAGGGCTCTGTGCTCAGTGGGGAGTCTGCTTCCCTTCCCTGTCCCTCCCTCTGCTTGTGCTATTTCTCTCTCTTTCAAATGAATAAATAAAATCTTTAAAAATAAATAAATAAAAGTGACACACAAACATACACAAATACAAAGATAATAAAACAACAACAGTTATGACAACACCAACGCCACCAAAATTTGGCGAACATGGATGGGGCTCATCAGCTGTAGGGCTTCACTATAATATGGTTGTTCAGCTGGCTTATTCTCTGGGAAGTTCTCCAATGTCATTATGAAGAGATTTTCTAAATCTTTTCTGGAAAACACCTGCCTAGAGGCATTTACCTGATCTCCAGTGTTTGGGGAGCATGGCATATAAGGAGGTTGGGCATCTTACTGGGAACTCCTCAGTTTAGTGTCTATTTTTCAGTTTTGAGCCTCACCTCAATGTGATGTGAACATCAGCCACCTTGCCTGTTGTTCTCAGTTTGAAGTCCCTCTAGTTTATTTTCTCCAGAAAGGAAAGATTCAGTGTCCAGGAGGACAGAGAAGTAGCTGGGATCTAAAGTCTCCATGTAATTTTAATATACTTTCAGCCTCTCACTAAACTCCTGCCTGCCTTAGTGTGTGCTGTCTCTAAGCCCTAATTCTTTTTGGGGTTAGCAGAACACATTAGTTCACTTTCTCTTCAAATTTCTCTGTTTTCCTGCATTGTGCTAACTACTCTTCTAGCCACTCTCTGATTTGAAAAATCAGTTGAAATCTCTCCTTTGCTGATCTCTCCTCCCCGCCATAACCTATGCCTTTGTGGATTTGTGCGTTTTTACCCCTTTACTTTCATTTTACTGAAGTGGCAGCAAAAGAAAGAGAAGAAAAGCATATATAACTTCACTGCATTTTGCTAGAAATCCAGAGGAACCGTAACTGGGAAGGAAGGAGACCTGGAAGAGCCCTTCATAGTAGAAAAAAAGAAAAAAGTGGGATAAAACAATTTGGATGCAAGATCAGGACGATTCTAGAAGATGCTGCTGCTGTTGCTGCTGTTGATAGATAACATTTGTTGAGTTGCTCTCTGTGTGCTTGGACTGCAAAGTGCTTTACCTTGGATATTTATTTTCATCCTTATAAGAATAGGGGTTATCTAACACGAAATAGGTTCTGAGGACTAGAGAGGCAATACGGCTTGTCTAAGTTAGTAAATGGTAGAGCTGGGATTTAAATCCAGATCTGACTTCAGATTGCCCTCTGAACCACCAAACTATCTTGCCCTCTATAAATTGTTTCAGTAGGGGTTTTAAATGAAAGTATATATATCAAAAAAATCATTTTCCATGTATGATTTGGAAGACTTCTTTTTTTTTAACCAAAATTGTTAATTGGTCAATTTAATAATGTCTTAGAAATATAAAATGCTGTCTACAGCCATACCACCCTGAATGCGCCCGATCTCATCTGATCTCAGAAATATAAAATGCTTTTGGGTTTGAAAGTAGTAAGAGGTCTTTCTTCAGACGAAGAGATGCTATCTGTAGGACTTTACGAGATGTAACTACTCATCGTTATATAAACCTATAGACAATTCATTTGAATCTTGCCAGTTTGTAAAATAAATATATTCTTTATAAGTTTGTCTTAAATTATATGCAGAGAGATGGAAATTGGGTCTATACAACACCCAACATCTGGAAGAAAATAATTTCCAGCCAAAGCTTGTTAAAAAGAGATTCATAAGCAAAGTATGCTTTTGAATTATGAAAACAGATTCATGTCCAACATCTTGAAGAACTCTCACATATATGTTTATGTTTCAAACATGGCTTAGAGATCTTTAAGATTAAAATTCAATTAAGTGTGCTCTCTTATATTTGCCACCAATTTCAATTAAACCAGACTAGCTTGGCAGTTTTGAAGAGACAAGTCTTCCCTTCTTTCCCCTGCTAACAGTTTGCAGTTTGGACTTTGTGTTCTTCCCCAATAAGTGTATGTTATATTTAAGGAGACTTTTCAGGTTAAATGTCTGAGTTATCCACCAGGTGATCTTCATCAACATAGTTGATTTAGGAGTAAAAGTTTCCAAATAATTCATCTTTTTTTTAAAATCTCTTTAGGCTTTGTGAAATTTTTGTAAACTTCCAGTAATCCACAAGTACTCAGGATTTTGGTTTTTTTTTGGTTTGAGTCTTTTTTTTTTTTTTAATAGACTTTACTTTTTAGAGCAGTTTTAATTTGACAGAAGAATTGAATAGAATGTAGAGATTTCTCCTATAGTCCCAACCAGGACACATGCACAGCCTCCCCAAGTATCAACATTCCCTACCAGGGCAAAACATTTTTTATAATTGATGAACCTGTGTTGGCATATCATTATCATCCCAAATCTGTAGTTTATACTGGGTCTCCCTCTTGAGAGTGAGACAATATTTTATTCATTGCTCTAAAAATCCTCTGTGTTCCACGTAACTTATTTATTATCCCTTACCTCCTCGTCAACCAGTGATCTCTTTACCTCCAAAGTTTTGCCTTCTCCAGAATGTCATCGAGTTGGAATCATACAGTATTTAGCCCTTTCAGATTGGCTTCTTTCATTTAGTAATGTGCATTTTATGTTCCTCTATGTCTTTTCCTGCTTGATAGCTCATTTCTTTTTAGTGATGAATAATATTACATAGTCTAGATATACCATAGTTTATCCATTCACCTACTAAAGGACAGCTTAGTACTTCCAAGTTTTGGCAATTATGAGTAAGGCTGCTATAAATATACCTTTGCAGGTTTTGTGTGGATATAAATTTTCACCTCTTTTGGGCAAATTCCAAGTAGTCCAATGGCCAGATTGTTTGGTAAGCGTATGTTTAGTTTAGTAGGAAATTGACAAACTGTCCTCCAAAGTGCCTGAACCATTTGCACTAGCAATGAAAGAGAGTTCCTGTCAGTGTTAACAGATTTGGGCCATTCTGAGATGTGTAGTGGGATCTCATTGTTTTAACTGGCATTTTTCTGATGACTAATGTGAAGAATCTTTTCATGTGCTTATTTGCAGTCTGTGTATCTTCTTTGTTGAAGTGTGTCTTAAGAAATTGGCTCACTTTTTAAATCTAGTTGCTTATTTTCTTATTGTTGACTTTTGAGATTTTTTCGTATATTTTGAATAACAGTCCTTGATCCAGATCTATCATTGCAAATATTTTCTCACAGTCTGTGGATTGTCTTCTCATTTTTGTGACATTGTCTTTCACAGAACAGAAATTTTCAGTTTTAATGAAGTCTAGCTTATCAATTATTTCTCTTTATTATATGCATCTGGTGTTATATCTAAAAAGTCATGACCAAGGGGGAGGAGTCAAGATGGTGGAGAAGTAGCAGGCTGAGACAACATCAGGTAGCAGGAGATCAGCTAGATAGCTTATCAAACCATTGCAAACACCTACAAATCCAACGGGAAATCGAAGAGAAGAACAACAACAATTCTAGAAACAGAAAATCGATCACTTTCTGAAAGGTAGGACCGGTGGAAAAGGGAATCCAAAGCGATGGGAAGATAGACCGCGGGGGGAGGGGCTGGCTCCCGGCAAGCAGCAGAGCAACAGAGCACTAAATCAGGACTTTTTAAAAGTCTGTTCCACTGAGGGACATCGCTCCAGAGGCTAAACCGAGGTGAAGCCCACGCCGGGTCAGCGTAGCCCCAGGTCCCGCGGGTTCACAGAAGGACCGGGGTGTCTGAGTGTCACAGAGCTCACAGATATTAAAGCGGGGAAGCCGGCTACAGAGACAGAGCTGAGGAGTGAGCTCTCAGCTCAGGGTTACCTTCAACCAGGTACAGGGTGGGTGAGCTCGGAGCGCAGCTGGAGGCCAGGGAGACGGGAATGATTGAGCGCTTTTCTCCAAGAGTGAAGCCAGAGGCCGCGGAGACGGGACCAACCGAGCGCTTTCCTCCAAGCGCAAGTGAATGAGCGTTTTTTTCCAGGCGCAGCCAGAGGCCAAGGAGATGGGAGTGATTGAGTGCTCTTCTCTGGGGGCGCACTGAGAAGCGGGGCCCCGGGATCTCAGCTCCTCCGGGCCGGAGACTGGGAGGCCGCCATTGCAATTCCCATCCTCCGGAACTCTAAGGGAAGCCTGCACGGAACAAAAGCTCCCGAAAGCGAACCTGAGCAGATTACTAAACCGGCCCCTGATAAGGGCGTGGCAATTCCGCCTCAGGCAAAGACACTTGAGAATCACTACAACAGGCCCCTCCCCCGGAAGATCAACAAGAAACCCAGTCAAGACCAACTTCACTTACCAAGGAGAACAGAATTCCGGAGGAGGAGAAAGCAAAGCAAGGAATTCATGGCTTTCTCCCCATGATTCTTTAGTCTTGCAGTTAATTTTTTTTTTCTTTTTTCTTCTGCTAATTTTTTTTTAACTCCTACCCTTTCCTCTTTTAACATTTTTTACCTAGTTTATCTTAACAATACCTTACAAAACTAATAATAATAATAATCTTTTCTTTAACCTTCATTATTATAGTCCTATTTTATCATCTATTGTATCTAACTATATTTTTTGTACACACACATGGTTTTTTCTTCTTAAAAACTTGGGGTACAACTTCTCTTAGTAGATCAAAATATACCCTAAATCTAGCTCCAGGCTTGTTCTAGTCTCCAGCCTGAGCAAATTCTCTCCACTTTCTTTTTCTTTATTCTCCCAACCAACTTACTTTATCAACTCATTCTTTAGAAATTAAAAAAAAAATTTATCATCTTTATAGGCTTATTCCATCCCTTCATTGTACCTACCCTTATATATGTTTTTCATCCCTTAAAATTTTGGGAGGTAGTTCCTACTAAGAGACCAAAATACTCCCAAAATTAAGTGAGTGACCTTCTTCTAGTCGCCAGTCTAATATATATATACACACACACACATATATATGCATATTTTTTTCTTTTTAAATATTTTTTCTTGTTTTCTTTTTTTTTTTTAACTTCTTTTTTATCCCCTTTCTCTCTCCCATGATTTAGGGTCTGTTCTGAGTTGGTTAAAGCACATTTTCCTGGGGTCTTTGCCACCCTTTTAACATTTTATTTGCTCCTTTATACATTATTATCTGGACAAAATGACAAGGCAGAAAAACTCACCACAAAAAAAAAAGAACAAGAGGCAGTACCAAAGAGCAGGGACCTAATCAATACGGACATTGGTAATATGTCAGATCTAGAGTTCAGAATGACGATTCTCAAGGTTCTAGCCAGGCTCGAAAAAGGCGTGGAAGGTATTAGAGAAAACCTCTCCAGAGTGATAAAAGCTCTTTCAGGAGAAATTAAAAAAACTAAAATCTAACCAAGTTGAAATTAAAAAAGCTATTAATGAGGTGCAATCCAAAATGGAAGGTCTTACTGTTAGGATAAATGAGGCAAAAGAAAGAATTAGTGACATAGAAGACCAAATGACAGAGAATAAAGAAGCTGAGCAAAAGAGAGACAAACAAATACTGGACCACGAGGAGAGAATTCGTGAGATAAGTGACAGCATAAGATGACACAACATTAGAATAATTGGGATTCCAGAAGAAGAAGAAAGAGAAAGGGCAGCAGAAGGTATATTGGAGAGAATTATTGTACAGAATTTCCCTAATATGGCAAAGGGAACAAATTTCAAAATCCAAGAGATCCAAAGAACGCCCCTCAAAATCAATAAAAATAGGTCCAGAGCCTGTCACCTAATAGTAAAATTTACAAGTCTTAGCGACAAAGAGAAAATCCTGAAAGCAGCCTGGGAAAAGAAATCTGTAAGATACAAGGGTAAAAATATTAGATTGGCAGCGGACTTATCCACAGAGACCTGGCAGGCCAGAAAGAACTGGCATGATATATTCAGAGCACTAAATGAGAAAAACATGCAGCCAAGAATATTATATCCAGCTAGGCTTTCATTGAAAATGGAAGGAGAGATAAAAAGCTTCCAGGACAAACAAAAACTGAAAGAATTTACAAACACCAAACCAGCTCTACAGGAAATATTGAAACAGGTCCTCCAAACAAAGAGCCTAAAAGTAGTACATCAGAAAGGAACAGAGACAATATACAGTAACAGTAACCTTACAGGCAATACAATGGCACTAAATTCATCTCTCTCAAGAGTTACCCTGAATGTAAATGGGCTAAATGCCCCAATCAAAAGACACAGGGTATCAGAATGGATAAAATAAAAAAAAAAAACATCAATATTCTGCCTACAAGAAACTCATCTTAGACCCGAAGACACCTCCAGATTTAAAATGAGGGGGTGGAAAACAATTTACCATGCTAATGGACATCAGAATAAAGCTGGGATAGCAATCCTTATATCAGATCAATTAGATTTTAAGCCAAAGACTGTAATAAGAGATGAGGAAGGACACTATATCATATTCAAAGGGTTTGTCCAACAAGAAGACCTAACCATTTTAAATATCTATGCCCCTAACTTGGGAGCAGCCAACTATATAAACCAATTAACAAAACCAAAGAAACACATCGACAATAATACAATAATAGTAGGGGACTTTAACACTCCCCTCACTGAAATGGATAGATCATCCAAGCAAAAGATCAACAAGGAAATAAAGGCCTTAAATGACACACTGGAACAGATGGGCATCACAGATACATTCAGAACATTCCATCCCAAAATAACAGAATACACATTCTTCTCTAGTGCACATGGAACATTCTCCAGAATAGACCCCATCCTAGGTCATAAATCAGTTCTCAACCAGTATCAAAAGATTGGGATCATTCCGTGCATATTTTCAGATCACGATGCTCTGAAGCTAGAACTCAATCTCAAGAGGAAATTTGGAAAGAACCCAAATACATGGAGACTAAACAGCATCCTACTAAAATTTGAATGGGTCAACCAGGAAATTAAAGAAGAATTGAAAAAATTCATGGAAACAAATGATAATGAAAACACAATGGTTCAAAATCTGGGGACACAACAAAGGCAGGCCTGAGAGGAAAATATATAGCAGTACAAACGTTTCTCAAGAAACAAGAAAGGTCTCAAGTACACAACCTAACCCTACACCTAAAGGAGCTGGAGAAAGAACAAGAAAGAAAGCCTAAACCCAGCAGGAGAAGAGAAATCATAAAGATCAGAGCAGAAATCAATGAAATAGAAACTAAAAAAAAAAAAAAAAAAAAAAAAAAAAAAAAAAAAAAAAAAAAAAAAAAAAAAAAAAAAAAAAAAAAAAAAAAAAAAAAAAAAAAAAAAAAAAAAAAAAAAAAAAAAAAAAAAAAAAAAAAAAAAAAAAAAAAAAAAAAAAAAAAAAAAAAAAAAAAAAAAAAAAAAAA
>PISX010001699.1:173589-185449 GCA_004024625.1 Mellivora capensis | reverse complement strand
AATGTCTGTATTGATTAGGTCCCTAGCCTTTGGTACTGTCTCTTGTTCTTTTTTTTTGTGGTGAGTTTTTCCGCCTTGTCATTTTTTCCAGATAAGAGTATATGAAGGAGCAAATAAAATACTAAAAGGGTGGCAAAGACCCTAGGAAAATGCCCTTTAAAGAAAAAATTGAATTAACTGCAAGACTAAAGAATCATGGTGAGGAAGCCATGAATTCCGCGCTTTGCTTTCTCCTCCTCTGGTGTTCCGCTGCTCTCCTTGTTAAGTGAACTTGGTCTTGGCTGGATTTCTTTTGATCTTCTGGGGGAGGGGCCTGTTGTAGTGATTCTCAAGTGTCTTTGCTCGAGGCAGAGCTGCACCGCCCTTACCAGGGGCCGGGCTAAGTAGTCCGCTCGGTTTCGCTTTTGGGAGCTTTTGTTCCCTGAGCGCTTTCCGGAGAGTTCCTGGAGGACGGGAATGAAAATGGGGGCCTCCCAGTCTCCGGCCCGGAAGAGCTGAGATTCCGGGGCCCCACTCCTTAGAGAAAAGCCCCGGCTACTCCCATCTCCCTCGCCTCTGGCTGCGCTCCAAGCTCACCCAGCCTGCGACCGGTTCAAGGTAACCCTGAGCTGAGAGCTCACTCCTTGGCTCTGTCTGTGTAGCCGGCTTCCCCGCTCCGATACCTGCTAGTTCTGTGACACTCAGACACCCCCGATCCTTCTGTGACCCTGTGGGACCTGGGGCCACGCTGACCCTGCATGGGCTTCACCCCGGTTTAGCCTCTGGAGTGATGTCCCTCCATGGAGCAGAGTTTTAGAAGTCCCGATTTAGTGCTCTGTTGCTCCGGTACTTGCGGGGAGCCGGCCCCTCCCCCGCGGTCTATCCTCCCATCGCTTTCGATTCACTTCTCTGCCAGTCCTACCTTCCAGAAAGTGGCCGATTTTCTGTTTCCAGAATTGCTGTTGTTCCTCTCTTTGATCTCCCGTTGGATTTGTAGGTGTTCGCAATGGTTTGATAAGCTATCTAGCTGATCTCCTGCTACCTGATGTAGTCTCAGCCTGCTACTTCTCCGCCATCTTCCTTCGAGTCTTCAAAATACCAAACATTCTTGTTCCGGTCTTGAAGATGAAAAGCTGGCCAGGGCTAGGGTGGGAAGGGATAAGCAAAAGGAGAAAGAGAGAGAAAGAGAGAGAATAGAAGGAAAGGAGGAAAGAAAGAAGGAAGGAAAGGAGGGAGGGAGGGATGGGGGAAGGAAGAGGGAGGGAGGGAAAGAAACAGGGAGGAAGGAAGGAAGAAAAAAACCATATGAGTTAAAATAGAATGAGAGTAGGCTTTTTTGTTTTAGTTAAATCCTAATAATTTCTTAATTCCTTTCCAGTTTCTGTAAATACAAATGAGAATTTCTTTGTAAATAAAAATATCATTAAATGATCTAAATTATAAAAAGATTATAAAAGTTCCTGAAGTATATTTTTCCTGAAAGAGGCCAGCCTCTAGAAATTTGCCCTTTGGATATACTCACAAAATTTCACCTGAATCTTCTTTGAAATATATAAACATAAAATTTAAAAAAAAAGAAATACGGAAGCTCACATAATAACGATGAATATTATATGTCATCCATGCTGACAATTGTTGTTTGAAATCACAAATTTCTTTGATTAAGACCAAAAAAGACATGTGATTCTATACACCAAAACATTACACAAAAAATTAATGCCTTTTAAGTACAGATAAAATGGACTTTAGTATCTCATTTCTCTTCCTCATTCTCCCTTCCCTTACCTCTTTTTCCTTCCTATATTGAATTTGTGAAAATAAACTGTAGTTTTGAAAAGGTAAATAGTGTTGCTACAAATTGTTTATATCATGCTTAGTCTATCTACATTCTAATTCTGCATATTTCAGGCTTTTGGTATATGTCTCCAATTCCCTTGGTTTCACTGACAAGTCACAGCACAATGTAGTACCTGACTCATAACATGGGTTTCAGTAAAACTTATGTACATCATGAAACAGTGGTCCATATTCCTTGTGGAGCTTTCCCATTGGTTTAGAATTCTTCGCTGCCTTAGTAATTACCCACAAATTAAGTAGTTTAAAACAACACAAATATATTAAAGAACTGGAGGCCAGAAGTTCAATTCAGGTCTCAGTGGACTAACATCAAGTTGTTTAGTAAGGCTGTGTTTATTACTGGAGGTTTGGGGAAAGAATATGCTTCCAGACTCATTCAGATGGTTGGAAGAATCCAGTTCCTTGCATTGTGGGACCTGAGTGAGTTTTTACTTCCCAGATGGCTGTCAGTTTTCAACTGTCCTTAGCTCCTAAAGATCTCTTTTCTGTCTTTACACGTGGACCCTTTCACCTCAAAGACAGCAACAGTGCATTGAGTCCTTTTGTTCTGCTTTTCTCTTCTGCTTACAAATGGAGAAGGCTATTTGCTTTTAATGGATCATGTGATTATTTGAACCCACATGGATAACCTAGGGTAATGTCCCTATTCTAAGATCTGTGAAGTCCTCTTTCGACATTCAATATAACATATTCACAAATTCCTGAAAATTAGGGCATGGACATCTTTGGGATGCTATATACCCATGTTTTCTTTACTACTCATTTAATTATTTAAGTGACTGATGACAAAAGAGTGCTCAAAATTTGTGTTTTAGAATACTTGGAATGAAGTCAAAATGATCCTTGGAGCCTTGGGAGGAAGTTCTTTACTCCTCAAATATTGTACTTGCTGATAGTTATCACTAAATACTTATCTACCATGGAGTAATAAGTGCTTCATAGTCACTGTTTAAAGTCACACGGATGTATCTTTTTGACCATCATTTCCGGAGTGCACTTTGGTAGGAATACTAGAGGAATGAGATTAGCTATGCTTAGGTATCACAGTGGTCCACAACAAGACTTAATATTGATAAGACATGGCATGAACTTCCTTGTGAAGTTAGATTTCAAGAAATAGTGAATTAACTTGTAGGTAGTTAGCAAGATCATTTGTAGTTGGTTGATATATGATTGTTGTAGTCCATGGCTTGTGTTTGCATACATTAAAGTTGTTAAATACATATTTTAAATGTGAGAGATTTAGTAAAGATTATAATTTCAGGATTTATGTTTATAAATTCAACTTTAATAACAATGCCTTATATTTTTATAGTACTTTATGGTTCAGAAAATGTTTTTCTTTATGTTAATAAATATAATTCTTACAATCCTGTAAAGTTTTTATGACAAAGTATTTAATCTCTATCCAGTGACAGATTGAATATGTGGCCATGATCCTAAACTGAATCTCTCAGTGCCTTGTTTCAGTATCTAGTTTTCTGTGTTTTTGTGTGTAGGTGTGTGTTAGTAAAAATATTATTCAAAGATAAGATATAAGATATGATATTATTCAAAGATATGATAAAAATGACATAAAATCATCTAAAAGAAAAGGATGGAGTAAATGGATTCTGGAAGATCTGTCCCTAGAGTTCTATTTTTCAAACTTCTGTTAGGGATTGGGAGAGTCTAAGCATGTTATAGATAAGATGTTACTTCAAAACTGTAGTTACTTAACAGTTTTACAACATCTGACAATTTCAAATGTTTTTTTTTTTTCCTTGAGATTGTGTTCATTTATTTGATGCCTATATTTACACAGGTTATATAATTTCACCACAAAAACAGTTAAAATAATTAAAGTCAATAACACACTCAAGGGCAAACATTTGCCAGTCACTATATGTCACACTCCTATGTATGAGTTATTGCTTATTTAGGCACTGCAGCCTGAGGTAGAATTTCCCTGAATTATAGCTACCCAAACTCTAAAAATTCTAATTATTTTTGTTATTGGATCAACCTAAGCAATAGAAGCACAGTCAGATTATAACAAAAAAGCAAAAAGACCAAGAGCTTCCCAGAACATTCCTCTAACATAGAAGTTAGACATCTATTCCAAATCAAAAGTTTTTAAATAATTTTGTTCAATTGTATGTCCTGTTCTATTTTATAAAAATGAATCTCTTGTGCCAATGAAATCTTTACTTAATTTATAATGCATAAATGAACTATCTTAACATTCCACCAAATATTAGAAATTTAATGTGAGAATTATATCCTATTATGTATTTGTTTAGTGATTCACAATCTTCAAGGTCTTGATTGATATTGAGCCTCTGCTGCATTATAATTTACTAAATCTTTTCAATAGCAATGAATCATGACAACTCATAAAATACTCTATATAGCCTTGTTTATTTCAAGGACATTTCTCTAATATAGAATAAAATGAAATCAGGTGAAGACAAACCAAATTTTAAAGAGAATACTATTTAGTATTGTGAACTGCATTCCTTGAGTGGCACAAGCAAAATGACTGTCTAGGGTGTGACAAATACAATAAATTAGGAAAGGTGTCTCAGTCTTTAGGATTTTCTACCAAATGGTTTCTTTAATTATTAAATACTGACCTAGTCTAGGAGAGAAGCTAATGAAATCTGGCTGGAAATCTATTGCACTTGACCAAAATGGCCTTCACGTTCCCCTCAGATTGACTAAAAACTTTAGACATGCTTCTTCTTGATTCTTGTCTTCTGACCTCCCTTTTCTTAGAACATTTACTTTAGAAAACTTGTAATTGTCAATCCTTTCTCTGCTCTTTTGAGATGTAAGTCTTTTTTAAAAACCTCTTGTCAGTTTTACAATCAAGGACTATATTTCTCAAAGACCTGGGAGCCATCCCTTTGAAATATAAACTTCAAGGAAGATAGCACCCCTATTCCCAGTTTTCTGTAACAGGACAGCTGCCTAAGAGCATCTTAATCCATGTTATAAAACTCTCTCCTGTCCTGTCCATATCCAACTCCAATTCTTCTAATCTCTCCCACTTTTGTTTTATGAATGTTGTGCTCACACTCACTTCTAGCCTTTCTCTCCCATTGCATAGTCGTGAATAGCCTTCCTTGTCCATTTGACTTTATCCTGTGCAATTTTTCCTTGCCACATGGTAAGAAACAAACTATGAATATCAGAAAATGAGGAAGGAAAACTCTCTTTAACTTATAATATATAGCATTAAAATTAAAAAGTATTTTTGGCTCATGATAAATTAAGCACATTTTAAGCATATGTTTTTGCCTTTCTACTTGCTGAAAATTGCACTGAAATGAAATTTTAAGGTGCAACAAGAAAGAAAATATTAACAATGTAGATAAGAGAATGACTGGGTCAGAGGTGACATTAGTCAACAATTTATGAGAGAATTCATCAAATTTCATGAGGAGAGTAGATGAGAGAGGAATGTGGAAAATTCCAAAGCTTAGGTTCCTAGAATATACTTGGAGCATCTCCAGAGTATATGACAGTCAATGTGCCTGTTATGACATTGATGGGGCTCGGGACTCCTACCAGAACTGCCTACAAAAAACTGAGAAGAGAAGCAGGGTTGCATTTTGAGAACTCATGGAAGCATGTAAAACCAGGCAACTGGATCATTCTGCTCTCATCCCTAGACAGAACTAAGGCTATTAAGTGCAGACTAGGCAAATCTGAGTTTTCAATAAACTGAAAAACAAAACCAACTAAGTTGCCGAGCAAACAAACAACAGTATAAGAGGCTTATTTCCATATTGAGGTTTTTAGGAAAGGATTCTTCCCATTCAGATATTTTGAGAATCCACAGATCTCAAGGGAAAACTGCCTTGTTTCACAGAATTCCTGCTCAAAGAAGAAACCTAAAAGGAGTTCTTCCATATAGCTGTAAAGAGAAAAATGCAAAAATCTACTAACCCTTTTTTGGAGTGTAAATAGACAACTGAAGACAACACATATCCAAAAAGAACTGACAACATAAAAATTAAAACAATAAATAATTATTTCCCTTGAAAACATATATGAAACTCATGGCCCAAATAGAAAGCAAAACACTTGATAAAATGTAAGAGAAGAGAATCCATTACCTATACTTTCTTGTTGAGTTACCTGTGGTGACTTTCATGGAAATCTTGTTTACTTGCTGATATTAAATATTTTTGTAATGAGTTGTAGTCTGGATAACTTATTTTTTATGAAGTCCTGTTTGCACAAAGTGGCCTAAAATTCCTGTTTCTGGGATGAAAAAGGAAAAGCTTCAAGTATGCCCTGATTGGATATTGTTTGCCTGGTGAAACTGGAGGCTGGCTAGCTAGCTGCAAGGCATTTAGTATGATTTGCTTGGGGAACATATTTGGCTTTTTCTAGTTGGCCCTGAGTTATAAGAGAGGGGCAAAAATTAATAAGCTGGTAATTCTTGACCAAATGTAAACAATTTGGGGATGATTGCTACAGAGGCTGCAATCTAGCTTCCTGGGTGGTTCCTGCAGAGAAGATGTGAGAGTTCTAATTTTTAATTTGGTTTGGTCATTGTCTTTTTGTATACTCATTCTCTTAAAGGTTAATTCTCTTAAATGTCCCACAAACCTGAGTTTTGCAGCTTTGACACCGTTGCCTTCCCTCCACCCCACCCCACCCCCACACACAGGTATGCTCACAGAGAGGGCATTAAAATTCCAGTACTGGAGATGGACTACCTGTTGTGGCATTGCAGTGAGCTGAACAGTTCACTGGTGCTAATGAACTCTGGCTTCGTGTTTCCTCCCCCTCCTTCTTCTCTCCCTTTCACTTTGATATCTAGGGATTTTCATTTATTTTTTAATTTTATTTTTTAAAGCTCAGTTATATAGCTAATTTTCTTGTTATATTGCAGACTGCATTTCCATGAATTAGGGGTGTGAGGACTTTGCATATTAGCTTGTCTTGCCACTTTAACCAGAGTGTTTATTACATTTACAGAAGTAAAAATCAAAAGATGAAGATACTTAGAAAAAAAAATTTAAAAGAGGCATAGTCTGACACTCATGTTTAATTTTTTTTGAAAATGGAAAATTTATCATGAGAACTAGTATGGCTTTGAAGGGCAGTATTAAGCTACAAGCTCTAAGCATAAGTTACAAAATTGCAAGGCCTGTAAGGAAAAATATGGTAAAGAGCATTCTCTTAGGGGCACTACATGCTCAGTTTTCTGTAATTATTCACCATTGTTATGGGGATCTTTTTGCTCTAAAGTTCTCAGTATTTAGATGCTGTCTTCTGTGAAATTGTGGTTCTTTCTTTACATCCAACATCTCACACTGTCTCTTTAAAAAAATCAACTATTTGCTACACTTGGCCACACAAAAACACACTCTTATTCAATATTGCTCTACTTTTTCTTTTTTCAAACTTACTTTGAAAGAAGAAATGCAAATTAAAAATAAGAGGCTTAGTTCTCCCTGTTGAAAGTAAAGAAAGAAACTTTCCCCTTTTCTTAGAGCATTACTTTAGGAAACATAATTTTAAGTGCTTTCTCTCTTTGAAATGTATGTAAATATTTTTCGTTGCTAAATAAGCCTCTTGCCAGGACCCAGAAATGTCTTTTTCAAGAACACAGGAACCATCTCTTTCAAATGTAATTATCAAAGGAGATAGAGTCCCTACCACTCAAATTCTGTGGGAGGCCAGGAGCCTACCTAACATAGATAGGTCTCTCCCTGCAAGTTGTAAAACTATCTCTTGTCATAGGATAGAAATTTTATTTTTCCTTCAGTTGAAGACAGTTAGCAAACTCAGATGGTCACCTTAATTACCAGGTGAATTTCAGATGAATATGTATGACAAATGGTGCTTTCCATCCTATTACTTAACAACTAATTATTATTGGAGAACATGTGTGTAATAGTTTGTATCTGCTTGGTTATCTAAAAAGGGTGAAATTTCTGCTTTTTTTTTCAGTGTTTTAGTAAATTGCCTGTGATTTGTATCACATTTTGGTGTATTCAATAATAAAATTGTTTTCTTTCTCTACTACTTTATGAATAGGTTTTCTGGGTTGGCAGAAGTTTTTTGTTTTCAGTTCCCCAATAACCTCCTCTAGAATGGTTAAGATTCTACTTCTAGACAAAAAAGTTTCTGAAAGCTCATTTTATAAAATTCAGAAGATGTTGCAAATCAGTACAAATGGAGAAATCCTTATCTGTGAAGGTTTTCATAGAGATTGCCAAACCATTGGTCCAGAAGGAATTGAGAAAACCTCTCCTGCCATAGGGGCATGAGATTACAGCCTGAGGAATTATGGAATTGCAACCCATTTCTATCATCAGTAATTTGGAATAGACATATGAACAGCTGAAACGGAATCTCCTTCTTTATATCTGTTGGCACAATTGGGAATGATGCTAGATTCATGCACTTCAAAATACATGAAACTTCAAAATCCATGAAACTACCAAGGACCATTTGCCAACAGAGAGCCTGTGAAAATGAAATTAATCAGAGACAAATAGCAGAGCTGAAGCAGAAGTAGCAAGAGAGAGACTTAGAGTCCTAATGACATCCTTGGAATATTTAAGTCTAACTTTTTAGATCCAAGCCATTCTAATTTGTGCTTATATCATTTGCAAAATAAAAATTTGAACACATTCACTGCCTACGCCACATATAATGATTTCATATGAAAGGAGTAAATTTTGAAATATTGTAAGGTTTTATGTATACATTTACTCCTCTTACAAATATTTATTGAACACCTATTACATGACACGTACTCCTCTAATATCAGGGATTCATCAGTGAACATATCAGAGAAAAATCCCTGGATTCAGCTCCTTCAATGCCAATGAGAGTCAAAAAACTAGGTAAAAATCGAAATGCCTAGAAAGAGAGAAAAGAAAACAAAATGATTTATGTAATAAAGTAATGAAGTAACAGGGAGGAGGAGTGGAAACTGTGAGATAAGGGGTCCAGACAGACCTTATAGAGAAGGTGACTTTTTATTCAAAGACCTGAAGGAAATAGAGGGTTTGCCAAGAGTATGTCTGGGCAACACCATCTCAGGCAGCAGGCACAGTGGCAGCACTCTGCAATGGGAATGTGCTTGACATGTTCCAGAGCACTGACTAGACCAGTACAACTGGACTAAGGAAATGAATGAGAGAGGAGATGAGGTGGGAAGGTCGTTTGAGTGAGGTTGGATGCTCCTCAGATGGATTTCAACTTTTTTTTTAATATATATTTTTTTACTTTTTTATAAACATATAATGTATTGTTAGCCCCAGGGGTATAGGTCTGTGAATTGCCAGGTTTACACAATTCATAGCACATACCTTCCCCAATATCCATAACTCCACCACCCTCTCCTTATCACCCTCCCCCTGGCAACCCTCAGTTTGTTTTCTGAGATTAAGAGTCTCTTATGGTTTTTCTCCCTCCCGATCCCATCTTGTTTCATTTATTCTTTTCCTACCCCCCAAACACTCCACATTGCATCTCCACTTCCTCATATGAGGGAGATCATATGATAGTTGTCTTTCTCCGACTGACTTATTTCGCTAAGCATAATACCCTCTAGTTCCATCCACGTTGTCGCAAATGGCAAGATTTCATTTCTTTTGATGGCTGCATAATATACCATTGTATATATATACCACCTCTTCTTTATCCATTCATCTGTTGATGGACATCTAGGTTCTTTCCATAGTTTGGCTATTGTGGACATTGCTGCTATAAACATTCAGGTGCACATGCCCCTTCGGATCACTATGTTTGTATCTTTAGGGTAAATACCCAGTGGGTCGTATGGTAGCTCTATTTTCAACTTTTTTAGGAACCTCCATGCTGTTTCCCAGAGCGGTTGCACCAGCTTGCATTCCCACCAACAGTGTAGGAGGTTTCCCCTTTCTCTGCATCCTCACCAGCATCTGTCATTTCCTGACTTGTTAATTTTAGCCATTCTGACTGGTGTGAGGTGATATCTCATTGTGGTTTTGATTTGTATTTCCCTGATGCCGAGTGATGTGGAGCACTTTTTCATCTGTCTATTGGCCATCTGGATGTCTTCTTTGCAGAAATGTCTGTTCATGTCCTCTGCCCATTTCTTGATTGGATTATTTGTTCTTTGGGTGTTGAGTTTGCTAAGCTCTTTATAGATTTTGGATGCTAGCCCTTTATCTGATGGATTTCAACTTTTGATCTGAATCAAATGGGAAGCCACTTGACAAATCTATCAGAGGATTGCCATCAACTTATATATTAAAATATATTTTTTCCAATTTTTCATTATATACTTTTTTAATAATAATATATGTGATTATAGCAATTAGCATATTTCTCGTACTTACTTCGCACTAATTGTTTCCTCATTCTGATAATTTGGGACTCAGCTCTTTAGACTTAGAGATTAGATGGCGCAAGGGTTAGGACTGGTAGACACAACTTCCTTTAGCCTTACTGACTTTACAAGGAGAAAATACTATGAGTTAATCTTAATGACTATAGTTCATTTTAAATGTTATAGAAAAAATACATTTGTGACTAGAATAAACTTTGGAAACCCTCCCCTTCCTTTTGCTTATCTATCTTATCTTTGTGACACAGTTAAAGCACAGAACTCTGAAACACCTAAGATAAGATTAACCTACCAAACCCCTAGCTCCTGCTCCTAGTAGAAGGAAAGAGAGAGAGAGAGAGAAAAGAAAGAGAAAAAGAAAGAAGAAAGAAAAAGGAAGGAAGACATGTTAGATGATTTTGAAGAAATGTTTACTATAATGAAAAATCAGAAAGTTGATTTTAGTTTGCTTGATTTTTTTATCTTTAAACCTTTTAAGAGTCAATTACTTTGATTGTAATTTTTATAGTGTTATTTTTAAATTTGTATGTGTAAGTGTTGAAAATCTCAAATATGCTGCTTAAGTAGGGTTATGAAGAGAATGTTATCTGTTACCTAGGACAGTCAAATTTTCCTTCAATGATATAGCCTTGTCTTTGGGGTTAAACAGTGGATGTTTAACTGCAATTTAGAAAGTCACCTTTAGTTAAAAATATTTGAGCCATGTTTCCTTCTTTCTCTTCCTAAATGTATTGCTCATATTTTAAGTCCCCATTTTTTCCAGCTTATAACCTAAACCAGAGTGCCTTTTTTTTTTAATTTGTAAAATCAATTAAGAAACAGTTCTCATCATTTTAGATTTGCTCTGTAGCCTCAAAAACAGTAATCTAGAGATTGTGTTTGATTGCTGAAAGGCTGTTATAGAAAATTTAGTCAATTATTAATTCCTACAGTGTATATTTTTATCCTCCCAAAGCTGTTCATTTTGAAAAAAATATCTGGGGAAAAGGGGAAAAGTCCCACAAACTAAAAAAATCCTCACAATTGTTTGCTGATTGTCAACAATGAAACCTGACAACTTAAAATTAAAAATTGATATCAATCAGAATTGATGTCGGTCATAAATTGATATAGGATCAAATTTCATTGTGATGATATACTATCCAATCTTCCCCACAGTATTTTTTTCTTTAAATTATTTAATGAAAAAAAAATAGAGCAAGTTTTTTTATATGCAGGTCAAAAATAATGACTATTATAATGTGGATATATAAAATTCATATAATGGGGGCGCCTGGGTGGCTTGGTGGGTTGAACCTCTGCCTTTGGCTTGGTTCATGATCTCAGGGTCCTGGGATCGAGCCCTGCATCGGGCTCTCTGCTCAGCAGGAAACCTGCTTCTCCCTCTCCCTCTAACTGCCTCTCTGCCTACTTGTGATCTCTCTCTCTCTCTCTCTCTCTCTGTCAAATAAATAAATAAATAAATAAAATTCATATAATGTAAGGAAACAGTCAACAAAACCAAAAGACAACTGACAGAATGGGAGAAGATATTTGCAAACAACATATCAGATAAAGGGCTAGTGTCCAAAATCTATAAAGAACTTATCAAACTCAACACCCAAAGAACAAATAATCCAATCAAGAAATGGGCAGAGGACATGAACAGACATTTCTGCAAAGAAGACATCCAGATGGCCA
>PISX010001699.1:0-173489 GCA_004024625.1 Mellivora capensis | reverse complement strand
AGAAATGACAGATGCTGGCGAGGATGTGGAGAAAGGGGAACCCTCCTACACTGTTGGTGGGAATGCAAGCTGGTGCAACCGCTCTGGAAAACAGCATGGCGGTTCCTCAAAAAGTTGAAAATAGAACTACTCTATGACCCAGCAATTGCACTACTGGGTATTTACCCTAAAGATACAAACGTAGTGATCCGAAGGGGCATGTGCACCCAAATGTTTATAGCAGCAACGTCTACAATAGCCAAACTATGGAAAGAGCCTAGATGTCCATCAGCAGATGAATGGATAAAGAAGATGTGGTATATATACATGATGGAATACTATGCAGCCATCAAAAGAAATGAAATCTTGCCATTTGCAATGACATGGATGGAACTAGAGGGTATCATGCTTAGTGAAATAAGTCAATCAGAGAAAGACAACTATTATATGATCTCCCTGATATGAGGAAGTGGAGATGCAACATGGGAGACTAGGGGGGTAGAAAAAGAAGAAAAGAAACAAGATGGGGTTGGGAGGGAGACAAACCATAAGTGACTCTTAATCTCACAAAACAAACTGAGGGTTGCTGGGGGGAGGCGGTTGGGAAAGGGGGGTGGGGTAATGGACATTGGGGAGGGTATGTGCTATGGCTAGTGCTGTGAAGTGTGTAAACCTGGCGATTCACAGACATGTAACCCTAGGGATAAAAATATGTTTATAAAAAATAAAAATTTAAAAAATTTAAAAAAATTCATATAATGTATTACAAATAATAAATTATAAAGTTAATTCACAAATATATTATTCTCTTTTACTGTCTGTCCCAGTGAAAGTTCTGCCTAAGAAGCATAATGATTAACTTGCCTTAATCTAGTCTATCTACAACCCCAATTGGCTACTGACTGTAGTTTCAAGAACTGTATTGAGTTTTAGGGTGGGTCTGATTGGGTTGAGCCAGTGGCTAGAAAATATTTTCTGTAAAGGGCCAATTAGTAAATATTTTAAACTTTCCTAGCCATGTGATAAAATGAAGGATATTACATAAGTATTTATGTAACAAGGGAGAAAACAAATTTCCACATATTTTATATAGCGAAAATTGAGAACTTTACATATGAACATTAAAATTTGAATTTCCTGTACTTCTCATGTGTCAAAAATATTTTTCTTTTGAATTTTTTAATATGTTTCAAAATGCAAAAAATAATTTTTTATTTCCTAGAGAGTACAAAAACAGGTTGTAGACCAGCTTTGGCCTAGGAATGGAGTTAAAGGAAATTTAACCTCTCTCTGCCCCCTTGCTTATTAGTTGCTGAGTGGCTCAGAATCCAGGCTTAACTATTTTTTTTTAAGATTTTATTTATTTATTTGTCAGAGAGAGAGAGCAAGACAGTGAGCACAAGCAGGGAGAACAGCAGGCAGAGGCAGAAGCAGGCTTCCTGCTGAGCAAGGAACTTGATGTGGGACTCGATTCCAGGACCCTGGGATTATGACCTCAGCTGAAGGCAGACATTTAACCAACTGAGCCACCCAGCCATCCCCAGTCTTAACTACTCTAAATTCCATTCAAATATATAGACCTCCTGTTCACTTCCCATTTTAATCATAGTAGTCTCTCCTCTTTTTTTCACTGTTTGGGTACTTTGTCCGTTTTATTATTATTTTTAAAAGATATTATTTATTTATTTATTTATTTGACAGAGAGAGATCACAAATAGGTAGAGAGACAACCAGAAAGAGAGGGGAAAGCAGGCTCCCTGCTGAGCAGAGAACCCGATGTGGGGCTGGATCCCAGGACCTTGGGATCATGACCTGAGCTGAAGGCAGAGGTTTTAACCCACTGAGTTACCCAGGCGCCCCACTTTGTCCATTTTAAATTATCATGGCCAAAATATTAATTCTCATTACATGCATAAAGATTAAATTTTCTGTTATGAACAATGATACACTATGGTTTATCTTAGTAACATTACATATGATTCTTCAGCTTGTTCTTTTCACTCTAGACGAACATGCAATTCTCCCCTCCTTCTGTCTCTCAAAGGACTTCCTTTACTTGTTTCACATACTATGTATTTATCCTTACACCTATTTGAAAAAAGAAAATCCCTCCCTTTGAAGTAGAACTTATCATTATATGAGGCAAATTAAAGGGTAAGATTATATGGCCACAGAACACAGAACAGATGATGAAATGACTTCATGTTGAAATTACAGAAATTACAGCTATAGCTTCCTCTCTGAGCTCCTGCCTGCTAATACACCAACTATAACTAGACAGAATGGCGAAAGGGAATTAAGACTTAAATGCAGAGGAGTAAAAGGTGAGTCGGGGGATCTGATAACAGAAAGAAATAGGATAACAGATTTTTTATATACTAATTTGCTGAAGATAGCTTCATACGGTAATTGTTTTGGAAGAAGAGCTATTTTTACCAATAAGTTTTAAATGGAGAAGCAATATTCTTATAGGTGTCTATATATAAAAAAGGCTGATTGTTCATAATTTTTTCTGAGTTCATTATCAAAATTGCTACCTTTGTTTTATACCCAAGGTGGATGTTAAATACAGAAACTCAGATTAATAGCCAGTCATGATTAGAACCATGAAAAGAGACATACCGCTGGAATAGAACTAAAAAAACCTTGACCATCAGAGCAGTCTCACTCAGAGATGAACCTGAAAGCCCTCAAATAAGGTAACTTAGGTTGGAAATATGGCTCAAAGTTGAATGTGCTATGTGACCTTGGGAAAGTTAGCAACCTTTCATAGGACTTAATTTATGCATTTCTGAAATAATAAACCAATTTAGAGAATAATTGAGATAATTTGTGTGTATACAGTTCCCACATACCACCTAGTTTTATTCAATAAGTGGTCATTGTATACTTAGAGATGTCCTAACTACTGAGTGCTCAGAGCTTCTGAATTTTAGAAAGAGCAAAACTGTATTAAGAAAAATAGACACTAATAACCAATCCATATTTTTTAAGAACTGTGTTTGGTATTTAGCAGACAGGTTAAGCATTTGTAAA
The DNA here is from genome assembly GCA_004024625.1 of Mellivora capensis. Taxonomy (NCBI): domain Eukaryota; kingdom Metazoa; phylum Chordata; class Mammalia; order Carnivora; family Mustelidae; genus Mellivora; species Mellivora capensis. The sequence continues at coordinate 170,474 of PISX010001699.1, read as the reverse complement.
AGTCTCTCCCCTTTAATAACACAGGAGTTTTAGGGGCACCTGGGTGGCTCAGTTGGTTGAGCGACTGCCTTTCCCCAGGGTCATGGTCCCGGAGTGCCAGGATCGAGTCCCAGATCAGGCTCCCAGCTCCATGGGGGAGTCTGCTTCTCCCTCTGACCTTCTCCCCTCTCATGCTCTCTCTCACGCCTGCTCTCTCTCTCTCTCTCAAATAAATAAATAAATAAATAAATCTTTAAAAAAAAACAACACAGGAGTTTTACAAAATGATTACAAATAAAGCCACTTATTTTTATTTAACTTGGGATAAACTCTGATTTTAAATCTCAACAAATGGCTAACACAAGAAGAAATCCAAATGAGGAAAGTGATTATTAACTAACTTCTGTGTGTGTTTTTTGTTGGTGGTGGTTTTTTTTTTTTTTAGATTGGACAGCAACAGTTATTTCTACTTGATTAGAATGTGCCATAGGCAGGGACAAAATGTCCACTAATTAAGGAAGTTAAATAACCTTCATACATTTTAATAATCAAAATGTTTTTAGTTCTTCATTTGAAAATTAGCTTCTAGTCAATTATGCAATTATCAAATTGTTACAGTCAAAATATTTGTGTTCGCTCAATGGATGGGTCTCCATGACACCCTGTTGTACAATAATTATTCTCATGTATATGGCAGATGTTCTCAATAATTTCCCGTTATTGTCATCTGCACTTTTCAGTTGTCACCACCACCATGATAAATTGACCTGCTTCTTACGTTATTCCTTAATATCCACTTCTAAAATTTAAGGTTCATTAAGTTCATAATACATTTTATACTTTCACCTGCAGAAAGTCCTATTTTTAAGTACAAGGTATTTTGACGAAGTATTTTGACAAACTTAATCTTTTGGACAAAAAATTTAGATAGACAACTTTTACCAAGAGAGACAAATCAGTGTAATGCTTTGTTATACAATTCATCACTATATTTGGGACAGGTTTAGAAAATATAAAGATCTAAGTGCAACATTTTGTTTCTATTATAAACCTAGTTTAATAGAAAAAAACATAAGTGTAAAATATAAGAATGAATAATATTTTATCATTCGTATGTTTTTGTCTATGTTTATGTGAAGGCAACTTGTGACAGTGTGATTTTACAAAGTCCAAAGTAGCCAGGATAGCTTTCTCAACATTACATAAGAGTGTTCAGTATGGTAAAGCAAATTCTAAGAAACCCTGGCAGTTGTGATTCCTAGTGTGGGCATCTACAAATGTTAACTCTGTTCTTGAAGGTAGATTAATTCTGCTGCAGAGTGAATGCTACTGATGGGTTGAATGACTTTGGCAGGTAGGTGTATTTTCTCTGATTTTGATGGTTTTTCCAAAACACATTAATTTTTAGGAAGATTTCATTAAAAATAAATTTTAATATTCTATCTGCAAAAGCTATTAAAAATGTAAAAAGTTCTCAATGTTAAGATGAAAGAAACATTTGATGTTGATCTTTGGAAGGACAATAAGGTAAATTTGCATTTTATTTGAAAGAATTTTCTAAAATGATTCCAAGATTTTCTCATGATATTGAAACATATAAACTCCAAGTTTTCTTGAAATACATACCTTGATTATATAGCACAAGAGACAATATATAACAAAATTATTTATATTTAATAATAGATTTTTTTATCCTGTGTATTTATGGTTAAAAACTATTTGAAATTATTCTACTATTCTTAGGTCATATTTGGCACTGGTTTTAAATTGTGATATAAGAGGTTCTGGGTCACTAGAGCAGGAACAGCCACTTTAAGAGAAAAGAAAAAATTGATTGAAGGGGCAGGGGTAATGGAGGCATATCTTTGGCAGAAAATCTTGACATTAATAGAAACGGGGTTATGTACTGAAAAATATAGCATTCAGTAAGAAAAGCTTAGTGTTAGTTCAAAGTAGTTAGAAATATTAGAAATATTCATAGGACAGACAGAAAGACAGGTTACCTTTTAAAGAAGACCTAAATTAACTAAGTAAAATTTTGTATAAATTGGGACAAAATGCTAAGCATAATGAGAAGAAAATAAACAAGAAGGGTATCCTTATTTCAAAGGTATATGTCTCTCTAGTTATTAATTTGGTGTCATACCAATAGTAGAAAATTTAGCTCTTTAAAGTAGGATATTAGCTGATGCCTACGACCCATGTGACCTTGAGCTAGTTGGTTAACCTTGCTGCCTTCTGCTTCCTCTCAAGTCAAATGAGGGTTATATGAGATTATATAAATCTATAGCCTCAAACAGCAGGTACTCAATGAATTAAAACCATTATTCTTATTGGAGAATGGAGTAGTTTGTTTATTCAAATATTCTGGCTAATGGGGAAATATAACATATGCCATGTGCAGGATTCATTTTTAATACAGTACAGATTTGAGAGAAGTCACAAAAATAAATTAGAAGAGAAACACATTTAAAAATTCAATGTTTCAATTCAAAGGTTCCATTCAAAATAACCATTATTAATATAAATTATCCTTTTACTCTAAAGATTTAGGTGTCTCATTTAAACATCTTTATGCTTTATTTGAGATTTAGTAGTCTCTGTCCATGTTTAATAAATTATTAAATTATTCCATGACATAATCTTTTTAAAAACATGCCAATTTGATCAATATATGCCCTAAATTTTTGTATATGTTATTTTGCAATCTAGTTAATAAGTAGGACGTAAAGGTGCATTTTCTTATTTCCTATATTTATTAGAATTCCTACTGGAATGTTAGCTCCTTGTAGTCAGGCACTGCATCTACATATTTTTTGTACTTTCAATGACATGACACATTTTTGAAATATAAATGTTTAATAATCAATGACAACTATTATTGCTTGAAATATGCATACACATGTTCATATATATGTGTATCCATGTATATACACAGATATTTTCAAATTGTGATCAAATGGGGGTTAATGTAAATCTTTCCTTTTTTATGCCATTTTTTAATTGGTACCAGACTAACTTTCCTATCTGCTATTTAAAAGTATGAAATTGCTAGGGATGTTACTGGGAGGCAATACATATAGAAAATCAAGGAATTAGGGATCTGGAGCTTGTCCTAGGTTATTATTAATTATTAAATACTGGATATGGATCTTTACTACAAGCTTCTGGAAGGGCATTTTTAAAGAACATAAAATTTCATTGTAGTAATTTGTATCTTGTGACTGTACTGGTCATTTATCAGTTCTAATAGTTTTTTGAGGGAGTCTTTAGGGATTTCTGTATAGTATCATGTAATTTGCAAATAGTGACAGTTTTTCTTCTTTTTATCAATTTGGATACATTTTATTTCTTTTTCCTGTCTGGTTGCTGCGGCTAGGACTTTTTAGTAGTATGTTGAATAAAAGTGTTGAGAGTGGATATCCTTGTCTGATTCCTGACTTCAGAGGAAAAGCTCTCAGCTTTTCACCATTCAGTATGATGTTAGCTCTGAGGTTTTCATATATGGCCTTTATTATACTGAGGTATATTCCCTTTAAACCTAGTGAGTTGAGAGATTTTTTTTTTATCATGAATGGATGTTGTACTTTGTCAAATGCATTTTCTGCATCTGTTGAGATGATTATATGGTTTTTATCCTTTCTCTTATTAATGTAATGTATTATATTGATTGATTTGCAAATCTTAAACCACCTTTGCATCCTCAGAATAAATACCACTGGATGGTGGTGAATGATTTTTTTTAATGTTTTGTTGAATTTGGTTTACTAATATTTTGTTGAGGATTTTTGCATCTGTGCTCATCAGAGATATTGGCCTGTTGTGTGTACCCCTGTGTTTTTGAAACATTATTTATAATGCCAAAAATATGGAAGCAACCCAAGTGTCTATCAATAGATGAATGGTTAAAAAAAGAGTGGTATATACATATATAAGGGAATATTACTCAGCCACGAAAAAGAATGAGATCTTGCTGTTTGCAACAACATGGCTATACCTAGAGGGTGTAATGCTAAGTGAAATAAGTCAGAAAAAGTAAAATACCATATGATTTCACTCAAATGTGTAGTTTAAGAAGTAAGCACACACACACACACACAAACAGACTCTTACATACAGTGAACAAACTGGGGGCTGTGGGAGAGAGCTGGGTAAGAAGATGGGTGAAACAGATAACGAGGACTGAAAGGTATAAGCTTTCAGTTACAAAATAAATAAATCATGATTGTAAAACAAGATTATAACAATGTTTAGCAGCAGATGGGGACTACACTTATCATGGTGAGCACTAAGTAATGTATAGAATTGTTGAATCATTATGTTGTAAACTAATATAACACTATATGTTTATTATACTTTAGAATATAATATAACTAATATAACACTGTTTATTATCCTTCAGAATATGAGAATGTATTCTGAGCCAAGAAAGAGTACAGCAGAAGGGCAAGAACAAAATGACATCCAGGAAGAATGGGAAGAGTGTTGATAATTCTCACTAAAAAAAGAGAATAAAATATCATGGTCGGGGAACCAACCAAAGTGGATGACCTAATAACTGAGAGTGAGAGCAGGAGAGAGCAGTGAGAGCCCTTCAATCAGAATTTATTTTCTGATTTCAGTAAAGGAAATGATAATAAAGGAAATATGAGTCTTGCCTAAGAACTCAAGAAGAGAAATCAGTTGAAGAGATAAAAACCCAGTGCTCTGCATACATAGGTGGCCTATCACAATTAATAACCAAAGGCCTTAGAAACAGATCATTTTATCAGGAGTTACAAAATTAATATCTCAATGATTTTTATACCAAAATATTCTGTTTCCTAATGTTCCCATAGTCAGAATTTGAAATTTGTCTTTATTCCCTGCAAAACTTCCTAATTATATTATTTTCTAGTGAAATTACACTGCATGTATCTTAAAAAAGTCAAAGAAAACACCTTAATTATGAAATTGGCTGATAGGTCTGTCTGTATGCTCTGATTAGCCAGATGCTCTAAAATAAAGATTTTTTTCTTCATTTACTTTCTACTAGTTTAATATTGAGATAATACATGCCGTTTGATATATCTTCAATTATAATTCAAACTTCTCATAACTCCAGGTGGCTCACTTAGGAACTCTGCTGCATTTTTAATTATTATAACAGCATTAATTATCATTCAAATATGTATTTTTTCACTTTTATGCAGATTGACAATAAAATTCTTCCTTTTCAATGATAGCATTTGGTTGGAGTTTATCATCTTTTTTTTTTTTTTAGATTAATCCACCACTTGGAGTTACTCTGTTTGTTCTTTGATATCTTCTCTTCTTTAGCTCTTCAATAAAGAATGGTGGGAGTTTCTGCAATTTTAAAAGTGGTTAGCTGGGACTAGCTATAATTTTTATTTTTTCTTTTCATGTTTCTAATCAGTGGATTAAATATTATTGGCTTTAAACATGAATTCAAAGTTGGTTATTATTATTTTTTTCTCTCTAGCTTAAAGCATTTATTTTGAAATGGGCTTTTTTAATGATCTTTTTTCTTTAACCATTAAAGTCCTTAGACTGAAAATGTTCATTAAATTTTTCCCTCAGTATTGTATTGAATAATGATTATTATCCTAGATGGTTAGGAACCCAGTAGATAAATTTTCAGGTAAATTTTTTAATGAAAAACTAGCAAACTCATATACTTAGTTTAATCAAGACATTTCTCTGAAATAAGTGCTTATCATTATAGTTAATTTTAGAGATACTTAACTAGCAAACACATCACTAAATGTCTGTGAGGATTATTCAGTTGTCAATTTTCTGGAAAACTTGAACTCAACCAGTGTTTGATTTAAATCATGACAAATCCAAAATATTTGGATATCACATGCTGTAATAGGTCATATTAAACCAGTGATTTCTGGACAGCAAATTACTTGTAAATCGTTTGAATGGACTTCTTAATATATCAGTATATATAGTCTATCTACAGCTTCTAATAAAAGTGTAACAGCTCATCTAGATTTATATGGCCAGGGGAATGAGAATTTTTCTAAACTTAATCAGTGAATGTAATTAGTTGGTAGCCCAGCTAACATTTTTCAGTGTTATCCACATTTATCTATTTCTAAAAGGACTGAAAAATGTTCATTTAAATTAGTGATATTAGTATGTCCATCCTTTTATAATTCAATTCTAAAATTAGACCAGAAATTTCACACTTGAGTAGATGTATGCATTCTCTATTTTATTTAATCAATATTTTTGAGAGTCTACTGTGCCTTAGAAACTTTTATAGGTATTAAGGCCCATGCAAATAAGATGTTTTTAAATGGTTCCATCACTGCCTTAAAAGAATTTACAGCCTAGTACATCACTCTTCAAACTTGATATTGATGTTATCAGACTACTGATGCCTGGGTTCCACTACAGTGCCCAAGATTCTGATATAATTGAAATGGATATGGTCTAGAAAAGCTTTTTAAAATCTCCAGGTGATTCTAATGTGTAGGTAGGATTGAGAACCGCTGATAATGAAAGCTATACATTAGCCAATACAGAGCTCTAACAGAAGTAATTACAATTGAAGAACTTGACAATTCCTCCTAGGAGTATTGAAAAGGTCTTCACCAAAGAGGTTGAATTGAATCTTGGAGGAGAAGCAGTCATCACTAGGCAGCTTGCAGACGAATCCTGAAAGGATAGTCCATGAGAGGCAGTAGTAAGGCTATTAAAGAGTATGTGGTGCCAAGTGTGCTTGAACAGACTGTGTATACATAAGCAGAGGGAAAACATGAAGCTGGAAAATGAGGTTGAAACCAGATAATGGAGTTATAGCAGAGTATTCTGTAAGCAAAAGGCTTCTCCTATTTTTACATTTTCTTTTTATAGTTAGTCATATTAAAAGTAGCTTATCATATTTATATATTTTCTTTTAAAAATGGAAAGTATGACAGCAGGTGGAATGGGAGGAGACTGGAACAAAAACAATGCTCTTACCTAAAGGAGGTGTTAATTGCCTGAATATGGTCAGTAACAGAAATGTTTCCGAAAACATAACGTTCATTGGTTTAGTAACAAAACATTCATTGAAGAATGTTGTTCACTGAGTAATGTGATGCCTGGAGATAAGTCAGTGAATAAAACTAGTATTTGCTAATAAGGAACTTAATGTGTACAGGATAGATTCCTTTAGTGATGTATGAAGAACTCTATGTGAGTTCTGAATAGGTGCATGACTTTTTAAACTCTCTAAAATGTTTCAGAGCTACTGGTTAAAATAAAGGGCCGTGGAAATATAATAGCCAATGTTTATTCAGTATTTGTTTACATTCTTAACCTCTTATATGTTATGCTGACCATTTTGTTTGTTCTGAGATATATTCCCTGTCCTTTCTTGCTCTGCTCTGTATTAAGGAGAAAATTATTTTAACCAGGCTCTTTTGCCAATTGGTTTCTAGTTAGATTCAGGCAAGGGAAGCTAGGGAACATTAAAGAGCTACAAGTAGAGCAAAATCAGTGCCTCTCTCCTCTTTTCTCTTGCTGATCTGGCAGGGTCTCTGTCCAGGCAGGGCCAGCATCAGATTTCCAATTTTCTGTCTGCAAGCTCCTCCCTCTGTGCTCTCAACTCCTGATAGATAGTTTGAGATCCTGAGGGAACCCAGGGGCTCTTTGTCCTTTAGCCTTAGGAGAAATATTTTCTTCTCTCTGTTAATCTCTGCATTATCTTACCATCTTGTTTATCCCTTCCACTCTTACAACACTTTTGTAATCAGTGCCCCATCTTAAATTCCTCTATTGTTCTACTTCGGTTAGTTTTTATTTTCTCTCTAGAACTTCAACAAATACACATGACATGTGTTTAATTCTCAAAACAACCTTAAAATGTAGGTGCTATTCTACTCCCACTAATAGATGAGTTAAATGAGGTATAGAATGGTTAAGTAACTTGCCCAAGGTCACACCACTAGTAACAGGGCTAATAAATAAAACCCAGGTTGTCTGATTTAAAATTCTGTGATTTTTCACTATTACTCTGATAGCTTCTAAACTTTGTTTACTGGGATCCACAAAAGAAATAGATTTTATGTCAAACCACTGAACCCACCCTCATATGAATACTTTTGAAATACAACTTTTACTAAAGAATATATTTTCTTTTGTGTAAGTCATTGTAAGTAATACTAGATGGTATAAAGACAACTAGATTCTATACCCCAAGAAAGGCTTGTTTTGTTTTTTTCACTTTCACTTTTCTGCTCTGAGTGGTCAGTTAGGAACCTAATGATGAAGTATAGTTGGATGGAAGGCAGGCAGGGACAAGGAGCCTCCACCCTAAGAGGAAACCACCCTTAAGAGTATTTTATACCACCCTAGAAGGAGACCTCCACCTTTTCACATGTGATGGATGACAAAAACCTGATTGGATGACAGCCTCATGGAGGGTTATTCAAATAAAAACAGCCTGCCAACCAGCCCATAAAAACCCCTAGACTTAGAAACTCCGTCTTGGGTCCCCTCCCTCTTCGAGAGCTTTGTACTATTCCTCAATAACTTTACTATCACTCTATAAACTTGGCTTTGCTGCCCACCACTCTCCCTCTAGTCTACCCCTTCATTCTTCCAAACAGCATGACCAAGAACTATGGACACCAAAGGAGAAGGAATCCTGCAACACTAGTAGTTGAACATTTCATATGACCTCCAGGTTCTTCACTCGAACCTTCTGGTCAACTCACGATCAAACAAAGACTACTGTGTTAAGGGCATACACATTTTCTTCAACTTTAGCTTATAGAAACAAATATTTGGTTCACACTCCAGTGGCTGGAAGTAGTTGTCATCCCACCTACATGCAAAGGGATTTGGATTTATAGTCTATCTTGGGTACCCAGGGTGAAAATGAAAGCAATCTGGGGAACTTATATATTGTCCCTGATAAAGTGGGCCTTGTTAATGACCTGTGTGGATTAAAGAGTGCCACAAGTTCTTTGCCACTCCTCTAATGAAGAAATGGAGTATATTTCCCCCTGTTTTTGCATCTAGACTGGCCTTACTGTTTGCTTTGTCTAATAGAGAATGGGAGAAATGATTCTTTGCTGTGCAGTCATTAAGAAACTGTCATGATATCTTGCTTATTCTTCTGGAGGGAGAGGCCACATAGAGAACCCATGGAAAAGGAAACATCACAAGGAAGCAGAGAACATGTGAAGCCCCAGCCTACAGTCCCAAGACCCCCACATATGAGAAGCCACCTGAATACAATTGAGTTGATGACTCTAGTTGACACCATCTAGGACAGAGGAACTACCTGTTCAACCCATAGAATAATAATAACTAGTAAGTTGTTATTAAGCCACAAGATTTAGAGATAGTTTTCTGGAAAACTGAGACAATAACAAATATGGTTTTTACTTTTTCTCACACACACAGAGAACACTGACAGCCTCCCCAAGAGTTAAAAAAAATCCATCCAAACTGCCTTCTGCTAAAGGTCTGTGATCCCCAGATAATACAAAATACTTTCCATCTTGTCTATGTGTGACTATTTGTGGTTCACCATTGTTCTCTAAGGCCCTCTATCTGCCATGAGTTTAGTGATTGTATGTGCTATATTATTTTCTATTCTATTCTATCATAGTCTATTAAATTTTATTTTATTAAAACTGTGGGTCACATGACCCACTAAATTGATTTCATGACCCCCTAATATTAGATCATAAAGCACAGCTTGAAAAACACTGCATAACACTATACTGCCTCTCATAAAACTGATTAGTTAAGTTTTGTATGTGTCAGGGAAGGACAAGTAAAGAGCAAGGTTATGGAATGATTTTAAGTAGGGGAATGACATGAAAAGATTTTCATTTCATAGTAATCACTTCAGCAGCAATATGGAGCACTGATTGGAAAGAAGCGAGGAAGGAGCAACAAAGGTATTTAGGTAATAATTTCATGAGACTGAGGGAAAAGACATAAATGAAGATGATTTCATAATCTTGACATCTTTTTTGAATGTATGCTATTAACCAGAGAAAGGAAGACAAGTGTATGCCTGCTCTTACCAAAGGGGATGAAGTGATTCCTAAGACATACAACACACTCTATTTAGATGTCTTTTTATGAGAGAACACGGGCTATTTCTTGTAATTTTTGGAAGTACCTCAATAGGCAATGGAGGCCTATAAAGATAATTGATAAAGGAATGAAGGTGACAAATATGAAATAAAAATAAGCAAAACTGGTAAACTATCAAGTATATTTTGAGGTTCTAAATGAAGCATCAAACAAATGTGGTGTGTGTGTACATGTGTATAAAATCTGTGTATGCCTATGTAGTAGACTTTCAATTAAAAAAAACTGAACATCAAAACTTTCAGGGAATTGTTTTTTCTGGGCTATCCTTTTAGAAGAAAGGAAAAAAAATGAAATATCTTGGGTTCTAAGGGATTTGGATAGACTTGGTACAGTCTCCTTTATTTCCACCAAATACTCTTGTATTCAGTGAGAGTTAGTTTTCCTAATGGTGACTTGGGGTGGGGGGGAAATCACATGGTCACTAAAGAACTATGAGATATTCCATTCATTTTATAATATAAATTATGACACACATTTTTTTTTTAAAGATTCTTAACAAGGATTCATTTCCTTAAATCTCCTTTAATCAAATAATCATGCCATTGGAATTTCATTTAATTAAGATGCTATGGCAGTATCATGAGGAAAGAAGGATTTTAAGAAGGGAAATGGCCTGGACAATAATAATATTTTTTTAAAAGAATACATCATTTAAGGTAACATAAAAATGGTATGATTAATCCATTCAAATGCTCTGCACACTACACTGAGCCATATACCAGGACTTTCTGCATAAGATAGTCAACATTATCACACCCCCTTGTTATTGCTATCATGATGATTTATGTACTGGAAACTGCAAGGCTTAGCTTGCTATTTTTGCTTTTCAAAAAAGAGGCCTGCTATGAATCATTTAAAATACTTGGAAATGTATTTTATAAAAAATGGTTGCCTTATTTTTTCTCGTATACTGAAAAGGAAAGATGATAGAAATTTAAACTTTGTACTAAGTATTCATGACATTTCAGGTGAGTTGATGGGACTCAGGAGTAGACTACATTTCTTTAAGAAATTCACTTGATAATTATGGAGATTTATTTTTGTTATGATTCCTCAAACTGACTTCTCTTTTCAGTTTGGTTCCTTTTCTTATTAAGCTCTTCATATTTATATGAGTCCTACATAACACTTACTTTTAAAATACTATTATTATTACACGATTTAATTTAATATTCATATAAAACATAAAAAGCAATACATATTTAATTTACTTACATAATTTTGAATAGTTAGATTTTATTCTTTTGCAGGTTTCTTGACAGATGTGATCTGTGATACTTGCTGGCCCGAACTCAGTCTGATACTATAAGTGAAGGTTTAGAAACAATTTCTTCTACGTAGACAAAAAACCAAAAACCAAAAAACACCTCACTAAATCATCTCAAAATAGACATCTGTTGTGATTTGTAAGGAAATTCAGCTAAAGGACTTTTTTTTTTTTTTTTTAAGATTTATTTGTCTTAGAGAAAGTGGGATGGGCGGGGGGAGGCAGAGGGAGAATCTTAAGCAGGCTCCACAGCCCAGAGCAGAACCCAGTGTCATGACCCTGAGATTATGATCCTGAGACCATGACCTGAGCTGAAACCAAGGCTCAACTGACTGAGCTACCAGATGCCCCAAGACCTTAATTTAATTACTATATGGAGAATAGAAATTATAGAAGTCATACTCATAATTATTATGCATCAGAAAATTGTGTGGAGGTGTTTGATTTGAAAAGGAAGTGTGCAATCCAAAATGCTGTCTTTTACCAAACAAGTTAGATATGAAAGAATAGAACTACAAAGATTGACAGAATCTAGAGATGTTACTATTAATTTGGGTTGAACTAAAAATGACTCAAAATGATGAAAGATAGGGGTGCCTGGGTTAAAGCCTCTACCTTCAGCTCAGGTCATGCTTCCAGGGTCCTGGGATAGAGCCCCGTGTCAGGCTCTCTGCTCGGCGGGGAGCTTGCTTCCCCCTTCTCTGTCTCTGCCTGCCTCTCTGCCTACTTGTGATTTCCTTCCGTCAAATAAACAAATAAAATCTTTAAAAAAATGATAGAAAAACTTATACCAAGTCTAATTAAAACTTTTGATGCTATTAGATTTGTAATTAATATTCTGGGGATGATATATATAGTATCTATTAAGAAGGATCATACCAGTTAACATTTATTGAGTACTGACTATATTCCTAATGGTCTTGTAAATTCTTTTGATATATTAAACTATCTAATCTTCATGAATACTACCTGAGATAAAGACTATTAGGGTGCCTGATTTACAAATGAAGAAATGGAAGATCAGAGAAGTTACACAGCATTCCCAGATACGACAAGGAAAGAAGCAGAACTAGAAAACAAATCCAGGTATTTTGGCCCATCCAGAATACCTCTTATTAGTCAATTGCAATTGGTTTACAGGAGGTATATGATAAGTCCCATGGCTCTACTACTGAAATAGAAGCATAGCTTGATAATTTTCTTTAATGATTAATAATCTAAGAAAGAATTAACAAAGAAAAAATCATCGTGTGTGTGTGTGTGGAGTGTGTATTTCAAAAGAAAAATAGAACTAGATCCCTCAATGCAAAAGCTATAAGAAATTACAAGGAAGGAATAAAGCAGTGGTCATCAGGCTTGGCTGTGTAAACACCAAAATGCATGACCTTTTTCCTATGTGTGGAGAGAAACAATGTCCAGAACTCATTTCCAAATCTATTCATTCCTAAAGGCATCTGTCTGAAATTAAGCCTGATGCTGAAGATGAACGTTGATCTTTTTTTTTCCAGCCTCTTCTGTACAATGCAGGCTCCCAACTGACATGCTATAAAACTTCCCAAACACCAAACAAAAGGGCAATTTGGACTATTGGCATCTGCATTAAGAACATGAATGACGCTAGTAACTGGGTCATAAATCCTTTCAAAAATCAGATTATTTCTAATTTTTTGACTCAAAAACATTGAAGGGGGACCTAATGGTAATAACTGATTAAGAAAAATTTTTGAGAATATTGTTCACTTCATGATCTTTGGTGTTAAAATTGGAAGAAATTCCAAGAACGTAATGATTCCAAAAAAAATAAAACATTTTCCTTTCCTATATATTTCTTTATAGAATAAAATGCATTTTCAGGTTTTATTTCAACAAAAATAAAAAATAAATTAGATTTCAATAGTTTAACAAAATTAAATTCTGTATGTTCTAACATGTACTAGTCATATGGATACCTAAAACACTTGGGGAAAAGTCTCATCTATCTCATTTAATTAGACAATTTTTTTTAAAGATTTTATTTATTTGAGAGAGAGAGACAGAGAGAGCAGAGATATTGCTAACAGAGATAGTGAGAGAGAGCAGGAATGGGGAGGAGAGAGGAAGCAGGCTCCCTGCTGAGCAGGGAGCCCAATGTGGAGCTCCATGTTAGGACCCTGGGATCATGACCAAAGGCAGATGCTTAACCAACCAATCCATCCAGGCACCCCTAATTAGGCATTTCTAATAAAATCTTACTTACTATATTTAATTATTCATCAAAATCTGTAATGATTTTGTAAATGGTTTTGATCAGTGCTGCACTTAACACCTGGGGTCTTAGAGGCTAAATAAGTAAAAAAATAACCTCAATATATACACATATTTTACTGCAGATAGAACTATTTTTACCTCAATGAGGTAGTTGTCTCCCTAGAAAACATTCAGATGCCCACTGTCCCCATTGCCTCCAGGCTGATCTCAGAGTCTGGTCTCAGAAGAGTCTTAGGGAAATACAGTTCCTGCTCTGTGAGGAAATAATATACATCAAAGAAATCACAGGATTTGGCTAACGATGACCTTAAAAAACAAGGGAACATCTTTGTGAAGCTCACGGGGGCTCATATTCTCTTGTTTGCAATTAACAGTGGAGATGCTGCCATGCAGCTGGGCTTCCTACTATCTGTAGGAATCACAGTATGTGAAGGGAACAAAGGGCAGCATTTAACTCACAGAGGTGAACTGGAGTGATTGTGGAAATGGGAAGCAATGTTAAACTGGCAACTAGGGTTCTTTGGTAGAATAGACTGTAGAGGTCAGACTGTTTGGGGGTTTCAGGGTTTTTTGTTGTGTTGGGTTTGTTTTGTTTTTCTGAGGTCAAATTTTGATAGAACAGGTCAGAAAAATACAGAGAGTGGAATGTGGAGTGTAGGTGGGGAGTAAATAAGGAATGACCAGCAGAGGATGCCACTCAGGTTTCTAGTGTCTAATCAGTCCTTTGTCTAGATGAAGAAACTCACACCTCAAACACAGGAGAAACAAATTCCTGCCAGTCATTATTTTGCCATGGCATGATCTCAGTTACTTTACATATAACACCTGGAAACTAACCTGTTATTAGCTGCCATCATGACTCTTCATGGGAGGTAGCACCACAAAGAGGGGAAGAATAAAGTGTTAATTAATCTAAAGACTAACCTAGTCTCCACTGTGGTGAAGGATTATACATCTATCTTGGATAATATTTGCTTTTTTTTTCCATAACACATTCCATATTCCCTCATCTTATACTAGCACCCAAGTTGGTGGTTCCTATTTTTGTATCGTCTTGAGATTATTTAAATTCCGACTGTCAAAGGATCTGTTTCATCTCTATAGGGTTGTTGCCATTTTTTATGGTTTTCTAGTGCTGAATATGGTGTACTAAGCACCACCCCATGAATCCCTAAACTTCCAGACTCAGTTCTTCTAATCTCCACTGTGCAGCAGCAATCGCCGTGGATTGCATAACAACTACAGAACCTGTGTCATATTGATAAGTTTATGGGAAGAATCAAAGGAAGGCAGTGGGACTTCTTATAGCACTGATAACTAGAAATACTTAATTCATCTGTAGGTGTTCTCATAGCTTGGCAATCCAGTGTAAAAACATCCATCATAACTTGGAAGGGAAAAGGTAAAGGGAAAAAAATCATCCTGGAGTCATTAGGCAATATGTATTCTTTGCTTTTTTACCAAATCTTCTTTTCAAATCAAAACCCTTTTCTTCAAATAATTTGCTAAGGGTTAAATAAAAATTGAGGAGGATAGAGTCAGTAGGGGTAAAAGAAAGGGAAGTGAGAAAGTGCTCAGAGGATGAAGATTTTTTTAGGTAAAAGGCCTAACTGTTTATGAAAAGGACAGAAAAATAAGTCTAGGGCCATAAACTTAGAAAACTTTCTAACCCACTTGTTCCTTGCAAAAGTATAGAGACATCCATATCACATATACATAAGCAGCCAAAAAGGATTGCTGTCAAATTCTATGCAAAGCTTATAAGAGGAAAGAGAATAAGAAATAGAATATCATCCCTACAGGCAATAAAATCACACCAAAAATATACAGAAGAGAAGAAAACTGTCACCTAATATTTCAAAACAAGCTAAAATAACTTAAAAATAAAAAGAAATATGAAAGAACAGCATAAATATGTTTTGGAACACTTGAGAAGAAATAAATTAGAAGAAAATTAAATTTTGAATGAAAGAGATGAAGAATTCAATAAAAAAAAAAGATTTTTATAAATCCCAACTGAAGAAAAAACTGGAAAGAACACAAATGTGTAACAGTGGGTATCACCTCAAGAAAAAAAGGAATTGGGCAGGTGGAGAATTATTTTTTTTTAAAGATTTTATTTATTTATTCGACAGACAAAGATCACAAGTAGGCAGAGAGGCAGGCAGAGAGAGGAGGAAGCAGCCTCCCTGCGGAGCAGAGAGCCAGATACGGGGCTCAATCCCAGGACTCCGGGATCATGACCTGAGCCTAAAGCAGAGGCTTTAACCCACTGAGCCACCCAGGCGCCCCGAGAATTATTTTTTAATCAAAGGCAATAAAATTTTTTTTTTCAGAGAAAGAATGGATGTGGAGAGAGACAAAAATCCAACATATCATTGGACTTCACAAAAAAAGAAGAGCCAAAAGTAATTGAGCAACACACATTCTAAAAACTAACCAAGAATACTTTTGGAAAAGAAAAAAAAGAAAATACATATTGTAAAGACACATTGATTACTGGGAAAATAAACCAGATAAATATATTAGTTTATGTATAAATATTAAACATAACATATATATTAAATATTAATATTAAACTAGTAATAAGTAAACTAGAATGACCAACAAAAGAATATATTTTGGTAATATTACTAGATTTCAAAAAATATAAAATATCCTTTGGTCAAAAGATATTTGACAGATATATTTTGTCAAATAGAAATGTAAATGCAGCTTACTATTACAAATAGTCAAGAATTCAGGAAATGTTATTCATGAACCATTCTTGAGGAATTGACTCAAGAATGAGGTATGGGAATAAAAGTAATTAGACAGTAAATAAGAACTGGAGTGATAATTAGATACATATTTATCAGGAGAACTAAAAATAAATGATAGCCATAAAACAGAATATATCATATACAATGGCAGTAAGACTTCCCAATGTAGATGCAGTATAAAAATAAAAAATGTGCAAGAAGTTAGGGGGAATATGTGAAATACATTTTAATAGGATATTGTCCACAAGCGACAAAAATTTGTTCTTGGTAAACAAAAATATTTTAGATATTACAATATTGTTTGGCCCTATAAAAGGCCACAGTACATAAACAGTTTTATATAGTATGTTGGTAGTGATAAAATTTCATGGAGAGGGGAACAGGGAAAAGAAATGTGTAAAAATGTTCCTTCAGGAAGAGAAAATGCAAAAAGTTTGAGATACATCACCTCACGGATATCAGCTGAGAAGAAAGAACTATTCGTTCAAGTTAAGTGCCAGGGAAAAGCAAAGAAAGGGAAAAGGAGAACCTGACTATGGACTGGATATTTGATATTAGGAATTATAGTTAATTATTTTAGTGTGAAATAATATTTTGGTTATATAGATTTAAAAAAAGAAAGTACCCTTATGCATATATCTGAGAAGTTTTTATGGATGAAATTAAATGATGTTTGGGATGTTTTTAACTTAAACATAATTCAGTACAAGGGAAGGGTTGTGTTATAGACATCAAATACCATTCGCCATAATTTGGTAATTGCTGAAGTTATTTGATGGATCCATGGGGGATTATTATGCTATCCTTCGTAAATGTTTGAAATGTTCTGTGAAAAATATTTAAAAGAAACTTACTAAAAGTTAAACACACATAAGTACTCCAAAATGCCAGAAATAGGGCCCACCAGGTATGCATGTTCTGAACACTGAAACAGCTATGTAAAGCCTGTTTATTATTTACTTCTACATATATATGTAATAAAAAATAATTTTTAATATTTGTATCTAGCCTTATTTTTAAAAACCTATTGCTTCAAAATGATAATGACAATGTAAGGAGGATACTTTGATTCATTGGCAAAACCCTTATATATATAACATCTGCTATGCTTGTGTCTTGAGATAAACAATTTGTTATTAATAGTTAATACGTTGAAAAAACATTGCTTTCCAGAATTTATTCATAGTGAAATTTTTTCTTCACACAAAATCTTATATGGAAGTTCAAATTGTAAATGATAAGTAAGTGTAATTAAAATGGATGGAATCATCATGGAGGACCAAGACTTATTAGCACACGAAGCCTTTGACACCCATTATTAGAATCCCTAATAATGAGATTCAGTAAAATCAATTTATACTCCTCAATCCCTATTATGCCTTCTAGGCTGTGAATAAAAAGAGATTTTTATCTGTACACTTTTGGGTAATATATTGAAATTTATGATAGAAAATTCATTTTTAAAACATTTTATGTCGAACATAGAAGTAAATATAGCAAGTTGTTAATAGGCTTAGAAGACAATTTGATGCCTAACTATAATTATGATCAGTGTGCCTCTTCAATTAATCAAGCCTTTGTTTATGTTATGAACTATAGTCTTTAAATAGCCTGAAATTTTTCTTAAATTTATTCCTAGATGCTTTAATTTTTTTATGGTAACCATTATTATTGTATTACTGATTTTCAGGATATTGCAAAGTGTTCTGCATACATCTTTTCATTTAATTGCAAAAACATCTCTATGTTCTCCTATTATTTCCAGTTTACCGATAATGTACCCAAGGCAGATCGAGGCAAAGTAACTTGCCCAAAATTAACATGTTATTAAGTGATGGAATCTGATTTTGAGCCTATATTAACCCGACTTCAAAAACATCCTCTTCTTAATGGCTGTATTTAACTTTTTAAATCTGTTTCCTCAACTGAAAAAGCATAACATTAATGTTATTGAAAGGTATAAAAGAGATTGCATACTTACAATAAATTGTTGACCCAAATTAATAACAATATAGAAATTTTCTCCATCCATTTCTGTTAGTAGATACTATGAAACAGTTCTATAAAGTTCCCACTTTTCCACATCTTCACCAACTCTTGATACATTGTTTTCCTTTTCAGTCTTTCCATGGTTGTGTAATGGTATACCTGCATGGTTTTAGCCTGCATTTGCCTAGTAAGTAATGACATTACCTTTGGTTTCTTTTGCTTTTTATTGTCCACTTGAGTTTCTCTTTTTGCAAAAGTCCTTTTCATGTGTTTGCCCATTTTTACAAAATTGGATTGTTTCTTTTTTTTTTAATTGATGTGTAGGAATTCTTTATATTCTAGATGCAAGATTCTTGTCAGGTATGTATGAACAGAATATATATGTGAAGGCAGAATCTACACAAATTCCCCTCACTCCTACCAGGTTTTAATGTGAAATGAACAAGAAAAAAAACATTTATTGTGTTACTTTTTATTGTGTTTATATTGTTTTAACAGCATTAAACCTGAAACTGATTAATATAGTTTGAAGAGAATATTTTTGGGCAGATATACAAGGTTGATTTCCCACACCATTGCTCCCATAGTGCTATTTCCCAGATCATGGTACTTATATTCTCTGTGCTTCTTTTGTTCATCTGCATTCCTATACTGATACCCTTTGTATGGGTTTACTGCACCCCAAAATTTTGTTTTATTTTAGGATCCAGGATATAACAGCTACTGTGTAAAACTGGTCTGCTTAGTTAATTAAGTTCCCTGAAATCTGTGGTATATAAGGAACATACATACTTAGCTTCTATTATTAGAGCTTTCCCCCCTTTTTATATACTTCATACTTCATCTTAATGGTCATGCAGGAAGGGATAAAATTGATACTATTAGGGTATCCTTTTACCTACAAAGCCTCTGATCATGACTTTCTTGTGTCTTTCACGTTATTTTTCTGTACCCACTTCCTACTCAAAAATGTTGAATCATTTCTGACTTCTTTTGCCAATCAGAAATCTCGATTTATTAACACTGCATGTTATATATATAATAAATAAATAAATATATATATATATTAAAAAAAATTTTTTTGGTTTATAGGAGAGATTTATTTGAAGAAATATTACAACATATAAAAACTACATAAAGTCTTAATTTCCACTCATACAGTGGTAGATTTGATACAACGCAGAATAAAAAACTTTTAAAATCCAGAATGCACAAAGTACAGCACAGTTCCATCACTAAGTCATTAGTTGATAAGCGAACCTCACAGAACAGCTTCATGTCAGCCAAGGCCACAAACACCGTGAACGACACATTTGAACTGACAGATTGACATGTTAAAAATACAACATCAGTGCATGTTGGGGATCCCTGGTGCCAGAAACGAGGGCGACGGGAGGGCAAAACTAGTCCTTAGCAGACTCCTCTTCCTTGGTTTTAACTGAGGCACTCTCTCGAGCTTTGGCCAACATACAGCGCTTGATCTCCAAGCCAATGGCTTTGGCCAGAGGCGGCGGCACAGCACAGCGTTACCCACCTGCCGGTGCTTATCGAGGATGTTGCCGAACAGCCGGTAGGTGTCTGGGAAGCCCTGGGAGCGGGCACACTCCCGCACACTCACGACGCGGTGCTGCTCGGGGTGGAGAACGCGGCCCTGCTTGCCCATGGGCTCAGGGTTGGTGACGGTCGTGCTGAAGATACTCTCATAATCTCATTCCTGCCTATTTCTCCTTAGAGTAGTAAGTATTTAGAGTTTCCCTCCACCCTGTGCTCTTTTCCACCTTCTTTCCTTGCATGTCCTATTTCCTCAAGGTGGAATGCCTTCTCCTTACCTTACTCAGTTGCCAAACTACTAATCATAATTCCACTGCCTACGTGTGTCTTTTGGTTGATACCATTTTGTGATCTATTTAAAACAACCAAACCTTCACTATACCTTCAGAGGATTTTATATATGCCTTTATTATGGAACATATTGTGCTTAACAAACTGTTAAGTTTTTTGTGTTTTTTTAAATAGTGTGGAATATCATTAAAAATGCACAAGCTAACATATTTAATTCTTATTAAACTTTCTCTTATGTTAAATGTCATTAGTAACACGAAGCACTACTGGCTCTTTCAACATATATTTTAGAAAGACTGAAGCATGCATTTTTCCTGTTCTCTAATTGTAAATTTATTTTCCAAGGCATAGTAACAATTTCATTCCAACAGTTCTTCCCTGTTGTTTCTTACACACTGAAGAATAATCTTCTGGCTACATATTATTTCAGCCATAAGTAATGGACAGAGTTTCTAATTCTCAGCCTGCTTCTGCTTTTAAGATGAGTTAGATAGCTACCTTTTAGTTAAAATCATTTGTTCAGCTATTTAAACTTTTTAATATTGTAACCATTTAAAGAAAACTACTCTGGGCTGTTGATTTGATAAATTGTGTATATAGTGGTAGCTTTTAGGCAAACAGACTTGAGCAATGGAATGCGGAAAGGGCCATAGCAACCACCTGGCTGAATAAAGACATGCCCATCAGGAGACCCATCCCAAAATATCCATAGGCCCTAACTGACCAGCGGGCTACTTAAACCTAGGCATAGATTCCTAAAAAAGGGAAGATTCCATATATGCCATACTTTTCCACCTTTAAAAACAACCCCCACCCACTGCATCTTTGAGGACAGCCTCTCCTTTGCTATCCTGCGGAAGCTCCTGGGGTGGATTCAATAAGCTTTTATCTCCTGTGTTGTGCCTCAGGTGAATTCTTTCACTGTTGGTGAGGGACTTCCACCTGATTCTCACCCCCACATTCCGGGGCCCTCATCCCATCCATCCAGAGACACCCCATTTAGGTGCCACATTTAGTGGCCTATATGTGGATAATTTGTGGGCCCCTTACATTTGGGAGAACCCCACAAGAGGAGCTTTTGCCAGTCCAGACTCTCCTGGGAGTCTCTGGGAGTTTCTTGGGATTTTATCTTGTTAGACCCACTCTAGTACTCCTTGGGGAGCTGATGACCACCCCCCCCCCCAACACGTTACTCCTGAGTGAGGCTGCGAAGCCCCATGGGGGAACCAGCCAGATCACCCATGCCCTAAAGGGTGAGGTATTCGATTTCCCCTTTTGCTTCTTGGAGGGACCCTTCCCTTCCTCTCCTTTTCCTTTTTTGGCCTCCTACAGTCTAACCCTAGTACTGCTCAGATAACTGACGGCCTCTGGCCAGGGCAGCTCCCAGGTGTAGCCTGAAGTTCTGAGGGCAAACAGGTCCACTGTTTGTGGACTAAATGTGCCTGTGAGAGTGAAAGACCCCTTTCTTCTGCTTTCTCATTCCCCCCCCAGATATCTGCTCCCAAAGTCTGATTCAATTGTTAGCTCACACAGAGCAAATCATACACCAAATGGATTCAGTTGGGACCCTTTCCTAAGGCTGGCTGACCCTCAGCCACCTTGCTTCTTTCATCTCTGCCCTTTTCCTCTGTTCCTGGGGATCCAGCCACCATCTTATCTGTGGGTAAACATGTTCCTATGCATCTGAGTGGTAAGTCCTCCCTCAACTTTTTTCCTACCTGGTCTGGCTAAACTGGTGTCTGGCTGTTCCTGTTACCAGGGAATGCCTGAAGAGGAAGTGCCATGCAATTTGCCCCGACCCTCTTGGTGGGACATCTTATTGTGGTGGGACACCCCAGAGTGTACCTAGCCCCACATTTGCTGCAACTACTCTCCATGGTGGATGCCACCAGAAGAATCCATCACCTCCTATAGGTCAGGTCATTTTTTCAGGTCAATAGGACCCCCTGTCTGCAATCACGACCTAGAATCAGAACTCCATTCTCTTTGGCAGGACACTCCCCTGGGGATCAGCAGCTGTCTTTCCCACCCCCTCTCTTCCTTCAGATTCACCCTCGGGCTATGTTCCTAAAAGCTGGAACAAACTGACCCCCAAGGCCTATGTTTCATGGCCTCAGTACAAACTCTCAGATCAAGAGGTAAGGCCCTCCTACAGAACTCTCTTCTCATAGTGTTCTCCAGCTGGACCTCCTTTGCTAGAACTCCTCTAAGTGGTCGTACTTCCCATAGTGCCTTGCTTAGACTCATGACCCTAAATTAGGAGCCTGACCTAAGAGCTTCTTGCAGAACATGTTGGGTGGTAATCAGCCGCCTCCTGATATATTGGATGCTGATTTTCTGTTACTCCTCCGAATAGATGTGGGGCTTCTCCTCATTCATTTCCCTGGTTAATGGACATGGTCATTGGAGCCAACCATGGTTAGTCTACCTCGGGTAGGGGATTTTAAGGAATATTCCGAAGCAGCTGCCAAAACTCCTTTTGTTCCTAAGAAGTTCCCATCTTCTCTGTCCCAGCATGGACTGCCTATTTTCACTTTGGTGAGAAAACATGGTGTCGGCGCCTCTGCCTGAGCTGACACGGTTTAGAACCCTCTTTCTCAGCCTTCTGGTGGAACCTCAGCTCTTGTCTGTCCCCCACTCCCTCCTCCTATTTCTGCACCACCTTGGATGCAGCCTGCATAACTAGTTATAAACCATCCTGGGTGCTTCTGACACTATTAGCTCCTCCCCCTACCCTTGCTGTCAAGGAGTGAAGAGCCCTGGCTTGGACTTATCCCCACCTGTTTCAGATTTTTGCACCTGTGCCCCAGGTAAAACTTGACAATAGGGAGCAAATTGATTGACTTTTAAGTGGACCCAGGTGGAACATACTTCAGTATTTAAGTTTGTTGATTTAAAATAGACATGTCTTTAGAATTATCAGCATTAAATATGAAACTTTTATTCTACCAAGGTTTACTAAAGGTCAGATAATCTCATAAAATAGTAAAGTATAGATTACTAAACATAAGGTTTGTGCCTTTGACTTCTTATTACAAAGAAACTAAGGCTATTTGGGCCTGTTGGAAAACATGCTTTGTGCTTAATTGATTCATAAATTTGCCGGCTAAAGAATTCTGGTTTGAAAACCTACCTAGTTTTCACTGGAGACTAAAGTTTCTAAGAGTTAAAATTCTGCTAAGTGTGATTAAGACTGGTGGAAATAAGGGAAGCAACTCTGCCTGTGTAAGGACGGTATAAGAAATGGAAATACATTTTTGTTGAAGGTAAGAGAAAGTAATTTTGTCCTAAATGTGACTGGTTGGAGAGAAATGGCTTGGGACAAAATCTGAATGCAAGGGAAAGTTATAGAAGGTTTGTGAAGGGAAATCTTTGTAAAGGGGTTTTATGTGTGGTCAGGACAGGCTAAGGTTGAAATGGATGGATTTTAAAAGTACACTAGTGGGGTGCCTGGGTGGCTCAGTCAGTTAAGTGTCTGACCCCTGATTTTGGTTCAGGTCATGATCCCAAAGCCCTGCTTTGGGCTCTGCAGTCAGCGAGGGGTCTGCTTGTCCTTCTCCCTTACCCCTTTGCTCATTCTCAGTCACTCATTCTAAGTCTCTCTTTTAAATAAAATCTTTTAAAAAAATTAAAAAATAGTACAGTGGTATAAAGTTGAAAGTCCACTTTCTCTCTGTTAAAAAGACAAAGTTTTCTTGAATTGTTGGTTTGCTCTTTAAGAAAATGGGAATAAATTACTTCTGCTTTGCCCAGAAAAACAGTTTCTGTGCGTTGTCTCTGATGATCTATCATCCTTTTTAGGCATGTGCTTTAAAACTTTCTAAGGGTTTAACAAACATCCCCAAGATTTAAATTGTAAATGAAGTCTTTTTTGACTAATTAGTTGTGTTTGTTTGGTATATTGCATTCTGGTATAAGTTCACCACTCGATATTCTGATTACTGAAATGTTTTGTGTCACAGAAATAACTGAATTTCCTTGTCTATTACATCATAATGAACTCTCCTGTTAGATCATTAACAATGTCCATTTCTGAGTTTTTTTGTCATTTATAATTGTTCTTATTCTCTTGTGAAATGTGTTTCATCTTCAAGGGGATTTATAAAAAGGACTTTTAGGACAAATGCAGGTATTTGATGTCTGTAAGATCAGAAAACTGAAATGGGTAAGAATTTCCAGAACTAAAAAGCTGTATTCAAACTGAGTAAGAATTGGTAAAATGGGACTAGATGAATTAAGAAAGATGATTGTAGTGTTTGTAACTCTTAACTCTTTTTTGAAACATTGCTGGTTCTCTAATGTTTACTCTTCCAGATAAAGGAAACTTTGTCTTAAGATATCTATGAGTTACAAAAATGTGATGAAGTATTCACTTGTAAACAAATTCAAACATGTAACTTTTCTCTCTACCTGAATCCTCTGAAATTCAAAAGGTCTCTGAGTACTCTTTCTTTCATGGCAATCATAATCATTTGCATAAGTTCAATAAGGATCCATTCTCCTTGTAACAGGACACCATTGAAAACATTGGTTATTTTACCAAGGCTTTGACTGGAATGTCATATTTGAGAGAGACATGCATAGACTCAGAATGACCGAACAGCTTTAAGGAACTTACACTGGCTTTACAAAGCATGTGTAAAGCTCCATAGAAATGTTGGTCTGAAACCTTGCCTGCAGAGTTCCCAGCAACCTTACCAGGTGAGTAAAGAATGTCACTCCCTGGCATGTAGAGGAGATTCAGGATACTTGGGGGAACTCATGAAGAGGAATTTGCCCAAATCTATAGGTATTGCAGGCATGTCTGATGGCAAGTGTTTGGGTTGGCTTCTCTTCTAGGAATGCTACTAAAAGGTCAATCAAGGTTCCTTATAGTAAGTTCCAGCAAAGCCGAGTTTGAAAGAACTATATGGCTAATAACTATTCTTGCTGAGCTTATGTAAATAATTAGGCCAAGTTTGTTAAAAAGGGACTTGTTTTGCAAATGAATTAGTCTCATTTTGGCTATCTCTGGAAATAGGGGTGATTCTAGGGAGAAAAATTATGTTTCATAACACACCTTTGCAGATGTTAAATTCTGGTTCTGATTATCTTTGAATGTTGTTTGCCTAGGCAAGACAACTTGAGGTAAACTTCAGAGAAATTGCCACAGTAACTCATGCATAGACCATCTTCATGCTTGTTGTTCTGTGAGGATAATAACAGGACCCGATGGGCTTATGATTATTTGAACAACTGGAAAATTGGATTGATTCTCCAACAATTGTGTAACTCAACCAGCACCTTGACCATTTCTGTGTGGCTGGAATGACAGAATTATTCTCTAAAAGCCAAAGTGTACCCCACTCCATGGAGTTAACTGTGGGGTTGTGGAAATAATGGGTGGCCCTACTTTCCCTATAATTGGATTGTTGATATACTTGGGAATGCCCTTATCTACTGAGACAAGTCTTCTCCCATTTACCAGTGACTCTTCTTAATTAGGATATCGTTACAGCTACACATCAAGTAAAGAGAGCTTCTCAATGGTTTTACCCTTTAGCCATATTTGGTCCTAGGATCCACCCCTATTGCTGAAAGTTGCTGATAGAGGCTTTAGCCAAGCATATAGCAGTCACCTTTAACTGAGCTCAACATGCAGTCCCCCATGAGTTCAAAAGATGGCTCTCCAAAACCTAATGGCCCTTGACATCCTGACCACAGCTCAAGGAGGAACCTATCCTTTATTAAACCAGTGTTATATATATACTGCAGATTACCACAAAAATGTGACAGAGTTCCTAGAAGACATGAGTACTCAGATTCTCTCTCTTTCCTTTAATGTCTCCTTCCTAGAAGTCTCCTTCCTAGAAGTCTTTAAAGTCTCCTTCCTAGAAGACATGAGTACTCCAATCTCTCTCTTTCCTTTAATGATTGGTTCAACTCCTGGACTAGAGGAAGAGTTTTGTCAACTATCAGAGGATATCTCTGGGCAAACTGTCTCCACCATTAATAACCATCAAAACTAGTACAATCCAAAACCTGACCCCTCTTTCTCAGGTAACATACCTTCAAAACTTATACCTGGGGATTGGATATACCTTAAGACTCTTTTCACAGGATTAAAAAAGCCACTTGAACCTGTCTGAACTGTTTCCTATAAGGTTCTCTTGAAGTTTCAACCACTCCTACAGTGGTAAAACTTAAGGGCTTCTCTCCGCTGACCCATCCTTCCAAAATCAAGACCCCTCCAGCCCCAGATGAGGAGCCCTTCACCAAGTATAGCTGTGAGCTGATTGGAGATCTATGCCTGTTCTTCAGAGGAGACACAGGTGCTACAGACCCAGAGGCTAGAGGCCCATGAATCTGGCCCATTTCAATCCCTACTCTCTTGAATTCAATCATTCTACGATACTATCTTAGAAAAACTCCCTGAATACTTTCCTCCAAAAACTCTCACAATTTTTCCTTCCCAGTCCCAAGTCTTCATTTTCAACCTTTTCCTTCAGGGTGACCTCTCTGAATTTGCTTGGTCAGAAATCATAACTTATCCAGAATTGCCCCCCACCCCTTGCTGTCCTGCTCTTACAATACAATCATCACCCCTTTTGGAGCTAAGCTTTGTCTTTCTCATCATAACCTTCTTTTGGCTTCCTCCTTCTGGGACTGTGCAACACAAGGATGGTTTTCTGGAATGAAACCTGTTTGTGGTTCTTCCAGTTTCTTCCCTTCTTAGAAACCCTGGCCTCAATACTCCTATTCCTAATTATTGGCCCCCCTCTCTTCAATCTCTTTGTTAAATTTGTCTCTTTTAGAATCCAACAATTCCATATAGGGATGATGGTTCAACAGGGATTCCAGGCCATCCCATTGGAGGGTTCCCTTCCCCAAATCCCATGGACCTGACCACCAAGGAATTTCACTCAAATTGCCTATCAGCACGTTAATATAATACCACACTCTGCTGATGTATAACTCTGCGGAACCCCTGATGAACTCACAAGTTTAGGTAGGGACATCTCTATGTCCCTTATTCAGCAGGAAGAAGCTACTGAAGTTGAGACCTCCACCCACATGCCAAAGATTTGTCATTGTCCATCTGTCAAGGGAATTTTAGAGGCTGCTTTTAGGCAAACAGGCTTGAGCAATGGAATGCGGAAAGTGCCACAGAGATCACCTCGCTGAATACAGACAGCCCTTCAGGCAGCCAACCCCAAAATACCCATAGGGGCTAACTGACCAATGGGCTACTTACAGCCAGGCACAATTCCCAAAAAAGGAAGATACCATGTGTCACCATACCTCCTCATCTTCCACCTTTAAAAACAGCCCCCCTCCCCCTGCCTCATTGCAGACAGACTCTCCTTTGCTGTCCTGCCAGCCTCTCCCTAATGGTGTATTCAGTAAACTTCTATCTCCTTTGCTTCACCTCAGTTCTTTCACTGCCCATGCTACCAGCTTCCACCCTATAGTGCCCCACATTTGGGGCCCCCCATCTAATCGAGAGATCCCATTTATGCACCATAGTGTAGTTATAGCATAAGTCCCAGCAGTTTGGCTATTTCAGTATAGTAATGTTATCCTGTATCACAATAGATGTAATACTCAAAATTATTATTAAGTCATCAGTCATTTTATTAATGCTTATAGTTAGACCTAATTTTTTCTATTTCTCAAAATGAGGCTTTTAATCATTTAAATTAAAAAAATATTATTTTTTGCATAGGGAAATTCACTATTGTGATTATAATTCTTTACCAATGTTTTTGTAAGACTAGTGTCATGGGATGTGTGGAACCATGGGAACATACATAAGTTATTTTGATAGAATATCTGTTCTTAAAATAAAATACATATTCTTAAATGTTCTTAAAAATACGTGTTCTTAAGAATACATACTTATTTTGGGGGCGCCTGGGTGGCTCAGTGGGTTAAAGCCTCTGCCTTCGGCTCAGGTCATGATCCAAGGGGCCTGGGATCGAGCCCTGCATCAGGCTCTCTGCTCGGCAGAGAGCCTGCTTCCTCCTCTCTCTCTGCCTGCCTCTCTGCCTACTTGTGATCTCTGTCTGTCAAATGAATAAATAAAATCCTTAAAAAAAAAAGAATACATACTTATTTTTTATATTTAAAAAAAAATTTTACAAAAAGATGGCTAATGACTCTCTGCACTTACCAGTGCGATATCTTTAACTTTGGAATTTTCTGTTACTTGTGTAGTCACATATTAGCAGAGGTATCTTTCAATAGCTTGTATAAAGTGCTTTTGTTTGGAGTTGACATAGTTTCATTCTCTTTCTAATCTCAGGAAAAGAATATATGTATCTTCTAAGATTTTCCAAATTAAATGAAAAGATTAAAAGAAATCAGTTAATGAAAGGAGTGGTTTTCTCTGACTTACATTTTTGTAAAACCTGTCAGCATAGTTATTTGACTTTAATACAGCAAATCCTAGTTTTACTTACCCCAAATAACCCCAGAGCTTTATCTCCTCCACTTATTTATTGAATATGTTTCCACATTAATCTTTAAAAGATAAGAAAACATAGCTGGTTATAAATTAGGAACAATACCTTTATTCAATTCTATTAGTTACATAGTGAATGCATCAGCTATTTTTTCCCTGAAACCAGGGGAAGAAGGGAACTGTTTCATGAACAAAATAACAGTATTATAAATTAGAGTTCTAAAAACTGCAGTTTTCTTCAGGCTCAATGGTCTTTTAAGGCAATGATGGCTCCCTAAGGAATGCCTGTGTTTATGAGCCCCTGACATTATTTTTGAAGATAAAATACCTCTTGTAGTGTGATGAAAATACTGTTACCCTCTACCTAAGGCAGCTCTCAACCACCTTTAAATGGTTTCTTCACTGAGTCTCATTCCATCTGGATGAAGGACAGACAGTTGGCAGTTCTGTGCAATGTGTGTTGTGTTGTCAGTGACTCTGAGATGTCCCAAAACTGTATCCATATTTTCCTCTTCATGGATGCATATGGCAAATTATAGAGATGTATATATTTATTTTGAACAAGTAAAAGACTTCTGTAAATATTAACGATTTGTTTAGATAACAAATCAAAAACACTTAGGCTCTTTTTTCATCTTTGCATAAGGTGAAATTTAACTTTCATTTTAGAACTTCTAACATATTATATAATTACATTTCAATCTGTTATTTCACTTTTTCAAATATTTGTTTTAAAAATGGTCACTGAAATCATTTTATTTCTATGTGTATGTTTTACAATAGAAACAATATGTATGCTATTAACTTTCTCTGAATTTTTAATCCAGCATGCCCTTATTTAACCTGACTTATAATGAGAACAAACCAAAATACCACAATGCAATCAATGAATTAAAGTTCATTGCTATGGGGCGCCTGGGTGGCTCAGTGGGTTAAGCTGCTGCCTTCGGCTCAGATCACGATCTCAGGGTCCTGGGATCAAGTCCCACATCGGGCTCTCTGCTCAGCGGGGAGCCTGCTTCCCTCTCTCTCTCTCTCTGCCTGCTTCTCTGTCTACTGTGATCTCTCTCTGTCAAATAAATAAATAAAAATCTTAAAAAAAAAAAAGTTCATTGCTATGTAATACTGGAGAACTATAGCTATAGTGATAGAATAATGAAAACTGTAATAACAACAACAATAATAAATTGAAGAAATATTTGAACTTTAAGTTTTTTAAAATAAGACTTGCCACAATCCTCATCTTTCCCGATTATATTACAAGGGTCCCATTTTATTTATTTCATTGCTTACCTTACCTATACTGGCTTATGTTCTTCAGCATGACCCTACTACGCAACAACCCTATAATGAAAATAATATATGTAAAGACAGTTTTATAAATAAATACAGGATACTTCCAGAAGCTAAGAACATTGTTCAGTTCAAGATCATAAACTTCATGTGTGAAGACTTGAGATTAGAATTTAGAAGCATTTCTAAGCACTTTTCATTATTGCCCCAATTTTGATGAATTTTTATGCCTGTTTGAATAATTTTTTGTTGGCTTTAAAATGTAAACAGGAAAATGTGTTTTTGTAGCTGTAGATTATAGTTTCCACTAAAAGTATAAGAAAAATTGTTTTGAATGAAAACAAAATAAGAAAAATATGGTCTTTTAAAATTTAAGAATATTTTATTCATGCAAAGTATGTTTTTGTGCTACAAGACAAGCCAACTGAAAGCATTTTTAAATTTAGATTTCCTTATGCAGCATACCCTTTTGATATGCAGTAATTCCCTTTATAGTGCAATGAATCTTAATAATTACATACATAACAATCTGACCAGATGTTTGTAGTACAGGCAAGGTAATATAAAATAACAAAAATGTGATAATAATACATTCATACAAAAATAACGTAAACCATGCGAGTTATTTTATGAATGAAAAGATTTCTTTATAAAGTTGAGAAAGGGAGGATTATCCTATCTCTCCCTACCAGTTTTTTAAAGGATGTAAATTTTGCAGTCTAAATGATTAAGTTTTAGTCATAGAGAAGTTCTGAAAAGAGCAAGGACGAAAGTACGACATGATTACTAACATGTATGTATATCTCTTTATGTCCTTGTAAGTAAGTTTATATACCGCATTCTTTTCCTTCAAAACAATTGCTAGGCATATGATAAAAAATAATAATGACCGACAATGAATAACAAGAAGAAAAAGCTATGTTGGAAAAGTCAAAAGGGCATAAAACAAAGAATGCACAAGTATAACAAAACTGCTCTTATAAAGGAATATTTGGCTAAGGAGAGTGCTTATATGTGCTTATATCAAAACTGCATCATTTATCAAGAAACAGTACAATTTCCTTTTGTACAATCAGCCAGTGTTTATTGACATGAACCATGTGCCAGGTTCTATGCTTACTGTTGAAGAGACAAAGCTGAAAAAAATATGGCACTCTCTGAGAGAGCCCACAATAAAATGAGAGGCAGGTGTGAACAAATTATTGTAAATAAAATATGGGGAGTAGAGGTATAAACCAAGTACTATGAAAACACTGAGCAAAGATATTCACAGATTCAGCAAGGAATAAGCATTTGAGCTGACTTTAATTTGAGGCGTTTATCATGTGGGTCTGGGGAGAGAGTAATTTCCAGGGAGAGAAAGCAGCATATACACTGAGGGAAATATGAAGGAGAGGGTGAGAAATAATAAGATGGCATTAAGCAGAGCACATTGTGCTTGGAGGAGGATGGGGGGATGGACACAAGGACAAAACTAGACCTGGGATGGGCTGGAAAGTACTATGAGCATGAGTTTTCTTTTTAAGCAACAAAAGGCCAATTGAGGTGCTAAAAATGGAAGCAGTATTACCATATTTGCTTAATTAGGAAGATACCTCTGGAAGCCATGGTGAAATTCCTGCTTTTCTGCTTTCATGCAAAAATTGTCTTAGCTCACACTTTGTATCCTTTGACAGATGTACCTGGCTCAATTGCACCATTTCCAGAAGCAGCAGTAGAAAAACAGAAGAGAGTTTGTGAAGTGCAGGCATAGGTGGGGAACAGTAATATGAATGGAGAACCCATTGATCCCATCCTTTCAACCTCTGCTAACTTCCACATCATACTTTCCCAATCACTGAGGCAGGCTACAGGCTCTCAATCTCCGTCTTCCTCTCACCGTTAAATAACCCCAGCATCTGGGGTAACTTCAGTATCCTCATGAATGATTCAGTAACATAGCCTGACAACACTTGGCCTAATGGAAACCTGCATTCATACCCTTCTTCAGGAACTATTTTTATTACCATAACAGACACTGTCATCCCAGGGATCAAAATTCCAGCAGCCTTTTCACCAGCCAACACTTGGTATGACATTTACTTCTCCTTAAGGCATAATCTTACCAACCCCACTGATTATTGTCACTTTGATATTTTTCAAGTACCTTGCCTTCAAGAAGATTAGTCTCGATGTGGAATAGTTATATAAATGACAACTAAAATGTCATAAAAAATCTAATGGAAATGGTAGAAAACTCAATGGAGGCATTGATGAAAGAAGAACTAAATCTTCCTTTAACTTAGGGAAGTCTTCATTAAAAAGACTTTGAATTGAAATTTTAGGGATCAACAGATATTTGTTAGGTTCACAACTAAAGGAAGATGATTCCATGAAGAAGATTGGCATGTGCAAATCAGAGCAGTGTAAGAATGCATGACCTGATCAAGAGAGCACAGGTATTCCACATGACTATCTATATAGTTCAAAAAATGTCTGCAGCTGGAAATGTGCCTAATATTCCAAATCCCAGAGTATGAACTGCATCAGTGCCATACATGCCATGCAAAGAAGCTAAACCCTGACTCCTATAGGCTATTTGGATCTATAGAATAAATTTGAGTATGAAATAACTCTGTTGTTTTTGCAGATGGCAAAATATTCTTCTGGTTCCTAATGTACTTCTTAGACATTTCCATTTTATGTGTTATTTAAATGTTAATCCTATTGGACATTTGTCCCAAACACTAATGTCTGAAATCTGAATGTCCTGTTTTAAACTTTATTCAGGATTCCAAACTTATCTATCTTGTTACCTTCAGAGTGTTTCCATTAGGATGCTGCATAGAGACCTCTCCCTGTGTGTCTCTGCAACTTCCAACACTTTCTTCATTTTTGTGATCTTCCACCTTTATTGGTGACAAACCATCTCCTGATGACACTCACGTCATAGGGCTAAGGTTCATAATTAGCTCTTTTAGTTACCACCTTTACTTAATTATTTAATGAAATTCTACCATTTTACCTTTTAAATATCTCTTGTTACCAATCTTTCTTCTACAGCTTTACAGCTTCAACACACTTCTTGAGTTTAGGCTTTCATTCTATCTCTCTTGACCAATATCCACTTTAAATACTTCTCATTGTTACTAATAGATCCTTCATTGGTATTCTGAGATGAATAACAAGCTTAAGATATGAGTAGAAATTTAATTAGCATTATCTGCCATTGTAGATTCAAACCCTTTCTGATGTGGACTAATTGTAAATAAATGCCTAAAGTAAATAAGTAACTTGATTGAATTTAGAATGGATGCCAGTAGTGGAGTAGAAAAAGACATACCATTTATGGTAGTCTTGGTTTTAGTAGTATATGATGCTTTTAAATTGTAATTCTTATTGTAGTATCCATCAACTAATTATGCACGATCTTAAATGCAAGTGATTATGTATAGTGCATATATATAACTATATATAAACTGTACTTAATGTATTTCTATGTAATAATATGAATACATAAAAATGTATAAAACTGAAATGTGATTAAGTTATTATGAAAAACTAAAATAAAAACTCCACAATTTCATACTGAATACATAGAATATTCAAAACAAATCTCACCAGCATGATACATTGCTTATGACAAGTAATAATATAAGAATAGATCCTTAGCTTGATTTCCTAAAGTCAATTCTGCCAGATGTAATCCAGAGAAATTTTACATGTGCTTCCAAAAAATCTAGGAATAGAACACCTTTCCTAGCAACTATATTGGATATGTATTTTAGAACTATCTTCTTAAGAAGATTATATACAATATTCTGATTTTAATCCATGCTAAGGAAAAAATATCTATCTAAATTATACAGAGCCTCTCCATATTAAAAGTAGTAGATTAAATAAAACCAAAAATAATGTTTTAAATTTCAGATTAAAATGCATATTTATTCTTTTATAGCCAAATAATAAAAATACTAATAGTAACATTATACATAAATATTATAGTTATATTATACATGTTTTATACATATGTATAATGCTTATATATATGCATATATCATATTACTTATTCCTTAAAACAACTTTGTGAGGAATTATAACATTTTATTAGAGGAAAAGGAATTCACACAAGCTAACTGGCTTGTATAAAATCAAGGAGATAGTAAATGAGGGATCCCAGGTTTAAACTGATGTCTGACTTATTTCATAGATTAAGTTCTTTCCAAGAGACTACACAAAATTGAACAGCACTGATTTCTTAAAGTCTGCTATTATCTCTGGTCGTCACTGCAGATAAATTTTTATATTATCTATCATATTTTATAAATTAATACAGTGAGTGTTACAGGAACAAAATAAAGCAAGGATTGCCAAAATTGTTCTGCAAGAGGCTAGATAGTAAATTCTTTTGGCATTGCAGGCCATATCTCTATAGCAACTACAATTCTATTGTGGCATGAAAGCAACCGCAAAAATACAAAAACAGAGGAGTGTGGTTGTTTCCAATAAAGCTTCATTTATTGGATACTGACATTTGATTTTCAGATGAGTTTCATGTGTCATGATATATTTTTCTCCTTTTGTTTTTCTCCAGCCATTTTAAAATGCAAAAGTCATTCTCAGCTTGCAGGCTATACAAAAACAGGTGGCAGAGGGATTAAGGACTTGGTCTGCCAATGCCTGAAAAAAAAGACAATTTAGCTGTACAACCTGATGTATAAAAATATAGAACTAAAATAATTGTGAAAACCTATTCTGATTTTTCATCCATTAAAATTAACAAGATTAAAATTTTCTTTCTAGTTTAGCTCTCATCCCATGTAGGAAAACAGTTAACAGAAATTATTAGAAAACAATTGACTCCTGAAATCTAAATGTGCTATGCTCAGCACATTTCTTTGCTAATGTGATTTCCCTTTCTATGCCCACAACCTGCACCCATCCATCCCACCAGTCATAACTCACATGAGATTTTCACATGTGTCTTCTCTTATTGTTGTACTCACAAGGAACATTATATTCTTTAAAATCACATTGAAGTTAATGTCCTATGGAAACATTAAACATTTTAATGTTTTCTACTTTTTCATTTTATATTAATTTATTTCATGGTTCAGTACTCTAATAGTAGAAAAAAAAACATGCAGTTCTAACTCTCACAGTGTGTTGAGCTTATAGTGGACTTTAAAACAATCTTTTTTTTTTTTTTTTTTAAAGATTGTCAATATAAACAACAAAATTTAGAATCTCAGACCCTAGAAC
Organism: Mellivora capensis; assembly: GCA_004024625.1. NCBI lineage: Eukaryota > Metazoa > Chordata > Mammalia > Carnivora > Mustelidae > Mellivora > Mellivora capensis. Next base: position 135,298 of record PISX010001699.1, on the reverse strand, counting down.
TAGTAGAATAGGCTTCTGAGGAGCTAAACTGACCCAGCCTCCTTTGGCCATAATAAAGCTTTTGTTATCCCAATTTCTCTAAACAATGAAACTAAAACCCAAAATTATGTGACTTGCACGTGACCACATGGCAGTGGCAGAATAAAGACTATGTCATTCTGACAGTAGCACATTAATTAACTAATCAGTAAATGTACTATAATGGTTTTATCATTATCAATATATTTATCAATATATTGAATATTATAATGGTTTAATGTATTATAATGGTTTTTTATTTAATTAGAGGTAGCTAATGACACAATCCCAAACCCTCACTGGCATAATGTAACAAAAGTTAATTTTTAGTTTTTCATTCATGCAACTGTCCACTGCAGCCAGATGTCTCTCTGGAGAGTTCTCCTCTAAGCAGTGACTCAAGAGACCTTGGCCTTTTCCATGTTATAGCTCCAACATCCACTAGGATCCTCTTCAGAATCTTCCACTGGATCTGGCAGGTCAACTAAAGAAAATGTACATTCTCTTGCAGAGTGTTTAATGGCCAACCATGGACATGGCATTCATCACTTTTATTTGCTTACCTTGAACCTGAATGTAAATAACTACAGGCTAATGAGAAAGTGATCAAAGAAGAAGATGGAGGAGGAGGAGGAAGAGGACGGAAAAAGGATTGAGAGAATCTTGACAATGTTTGCTGCAAAGGTTAAGAGGCTTCACGAATTAAAGACATAATTGATGTCAGTTGTAAGTCTTCTGTAAAAATTTTATAATTAAATCTTTTACTATACTGAAATCTCTCAAAAGCCAACAAAAAAAGGCATGAATCCTATATTAAGGATTAAAAAAACTCATGTTTTTTAGTTTGAAAAGAAAAAAAATTATTAGCTATCTATAATAAAGACATTTTTCCAGTTGTCTATAACATGTTATTATGTTTAAATCTAGAATGTTTTAAGGCCAAATCAATAAATGATAGATCTTTGCTTCACTAGCTTTCAGCTTTGACAAAGTGTGAGATTCTAAGTTATATCATCCTTAATGACTATAATTAACATATTAAGACTCCTTGAAAATAAGATCTGAAGCTTTTGGGTTTTTTTTTTCTCTTTTGAAAGCTTCAGACAGGAAGCCTTTAAAAAAGAACTTATGTCTTTGACTTTTCTCAGCGAATGATTCCTGCCTTTCTGATTGTTTCTCTTAATTAACACAAAACAAAGTAAAATAGTTACTAGTATTCCTGAGAAGTGCAAGGTCCTTGATTGATCAAAGTATAAAGCTTTTTAATTTTAAAATAATGCATTTAAAATTTTATCCCTAGTATTCTTAATAATACTCAACTGAATTCAAACATAGTTAGTGTGCTTTTACATTTGCTTAAATATATAACTACTGGTTTTATGAATTTGTATACCCCAGGTATAGAATTGGTCATGAATGTTGTAGTATAATGGAAAGCTTGTCTAGGATTTTTGTGGGTACTAACCATTGATTTCACTTTCGAGGTATTCTTTTCTCACGTGACAAGCTTTTAATCCTGTAGGCTGTTCTGCACTGCTCTTAGAAAGACAAATATGAATTTCTTTGAGAATGGCTTGTAAGAGCTGAGTGGACCCCATTTTCTATGACCACAATTATTCAGTGGCTTTCCCCTGCAGCTGAGGGCTGATCACCTTTCTATTATGATTTCCTTAGAGGCCAGAACTCATTGAAACCTTTCACAATGATAGAATTTGGACATCTAACTGTGAGTTAAAACTTTGATGATCTTTCTCATATCATAGCAGTCACTCAAATAAGCCACTTGCAATTTTTAAAAATTCTACTGTGGTACTCTAGAAATATGGTGTAGCATTCTTACTAAAATGTGTATCCATGTATCTCAAACTAGATTGTAGAACATAAAAATGCTAAAATTTATAATAGATAGTCAATATTTAAGGTAGAATTTTTCTGTAATTTCCCTCTAGTTTAATCTTTACCTGTCAAAAAAAAAAAAATTAGGGGGAGGGGAAGGGAAGGGCAGACGGAAGGGGAGAGAGAAAATCTTTTTTTTTTTTAAGATTTTTTTAAACTTTTTTTTTAATATTTTAAGACAGAAAGAGATCACAAATAGGCAGAGAGGCAGGCAGAGAGAGAGAGAAGGGGAAGCAGGCTCCCTGCTGAGCAGAAAGCCCGATGCAGGACTTGATCCCAGGACCCTGAGATCATGACCTGACCTGAAGGCAGTGGCTTAAACCACCGAGCCACCCAAGCACCTGAGAGAGAATCTTAAGCAGGCTCTTCGCCCACATCAGGCGATGGGGCACTTGATCTCACAACACTGAGATTATGACTTGACCCTAAATCAAGAGTTGGATGCTTAACTGACTGAGCCACCCATGTGCCACTACCTGTCAAAATTTTATCTCATGTGCCACAGTAAGCAGTATATTCTTAACTAGTCTGACTTCTTTCAAGATTCTGTTTGGTTTTCTTTACAGTGTGAATAGGCTCAGCCTTGATATATTGAAATACTTAGCATTCTCTAAGTTTTCTGGATCTGTGTTTTGGTGTGTGTTATTATTTTTAAAAATTCTCAGACATTGTTACTTCAAAGGTTTCTGTTGTTCAGTTCTCTTTTTTTCTCTCCTTATATTCCAGTTATGGGTATGTTATGACTTTTAATTATTTCACAGTTCTTGGATGTTCTTTTTTGTTTTTTTTTCTTTCATTGTTTTTCTTTTTGTATTTCAGATTTTTAAGTTTCTATTGACCTATCTTTAAGTTCACTGATGCTCTCATTGGTTATATCCAGTCTGCTGATAAGCCCACTAAAGGCATTATTAACTTTTGTAATTTTTTTTATTTCTCCTATTTCCTTTTGAGTTTTGTTTGTTTCCATCTCTCTGCTTATGTTTCCCATCTGTTCATGCATATTGTCTGTTTTTCCATTAATGACTTGATGTAGTTATTTTAAATTCCTTGTTTGGTAGTTTCAGAATCTGTTGTATATGAATCTAGTTCTGATGCTTACTTTGTCTCTTCAGTTTGTGTTTTTCTTGCCTTTTAATATGCATTATAAATTTTTTTTAAAGATTTTATTTATTTGACAGAAGGAGACACAGGGAGAGAGGGAACACAAGCAGGGGGAGTGAGAGAGAGAGAAGCAGGCTTCCCGCTGAGCAGGGAGCCCGATGTGGGACTCATCCCTGAACCCTGGGATCATGACCTGAGCTGAAGGCAGATGCTTAATGAACTGAGCCACTGAGACACCCCAATATGCCTTATAATTTTTAATGAAATTCAAACATGATATATCAGGTAGTAGGAACTAAGGTAAAAGGATTTTAGTGTGACATTTTATATTAATCTGGCTAGAAGTTGGGCTCTTCTTAAAATTTGCTATGGCTGTAGATGCCAGATGCTTCAAATTACTCTAGTATTCTATTGGAGACAGTAAATTTTATGCCTTATGTGTTACTTAGGTATTATGTACTGTTAGTTAGGCTGGAGTCCTATTGATAATGGTGGTAGGTGTGTGTATGATGGGGGAAAGATGCGTTCTATAATGTTATGATTAATTCTCAGTGTTTTAGTGGACCTATGACCCTTGACTACAAACTTTACAATGTTTCTTAGTGTTCTTTTTCTCATCATTAAGTATTACAGGAAAGGTGGAGGGGCCTGGAGTTGATTAGCTGTCTCTCTCCCTAGGTGAGATGAGTTTTTTTTTTCTTCAGAAGAAAGATTTGAACATATTTCAAAATGGCTACTTTCTCTTTCTCCTTCCAGATCCAAGAGTGGGTTTTCTCTTGGTTCTGCACCATGAAAACATGGTGGCTTTTTTCCCAGAGGTAATATGTACAAAGTATTGGGCCCCCACTAATATGAAGGCCTCCAGGACTTTTCTGAATCTCACATTTGTCTACAATCAACCTGTAGCAATTTGCCACAATTATCGTATAAGTTTCTAACAGTATGGAATCCAGCAGTTTGTGTTTTAAGTAAGCAGATCTTGATTGCGATTTTCTTTATTCTCATGCCTTTCCAGATTTAGGGGTGGTGGTGAGCCCTGAAACCTCAATTCTCAGATGGGTCTAAGAATAGTCATTGATCTTTAATTTGTTCAGATGTTTCCTTGTGAGGATGGAAATGATCATTTCCAAGCTCTTGTTGGAAATGAAAAAGGAAGTTCTGTATTTTTAATTTGAACAAATTAGAACAAGCAACTCTTCTTTTTATGTACTAATTTTATATTTGCATAGCTTTACTTCCACACTTTATATAGATAAAATTCACTAAAAATGAATCACCAAATGTTCTAAGATTATAGGAGTAAATTTTATCAATAAGAAATAAATTGTTAAAACTAATTACCCTTGCAGTAGCTGGTTTAAGTTAAATTCAAAGAGATACTGAAAACTTATTTTAAATTTGGCTGCCCATAAAAAAAGCATCTAGAAATATGAAAGATGTGAGTAGGATTGGGGTTTGTCTCTGAATACTGAGCTAATTAGAAAAAATTGATATGAAATGTAGATGCATGTGGTTTTATATACAAAAGCAAATTCTTTTATAGAATACCTGTAAAATACCTTAAATTGTGACAAATAGTTTGATGGTAAACAGTAGGTATCAAACAAAAGTGACTGAAATCTATAAAATAGACTTATAATATGGAAGATGTTCCTAGGGAAAAATCTAAGGAGGCAAAAAATATCCTATTTCTCATTTTTATTTTTCAATTTTTTAAAGTTTTTATTTAAATTCCAGTTAACATATAGTGTTGTATTAGTTTTGGGTGTACAATATAATGATTCAACACTTCCATATAACACCAAATACTCATCACAAGTGCATTCTTTCATCCCCATCACCTATTTAACCCACCACTCACGTCCCCTCTGGTAACCATCAGTTTGTTCTCTGAGTCTTATTTCTTGGTTTGCCTGTCTCTCTCTCTCTCTCTCACTTTTTAACCCCCTATGCTTGTTTGTCTTGTTTCTTAAATTCTACATACTAGTGAAATCATATGGTATTTGTCTTTCTCTGACTGACTTATTTCACTTCACATAGTACTCTCTAGTTCATTGATGCTGTTGCAAATCGCAAGATTTCATTCCATTCTTTTTTATGGCTATGTAATATTCCAGTCTGTTTATATACAACATCTTCTTTATTCATTCATTCATCAAAGGGCACTTGGGCTGTTCTGTAATTTTGCTATTATAGATAATGCTTCCATAAACATCAGGGTCCATGTATCTCTTTGAATTAGTATTTTTGTATCCTTTGGGTAAATATCCAGTATTACAATTGCTGGACCATTTGTAAAAATAAATCCAAAATGGATTAAAAACCAAAATTTTAGACATGATACCATAAAAATCCTACAAAAGACAGGCAGTAACCTTTTTGACATCAGCCATACAATTTATTTCTAGATAGGTCTCCAAGGCAAGAGACACAAAAGCAAAAATAAGCTATTGGGACTTAATTAAACCAAAAAGCTTCCAGAGGTGCCTGAGTGGCTTAGTCAGTTAAGTGTCTGGCTCTTGCTTTCAGCTCAGGGCATGATATTAGGCTCATGATTTTGAGCCCCGAATCCAGTTCCATGTTCAGCTGAGATTCTGTTTCTCTCCCTCCCCCACTACTTCTCCCCCACTGCTTGTGCACTCTTGCACATGCTCTCTCTCTCTCAAATAAATAAATCCATCCTAAAATTAAAAAAAAAAATTAAAAACTCCTGTAAAGTGAAGAAAACAGTCAACAAAACTAAAAAGCAACCTGTGGAATGAGAGAAGATATTTGCAAATGACATATCTGATAAAGGGTTAGTATCTAAAATATTTAGAAAACTTACAAAGCTCAATACCCAAAAAATGAATAATCCAATTTAAAAAATGGAGAGAAGACATAATTTTTCTAAAGAAGACATACAGATGGCCAATAGACACATGAAAAGATGCTCAACATCACTAATCATCAGGGTAATATATACCTCAAAATTACAATGATATATCATCTCACACCTGACAGAATGGCTCTTTCTCATTTTTAAATATTAAACTGGATAACCCATAAAGAAAAATTTTTTTGTACCTTGCAGACCTTTCTTTGGCTCATTTGGAAGTCCAGAGTCCTCCTTGGGAATTCAGTTTGGAAAACTTTTGCTAATAGAAATGTTTTGGTTCAGTAATATCTTCTATATTTATTTGATCTAATTAAGTCTCTGAAGAGTGTATTATCATTAACACAAGTTAAAATGGAAAATGGAGGAAGAAAAAATCAAGAACAATGTTCAATATAATGTAAAAACTGGTGGCCGAAGAGTTTAAATATATGTGACTTTTTTTTATATACTGATATTTATTTTAGATCCTCAGTGAAATTAAGTTAATGACGTGCTTTTTACAAGTCCACTGCATTATAACATAGTATATCTTTTCTTTAATTAAAAAAAAAAGCAACCAAAGTAAATAGATAATTTTTTAAAGATGACTTTCTTTTTTAAAAGCTCAAGATATGGAGGAGGGGCAAGATGGCAGAGAAGTAGGAAACCCTGTTTTAACCAGTCCCCTAAAGTGAGCTAATTATCTACCAGAACACTCTGAATACCCATGAAATCAGCCTGAGATGTAGGATTATACACTTCTGGATCTCCACTTCTGGGGGCAGAAGATGCCAGTCAAGAGGTAAAGAGTACTGGGACCGATCCGACTGATATCAGAGGATAAACAGAAGGGGGAGGGAGCCACCAGAAGTAACCCATTGGAAAGTAATACCCCAATAAGAGAGCACCCTATGATTGGGGACCAGAATTATCTTGGAGTCTGGTTAAAAGCACTCAAAAAGAGCTAAAGATCTTAAGGGGCAAGTGGTGGAATTGGGCAGTCATGGGCATGGGCCTACACCCATGGATCCAGGACGGCCACCACCGGTGACCACCCATGCCAGAGAGAGTGCAGCTGTGCCCCTGGGGTTGCATGGATTGCATCACAACCACTCCCGCCCCCGCATAAGGGAGTCTGATGATGGCATCAGCCTGTGTTCCCTAGAACTTTTGCCCACTGGGAGACCAGGGACTGACCCACTCCCCACCAGCCCTAAGAAAGCTCCATCCTGGAGCTAGCCAGAGGTCTCTAGGACTGGCCAAGGGTCTGGACTCTCCCAGCTACAGTGCAATCACCTCAGCTGGCAACCTGAAGTCCACAGTCCGGGCAAAGACAGCCACCAGAAGTGGGCTCCCTGGACCAGTATTGCTCACAGTTTTGGCATGAGGGGTGCAGAGACAAGCAGGTGCTTAAGGTGCCCCCTGAGATGATGGCTGGGGACATGCTCTGCCTGTGGAAGGTTGCACAATACAGCAGAACTTGGAGAAGGGGAGTCTGTGTGCTCTGGACCACACAGAGGGGAGTGGACTGAGGCTTCTCTCTGAGATGTAGGTCTGGGTGCAGTTTACTTTAATCCTCTGAAAAGTAAAAAGCCACCAAAGTGGGGGGGTGGGAAAAAACACCAGAGAACAAAAGCCTGAAAAATCGGTTTCCACAGAGCCCAGTCCCTTAATAGGGGGCAGAAGGACTCAAGCCAAGCAAGACTGCCTGAAAAACAACGAGCAGGACCCCCCTCCCCAGAAAGCCAGCCAAAATAACGAGAGGACAACCACCACCAGAGTCCCCCATAAAACTGTAAAATCCCAATATCGGGAAAACAATATATTAAGCTCCCAGTATTGCACTAAAACCTGTATATTTCATAGATACAACTTTTATTTTTAATTCATTCTCACTATTCTTGTTCTGTTTAATCTTTTTTAACCTATTTACCATTACAACTAGAGATTTAATACAACATATTGCATAATAACCTTTTAACTTCAACTTTTTTCATACATATACCTGTCTTTTTCTTTTCTATTTTTCTTAACATACATATAGATATAAGCTTTAAGGTAATACTCTTTCCCTAATCAATACTACCCCTATATATAAACCAGTTTTAATCTCCCTTTATCTCTGGAAAGTTGAGTCCTTTAACAAAGATATCAAAATACACCCAGGAAGAATCAAAATAACCTTCCCTCCTCACACTGAGGATTTATAACCACCCTCCCATCTTTTTCTTCTGTCAGTGTTTCTGTGTATTTGTTTTTGTTCTGATATTAAATGAATCTTCTAGTTGGGGTTCATTTTGGCTGGGTTCTTTTTTTTTCTTTTCATTTACTTTTGTCGGTCTTCTTGTTTGTCTGTTTTTGTTTGTATACATTATAAATCTTACCTTTGGGGCCCATTCTGGCTGGATCTTCTCTCTCTCTCTCTCTCTCTTTTTTTTTCTCTCTCTCTCTCTCTCTTTCTCTCTCTCTTTTTTTATTTTTCTTTCTTTTTCGTGGTGACTTCCGATTGCTCAGAAGCATTCCAGGGTGCACCTTGCCTGGATCGTGGTTGATATATTCAGCTACACATCCCCTCAACCACCTCTCACCAAAATGACTAGGAGGAGGAATGCCCAACAGATGAAAAATTCAGAAATTTTGCCCTGTCCATCAGAGCTATTGGGTATGGACATAACAGTATGTCCAAAAAGGAATTCAGGGTAACAATTATCCAGGCAATGGCTAGGTTGGAGAAAACATTAATGATAACATGGAATTGATTAGGGCAGAAGTGAAAGCTGCATGGGAAGAAGTTAAAAGTGCTATCAGTGAAATCCAATCTAATCTGAACTCTCTAAAGATGAGGGTAACTGAGGAAGAAGATAGAATTAGTGATCTAGAGGACAAAATGATAGAGAAAAAGGATCAGGAGGAGGCTTGGAAGAAACAGCTTAGAAACCATGAAAACAGAATTAGGGAAATAAATGATGCCATGAAACATTCCAATGTCAGAATTATTGGGATACTTGACAGGGAGGAGAAAGAAAGAAGACTAGAAGAGAGAGTTGAACAAATTCTTCATGAAAAATTTCCCAGTCTGGGGAATGGAACCAGAGTTCATGTCTTAGAGGCAGAAAGATCACTCCCCAAGATGAACAAATCTAGAAAGACCTAAAGACACCTGATTGTGAAACTGTGTAATCATAATTCAAGACAGAAGCTCTTGAGAGTAACTAGGGGGAAGAGATTCCTTATGCACAGAAGAGGGTCCATCAGAATAACATCAGACCTGTCCACAGAAACATAGCAAGCCAGAAGGGCTGGCAAGACATGTTCAGAGCACTAAATGAGAACATGCAGCCAAGAATACTTTATCCAGCAAGGTCAACACTCAAAATGAATGGAGAGATAAAGAGCTTCCAAGACTGGCAAAGTTTAAAAGAGTATGTGACCACTAAGTCATATACTAAGAAGTACTAAGGTGGGTTCTATAAAAGAAGAAAGAACCCAGGAGTGTCATAGAACAGAAAAGACAATCTATAGAAATAAGGACTTCACAGCCAATATAATGTCAATAAAAACATATCTTTCAATAATCACTCTCAATGTGAACAGCCTAAATGCTCCCATAAAATGGCACAGGTTTGCAGATTGGCTAAAACTACAGGACCTGTCCATATGTTGTCTACAAGATGCCCATTTTGAACCTAAGGATACATCCAGACTGAAAGTGAAAGGATGGAGAAGCATCTTTCATACCAATGGCCCTCAAAAGAAAGCTGGGGTAGCGATTCTCTTATCAGATAAATTGGATTTTAAACTAAAGACTGTAGTCAGAGATAAAGGAGGACATTACATCATTCTTAAAGGGTCTACCCACCAAGAAGATCTAACATTTGTAAATATTTATGCCCCCCAATACGGGAGCAGCCAACTACATGAGACAAATATTAATCAGGATAAAGAGTCATATTGATATGAATACACTAATAGTAGAGGATCTTAACATGTCACTCTCAGTAATAGGTCATCCAAGCAGAAAATCAATAAAGAAACAAAAGCATTGGATGACACATTGGACGAGATGGACCTCATAGATATATACAGAACATTCCACCCTAAAACAACAGAATACTCATTCTTCTCGAGTGCACATGGAACTTTCTCCAGAATAGACCACATACTGGGCCACAAATCAGGGCTCAACCACTACCATAAGATTGAGATTATTCCCTGCATATTCTCAGATCACAATGCTTTGAAACTGGAACTCAACCACAAGAAAAAGTTTGGAAGGAATTCAAACACTTGGAAGCTGAAGACCACCTTGCTTAGGAATGCTTGGATCAACCAGGAAATCAAAGAACTTAAATAATTCATGGAAACCAATGAGAATGAAGACACTTCGGTCCAGAATCTATGGGATACAGCAAAGGTGGTCCTAAGGGAGACATACATAGCCATCCAAGCCTCCCTCAAAAAAACTGAAAAATCCAGAATACACCAGTTCTTTTTACACCTTAAAGAACTGAAAAATCACCAACAAATTAAGCCAACCCCACACACAAGAAGGGAAATGATCAAGATTAGAGCATATATCAATGAGATAGAAACTAGAGATACAGTACAACACATCAACGAAACTAGAAGCTGGTTCTTTGAAGGAATCAATAAGATCAATAAACCATTGGCCAAACTAATCCAAAAGAAAAGAGAGAGGACCCAAAGTAATAAAAGTATGAATGAAAAGGGAGAGATCATGACTAACACCAAGGAAATAGAAACAATCATCAGAAATTATTATCAACAGTTATATGCCAATAAGTTAAGCAACCAAGATGAAATGGATACATTCCTGGAAACCTATAAACTTCCAAAACTGAATCAGGAAGAAATTGACAGCCCAAATAGACCAATATCTAGTAACAAGATTGAGGCAGTGATCAAAACCCTCCCAAAAAACGAGAGCCCAGGACCTGACAGATTCCTTGGAAAATTCTACCAAACATTCAAAGAAGAAATAGTAACTAGTCTCCTGAAGCTGTTTCAAAAAATAGAAACAGAAGGGAAACTTCCAGACTCTTTTTATGAAGCCAGCATTATCCCGATTCCCAAACCAGGCAAAGACCCTACCAAAGAGCAGAATTTCAGACTAATATCCCTATGAATATGAATGCCAAGATTCTTAACATGATCCTAGCTAATAGGATCCAACAGTACATTAAAAAGGTTATCCACCATGACCAGGGGGGATTTATTGATGGGATGCAAGGGTGGTTCAACATTCGCAAATTCATCTGTGTGATAGAAGAAATCAATAAGAGAAGAGAGAAGAAACACATGGTTCTCTCAATTGATGCAGAAAAAGCACTTGACAAGATACAGCATCCGTTCCTGAATTAAACACTTCAAAGTATAGGGATAGAGGGAACATTCCTCAACTTCTTAAAATCTATCAATGAAAAACGGACAGCAAATATCATACTCAGTGGGGAAAAGTTGCCAGGCTTCTCTTTGAGATCAGGAACGTGACAAGGATACCCACTCTTGTTCAACATAGTACTAGAAGTCCTAGCAACAGCAATCAGACAAAAAGAAATGAATCCAAATTAGCAATGAAGAAGTCAAATTCTCTCTTTGCAGATGATGTGATACTTCATATGGAAAACCCAAAAGACTCTACCCCCAAACTACTAGAACTCATACAGTAATTCAGTAATGTGGCAGGATACAAAGTCAATGTACAGAAATCAGTTGCTCTCTTATACACTAACAATGAAAATATAGAAAGGGAAATTAGAGAATCAATTCCATTTACTATATCACCAAGAAACATAAGATACCTGGGGATAAACTGAACCAAAGAGGAAAAGATCTGTACTCAAGCAACTACAGAACACTCATGAAAGAAATTGAAGAAGACACAAAATGATGGAAGAGCATTCCATGCTCATGGATCAGAAGAATAAACATTGTTAAAATATCTATACTGACTAAAACAATCTATACTTTCAGTGTCATCCTGATCAAAATTCCACCACCATTTTTCAAAGAGCTGGAACAAACAATCCTAAAATTTGTATGGAACCAGAAGAGACTCTGAATTGCTAAGGAAATGTTGAAAAAGAAAAACAAAACTAGGGTCATCACATTGCCTGATTTCAAGCTTTACCACAAAGCTGTGATCACAAAGACAGCATGGTACTGGCACAAAAAGAGACACAAAGACCAGTGGAACAGAGTAGAGATCCCAGATATGGACTCCCAACTCTATGGTCAAATAATCTTCGACAAAGCAGGAAAAAATATACAGTGGGAAAAAAGAAAGTCTCTCCAATAAATGGTGCTGGGAAAATTGGATATCTCTGTGTAGTAGAAGGAAACTCAACCATTCTCTCACACCATACACAAAGATAAACTTGAAATGGATAAAAGTCCTCAACATGAGGCAGGAATCTATCAAAATCCTGGAGGAGAACATAGGCAGTAACCTCTTTGACACCAGCCATAGCAACTTCTTTCAAGATATGTCTCCAAAGGGAAAGGAAACAAAAGCAAAAAGAACTTTTGGGACTTCATCAAGATCAAAAGCTTCTGCACAGCAACGGAAACAGTCAACAAAACAAAGAGGCAACCCACAGAATGGGAGAAGATATTCGCAAATGACACTACAGACAAAGGACTGATACCCAAGATCTATAAAGAACTCTTCAAAGTCAACATACGCAAAATAGATAATCATGTCAAAAAAATGTGCAGAAGACATGAACAGATACTTCTCCAAAGAAGACATACAAATGGCTAACAGGCACATGAAAAAATGTTCATCATCATTAGCCATCAGGGAGATTCAAATCAAAAACACACTGACATACCACCTTATACCAGCTAGAATGGCCAAAATTAACAAGACAGTAAACAACAAGTGTTAAAGAGGATGTGGAGAAAGGGGAACTCTCCTACACTGTTGGTTGGAATGCAAGTTGGTGCAACCACTTTGGAAAACAGTGTGGAGGTTCCTTAAAAAATTAAAAATAGAGCTATCCTATGACCCTGAAATTGCACTACTGGGTATTTACCCCAAAGGTACAGATGTAGTGAAAAGAATACCCCAATGTTCATAGCAGCAATGGCCAGAGTTGCCAAACTGTGGAAAGAACCAAGATGCCCTTCAACAGAAGAATGGATAAAGAAGATATGGTCCATATATACAATAGAATATTACATCTCCATCAGAAAGGATGAATACCCAACTTTTGTATCAATATGGAAAAGGGCTAGAAGAGATTATGCTGAGTGAAATAAGTCAAGCAGAGAGAGTCAAGTATCATATGGTTTCACTTACTTGTGGAGCATAGGGAATAACACAGAGGACATGGGGAGATGGAGAGGAGAAGTGAGTTGGGGGAAATTGGAGGGGGAGGCAAACCATGAGAGACCATGGACTCTGAGAAACAAACTGAGGTTTTGGAGGGGAGGGGATGGGAGGTTGGGTGAGCCTGGTGGTGGGTATTATGGAGTGCATGTATTGCATGGAGCACTGGGTGTGGTGCATAAACAGTGAGTTTTGGAACACTGAAAAGAAATAAAATAAAATAAAGGCTCAAGATACAATGTCTCAGTGTTGGTAAATAAAGAGTTGGTTTTCACTCACAAAAATTAACTCAAAATGGATTTAAGACTTAAATTGAAGAAATAAAACTATAAAATTCCTAATAGAAAGCATTCTCCTTCACATTGATCTTAGTAATGATTATACGGATATGATACCAAAAGCAAAAATAAACAAGAGGGACTACATCAAATTAAAAATTTTCTACAAAGCAAAAGAGACAAAAAATGAAAAGTCAACCTACAGAATAGGAGAAAATATTTACAAACCACATATCTGATGAGGATTGGTATCTAAATATGTAAGGAACTCATGACTCAATAGCAAAAAAATAAAATAAAATAATCTAAGTAAAAAGTGGGCAAAGGACCTAAATAGGAATTTTTCCAAAGAAGGTTATCAAATGGCCAACAGATACATGAGAAGATGTACAACACTACTAATAATCATGGAAATGCAAAGCAAAACTGTAATAAGATTACCTTATGATGATTAGGATGGCTGTTATCAAAAAGGCAGAAGATAAAAAATGATGGGGAAAATGTGAGGAAAAGGGAACTTTGTACATTCTTGATGGGAATATAAGTTGGTATAGCTACCACACAAAACAGTAAGAAATGTCCTGAAAATTTTAAAATAGAGCTACAATATGATCCAGCAATCCCCCTTCTGGGAATATATCCAAAGGAAATGAAATCACTACCTGGAGAAATACCCCTGTATTCACTGTAGCATTATTTACAGCAGCCAAGACATGGAAATAACCTAAGTGTCCATCAATGGATGAACGAATGGAGAAAGTGCAGTGTTTGTATACACACACACACACACACACACACACACAGAAATATTATTCAGCCTTAGAAAAGAAAGAAATCCTGCCATTTGCATCAGCATAGATGAAACTTGAGGGCAGTATGCTATGTAAAATATGTCAGGAAATGACAAATACAATATGATTTCGCCTTTTATGTGTAATAAAATCAATCAATCAATAAAAACACAGGGATGGAGAGTAGACTGGCGGTGGCCAGGAGAAAAGGATGGGGAGTAGGGAAAATGGATGAAAATAGTAAAGGATACAAACTTCTAGTGATAAAATTAGTAAGTTCTGGGGCTATAATGTACAGCATAATGACTGTTTAATGATACCATATTGTATATTTGGAAGTTGCTGAAAAATAGATATTAAAAATTCTTACTATATGAGGTGATGTATGTCTCAACTAAGCTTATTTTGGTAATTATTTTAAAAGATAGGGGCACCTGGGGGGCTCAGTGGGTTAAGCTGCTGCCTTCAGCTCAGGTCATGATCTCAGGGTCCTGGGATCGAGTCCCACGTAGGGCTCCCTGCACAGCAGAGAGCCTGCTTCCAGGGAGCCTGCTTCGCTCTCTCTCTGCCTACCTCTCTGTCTACTTGTGATCTCTCTCTGTCAAATAAATAAATAAAATTTTAAAAAAAAGATATACACGTACAAAATCACTACATTATGCACTTTAAACTTACACAATGTTATATGTCAATTACATCTCAATAAAACTAGAAAAAATTAAAGATATAATTTACATAGGTATGATTTATACAGCAAAAAGGAAGAGAATAGGAATTGTATATTAGAGAAATATTCTAGATGAAAACTAGAGAGGAGATTGAGCACATGCATTTTGTGCTCCATATAACAGAATGTTATATAAACAAGAAACAGTTCATCATTTAACAATTAAGAAGCTTACAGATGTGATTATCTGTAAGTCTTCCTAAGAGAAAAAAATGTTTAAATCAGATTTGAAGATAATAATGAACTTGAGTTGGTAGAGCTAGGTATATAGAAAGAGTGAGATCAGAATTTGATTTGGGAGAATTACTTGAAAATAGACACAGACCATTAGGACTAAGAAGTAACATGTTGGAAAAAACTATTGAGCATACTAGAATAGGATACATTAGTGAGTAAAGAGAGATTAGTTAGGGTGGATTTATACGACAGAAGGAACAAGATGGATGTTTAGATATTAAAGCATACTCAATGAATAACTAGAAAAATTATATTTGTTAGACAAAATAAATGGTTTACCAAAGAAATAGTCACCAAATAATTCTTATTATTTGCCTTGTACTTTATAATACATATATAAAGGTTTCCAAAATTGAATTGGCTTTTGATTCCTCAACATCATTAGAATGGAATACAGGGCTCAAAAAACATTCAACAGGATAGAGATCCCAGAAATAAACCCATGATTATATGATATGGTCAGTTAATCTATGACAAAGATGTCAAGAATATACCAGGGAGAAAGACAGTCTCTTCAAGAAAGGTGCTGGAAAAACTGTATAGTTTTATGTAAAAGAAGGAAACTGGATCAGTCTCTTACACCATACACAAAAATAAACTCAAAATGGATTAAAGACCTACTGTGAGACCTGAAACCACAAAAAATCCTAGGAGAGAACACAGGTAGTAATTTCTCTAACATTGGTCATATCAACATTTGTCTAGATATGTCTTCTAAGGCAAGGGAAACAACAAAAAAAATAATAAGCTTTTGCACAGCAAAGGAAATCATCAACAAAACAAAAAGACAACCTACTAAATGGGAAATATGCTTGCAAATGATATATCAGATAATAACCAAAATATATAAAGAACTTATGCAACTCAACAGCCAAAAAAATAAAAAAAAAACAATAATACAATTGAAAAATGAGAAAAAGGACCTGAATAGACATTTTTCTGAAGTAGACATGAAGATGATCAACAGACACATAAAAAGGTGCTGAATACCACTAATCATCAGGGAAATGAAAATCAAAACCATAATGCAATATCCCCTTACACCTGTTGGACAATGGCTAAAATAAAAAAGACAACAAATATTGGTGAGAATGTGGAAAAAAAAGAACACTTGTGCACTGTTGGTGGAAATGTAAATTGGTACAGCCACTGTGGTAAACAGTATGGAGGTTCCTCAAAAATTGAAATAGAAATGCATGATCCAATAATTCTACGATTGGGTATTAAAGGAAACAAAACACTAATGGAAAAGATATGTGCACCCTAATGTTTATTGCAACATTATTTACAATAGCATAGATATGGAAGCAACCTAAGTGTTCATCAATACATGAATGGATAAAAAAGATGTGATATATATATAATGGTATCTTGCACAGCCATAAAAAGGATGAGATTGTGCCATTTGAGACAATATGGATGGACCTAGAGAGTATTATGCTAAGTGAAATAAGTCTAAATAAGTCTAAAACGACTAAAAAAAAAGATAAATACCTAAATGTCTAAAAAAGACAAATACCATACAATTTCACTTATAAGTGGCATCTAAAACAAACAGCAAAAGATTAAGTAAGCAAAAACCAGAATCCGACAAACAAACTGATGGTTGCCAGAGGGAAGAAGGGAGAGGGTTAGACAAAATGGGTGAAGGGGAGTAGGAGATATAGGCTTCCAGTTATGGGATGAATAAGTAATGGAAATTGTAAGGTTTTGCAGGAGAGGTAAACACAACACCAGGCAAAGTAGGCGGAAGCCAAGATTTATTAAAGGCACTCTCCGGAGAAGTTTCAGGGCTCGGGAGAAGGGGAGCCACGAAAGTCGCGCTTGCCGGGAGGAGTGGGCACTCTAGGGCGAGGTTCCCTGACTCAGAAAGGGGGAATAGAGGAAGTAGCACTGGGAGGGAGTTGGCGGGGGTCTTTTATTGGGCTAAGGTAGGGCATGGACTCACATCCATATTTGGTGATCGGAAGGTATGGGGTGAGGGCTCCTGATACTCCTGTTTCCTGCATAGGTATTGGGTTACCTATGGAGACGTGACCTGGGTGTACACCCTTTTGGCGGGAGAGTCTAGGGTTAAGGAAGGGGGGGAGGGGACTGGAAGGTGGCGGCTGGGCCGTCATTTCTATTGTTCCTCCTGCATTCCCCGAACCACCGACCCAACAGAAATAAAAGACAGAGCATAAGTAAAATGGTCAGTGGTATTACAATACAATAATATTGTATGGAGACAAATGGGAACTACACTTGTAGTGAACATAGCATAATGTATAAACCAGTAGAATCACTATGTTGTACATATGAAACTAAGGTAACGTGTGTTACCTCTGCTAAAAAAGAAAAGTCACAAATTTGCAACAAAATAATTTATGAAAAAGTTGATATTGGAGTACAGTGGAAAGTATTTTCAACCAATGAGGCTGTCAACTGACTATCCATTTTTTAAATATGAATTTTTATCTCTCTGCAGACAAAAAACTACTTCAGATGGATTATAGATTTACATACGAAAAGTAACATAATGAAGTTTCCAGAAAGTACCAGATAAGAATATCTTTATAATTTTGGAGCAGGCAGATATTTTTTAAAGTGATACAAAATCTGTAATCAAATAAAAATTATTATTATTATTAAAATTATTACCATTAGTGGTAAGAACATCTTTTCATCAAAAGTTACCAGTAACAAAGTGAAAGGGCAATCCATATTGTAGGAGAAGACAATTTGCAGCACATAAATCTGATGAAGAGTTCACAAATATAAAGATCTCTTCTGAATTAAGGAGAATTCACCCAAGAAAAGAGAAAGATGGGGAAAAAAACTTAAGCACTTCAAACAACAGAAGAGAATCTAAATGCCCAATAAATATTAGAAAGTGTGCTCAACTTTTTAGTCCTCAGGGGAAATAAAGACCTAAAATTAAAACCCTAAAATTGATACTGCTGTATACACAATGGAATGCATAAGAAAGACAAAAATGTTAAATACCTGTAGGTATATGGAGCAATTCAAACTCTCATAGGCTGTTTTTAGGGAATAAATTGGAACAGGAGCTTCCCACCCCCCCACCCCCATTAGCAGTTTTACTTTCCACAGTTTCAGTTTCCTGTAGCCCATCAAGATCAGGAAGCAGATGATCCATTTCTTAACACATCAGCAGAAAGTCAATACTAGTCATTCACCTCACTTTATCTCATCAGTTAAGCTCTTTATCATCTCACATCATCACAAGAAAGGTGAGAACAGTACAGTAAGATATTTTCAGACAGAGAGAAACCACATTCACATAAATTAATATATTGTTATAATTTATTTTATTTTTTATTGTTATTAATTTCTTACTGTGCTAATTTATAAATTAAACTTTATCATAGGTATGTATAAGAAGAAAACAGTATATACAGGGTTTGGTACTATCCATGATTTCGGGCATCCACTGGGGTTCTTGGAATGTCCCCTACAAATAAGGGGGGACTATTGTATAAGCACTTTTGCAAACTGTTTCACAGATTCTACCAAAACTGTATTTTAACACCATTACTCAGCAATTTGGTGCCTAATACTACCGAATAGATATATGTTCCAAATTCAACTAAATATAGGTATGAGACTTTTACAAAGCTATTAAAAATAGGCAAGTATTGAAAAAAAAAAACCTGAAGTAGTCTTCAATATTATAAAGCATAATTATGCTATGGCATAGTCATTCAATGAATATTTAATGAATGAATACACAGCAGTAAGGGTGAACTTTAATTACATGTAACAACATAGGTGAATTTCATTAAGTAAGATTTTGAGTGAATAAGACAGTCACAAAGGAGCAATGTTGTATAGTTCTATTTTTACTTAGGTAAAAATAGTGAAAGCAAAACATATATGAACATATGTTTGTGGCAGAAGTTAGGTTAGAGGTTCTCTAGTGCACTGTGGTCTCGGAGGGGGAAAGAAAGGGCTTCTGGTTGCTGTCAGTGTTCTGTTTCTTTATCTGATTCTTGCTTACATGGTTGTGTTTACAAAGGCAAATTCATCAGATTCCATAGTTATGATTTGTGCACTTTTCTATATGGGGTGTTTTATTTGAATAAAAATTTTAATTAAAAATATTCTCATTGGGCAGGACCACAGACATAAATCTCCTGGATTGTTGATATAAACTCTTGTTTTAAAAGTTCTGAAACTATGGGGCACCTGAGTGGTTCAGTCAGTTAAGCATCTGTCTTCAGCTCAGGTCATGATCCCAGGGTCTTTGGTTCAAGCCCCACATCGGACTTCCTGCTGAGCAGAGAGCCTGCTTCTCCCTTCCTGCTGCCTGCCACTCCCCTTGCTTGTGCTCTTTTTCTCTGACAAATAAATAAGTAAAATCTTAAAAATAAATAAATAAAAGTTCTGCAATTCACCTGCCTCCTTAGGGCTATAGGTAGTGCATCAGTCTCATGAAAGTTCTGACATCCATGATTTTGTTTTTTTTTTTTTAAATTTAAGTCAATCAAAAATTTTGCTTGGTATTTTGTTATTAAAATAAATAAGTTTGAGGTCATATCTGTCCAAGATGAAAAAGAGGCACAGTAGGTGGGTAATTTGTACATATATATATTTGAAGGGCATATTTGAAGAGTAGTGAGTAGCTTGGTGTGATTTAACTCATGAGTTTCTGAAAGAAATGATGCAAGTGATGAGGTCGTGAAAAGGGGAAAATAGTTTGGTTTTAAATGATAAAAATGGAAAGGTAATTTAGCATCAAGTAATTGAGATCTTTGAATACTGTTAGAGAATTTGAACTAATTCTATAGAAAATGAGGCACCACAGAAAGTTTTTTAAAGGAAAGTGACAGAATTTTACCTGTTTCTATGAAGATCATTCAGGTGGCAATGTGAAGAACAGATTAAAAAGATTAGAATCCAGAAACCTGGAGATTAGTTGGATAGATTTTTGAAACAGATAAAGCAGATGATGAAGACCTGAACCAAGATATTAACAAGAGGAAGCATTAGAAGAGAATTTTGAAAAATATAGTAAGAGAATGAACAGAATTTAACAGGTGAGTAGATATGGGAAATGGGAAAAAAATGAATGAAGTAAGAGTAACTTTAATATTTCTAAATATTAGTGATATTTAGTGAATAGAAAAGTGATGAAAGTGAGCATAGAATTTCAACAGAAATAATAAATAGAACCACCTTTAGGGAGAAACTAATGAATCCATCCTAGCATATTAGCATTTGATATGGGAGTTTGGTATAACATTAGTATGAACTGGCAATGGAGAGTGAGGCATAGAAGCAGGATTGGATGAAAGTGTATATTTGGTAGTTTTGGCACAAATGTCATCTTTGAAACCATAGAAATGATTTCCCAGAATCTTCCTGTCAGATTGAATCTTTATCATCATAGTTTTTCATTGTGTTGATATGTAACTTCATTTTAGCCCACTTTACGAATACATTTCTGAATTCTCTAATGTTAAATGCAGCATTTCATATTTATTTATACATTATCCCAACATGGTGTTAGGACTCAAAGTGATCATTTACTACTAAATTTTTGGTGATGTGACCTCTCAGGTATCTGACAGTCTCATGCTTTTGTATTCATTATGAATTTTACAACTTTCAGATATTAATACTATATGTGACTCAACTTCTCAAAGCATATGTAACAGAATAATCTACATTATATAATTAATTTTTTTAACGATTTTATTTATTTATTTGACAGAGAGAGATCACAAGTAGGCAGAGAGGCAGGCAGAGAGAGAGGAGGAAGCAGGCTCCCCGCTGAGCAGAGAGCCCGATGTGGGACTCTATCCCAGGACCCCGAGATCATGACCTGAGCTGAAGGCAGAGGCTTAACCCACTGAGCCACCCAGGCGCCCCTATATAATTTATTTTTATAATAGCAAATATGTTTTAACAATAGCATTGAAAAACATTGATTAGATCCTATAGCCAAAATTTGGTTACCACCAATACTAGGCATATGAGTTAATTTATGCCTTCATTATTTCCCATATGAATTATTGGATTAACCTCCAACTATGGCTCTGGTTCTGCATTTCCCTATTCACTCTGTAGTTAATAATCTCCCTGTCTATAATTCTATAATTTGTACTCCTGCTTTAAGGTAGCTTTTAAGAATTTTCCAGACAGTCTTCCATATCAATGCAGTTTCTATATAATTCTACTATAAGGATTAAGTGAACTGTATCAGTATTCTCCAGAAAAACAGAATCAATTGGAGATCTATCTATCTATCTATCGATAATGGGAAGAGATTTATTAAAGGAATTGGCTCACACAATTATGGAGGCTGAAAATCCCCTAATTGCCATCTGTAAACCAAATACCCAAGAAAGCTGGTGGTGTAATTCAGTCTGAGTCCAAAGGCCTGAGAACTGGGAGCAATGAGGGCAGAAGATTGATGTCCCAGCTCAAGCAATCAAGCAGAAAAAGCCAAATTCTTCCTGCCTCTGCCTTTTTGTTCTATTCAGGACCTCAGATTGCATGATGTCCACCCACATTGGAGAGCATAAACTGCTTTACTGAGTCCACTTATTCAAATGCTAATTTCACCCAGAAACACCCTCACAGACACACTCAGAAATAATGTTTAGCCAAATATCTGGGTACCCTGTGATCCAGTGAGGTTGACACATAAAATTAACCACCACAGTAGCTGTGTTCCAGAATTTCATTAGTAAGGATGTTGTTTTATTATTTAGAAATCTTTCCCCCAGATTGTCAGATTATATGCTAACCTATGTAAGTGATTTTTTCCAGAATAGAAACCTACCCTTTAAAATTAAATATTTAATGTAACCTCGGTTTAACCATTTTAATGGAAATTTTCCCAAAATTGATTATACATGTTCTTGCCTTTTAAATAACATGTACTAAATATAATTTAACTTTTATGTAATGATTTAGGACCTTTGTTATCTACATTAGCTGATTCTAACTTCAAGATTATCTGTATCTCCTTCTTTATATCACCCTTAACCAATACTAGTTTGGTCCAGAAAAATATTATGTATCATCTGGATTGCATTAATGCCTGCTTTCTTATTTCTTAACTTTTTCCCATACCTACTTCAGCCTATTGTCACAGAAACTGGAATGATCTTTTTAGCATTTAAGTAAAATCATGGCATTTTTCAAATCAACACACTCCGATAAGTCCTATTGATTCTTACAATAGCCTGAAAACCCGTAAATGACTTGGTTCCTCATTACTGCTCTTATCTTACTTTTTACTACTCTCTCAAGATAGGAGTCATGTTCCCACTTTAGGGTCTTTGCCCTAGCTGTATTTACTTGTAATTTCTTCTACCCTTGTCAATATTTTAATATATCTCCTAACCTTTGACACACTCACAACTACACACACACACACACACACACACACAGGCTTTTAATTTACTGCTTCTAATGTGCTACAAACTCAAATAGCAACTGAAAAATCTCATCAAAATGATGTCTAAAATTAGCATGTATAGGCTCTAAATGGCAGCCTGAAGAACTTTTTTTAAGGAAACTGTGTAGTTTTTGCACATGATTGAGTGGCATGAGTTTACTACTTTCATATTTTTAACTGTTCTAAATATTTGACATTACTGAAAAAGTCATTTCAACATAATAGGGTACTGTTTTCCTAAGCATATAAGTGACACTGATGAAAACCATCAATAGAAGGTAGGAAGAAAAACAGGATCCAACATCCTTCATATGTGATTGATTTAAAGTTCTAATTACTTTTTTTCCATTTTTATTTTAAAAGGGATAAGTTTGTTGAACCACTGAAGAATGGATTTGAGGTGCAATCCAAGGCATTTAGCAGATTCCCAAGTTATTTAAAAAATGAAATTGAGAAAACAACAAAGGAAACACAATGGAAAATGTTTACCTTTTTCTAACATATCAGAATCAATCCTATTTAGAAAGATTAAAACAATTTTAAGGCATATAGAGATATTTAAGATATAAGACCAAGGAAAGGATGACTGTTTTCATAATGAACATTCTCACCTCATTCCCATATTACAGTGTTAAATATCAAAATTAAATTAGTTATCTTCTCTTCATTGGAACTCTAATGAAGTGTTAACAGTGTCAAATGAACACCATGATAATTTGTTGCATGGTTTAGCATAAGCAACTTTTTATTATTCTAACTTATAATAATAATGGTGATTCATTATATTTACATAACTCTAATATCCAGAAGAAAATCCATAAGCATAAGTGATAGATGTATTCAGAAACTTATCAATAGCTGCAGAAACAAAGATATATGGTAACTGAACATGCTATTGATTGCACAGAGATTGACAATATTTTGTGTTCATGGTTTGAATGGCTGACCTAACTATCTTCATTTCCTGCAAAGGAAAACCCAAATAATAGATAATGACTTGAGCCCCCCCAAAAACAAACAAACAAGAAACCCAAAAGTGAAAAACAAACATTGTGTTATATTGGATTCTATGATAGAAATACAGTCTTAGATCAAAAGACTAGCTGGTGGGAAATTTTCATATTGGTACTGAATGACCAAGTGTCAAATATACTCCATAAGTAAATGTCAGGTCTCTGCAATAGGCATATGTTATCATTCCATTGAGCTATTGTATAGGAACCTCATTTATGTATCATTCACTCTTGAGAGTAATTTATGTTAAGATGAAATGAAATTCATCTTCAGCTCATCTGAAGAGACTGAGTAACTGGAAAGCTGAGAGAATCTCATTTTGTCAGCGTATACCTATACGGGAGGAGAATGCATCCCTGGAGATGGGCTCCCATACTTAGAGATTATGGCATGAGTGAAGTCCACAACATGAAAATTGAATGTTACTCTTTGCTGTTATTTTTGTACTGAAGCATAAATATTAGGAAACAACAAGAGTCACTTTTTCTATAGAGAAGATGATAGGAGTTCTAAAATAGAAACAAGTACACAACCTCTAGTTGTTTCCTTCCTCATTCCCTGTCAATCAGTACAGTGTTGAAATAATGGAAACTCTATGGAATCCTCATCAAAATGGTCCTGAGTTAAGAATGTGTGCAAAAGGGGAACCTAGGTGGCTCAGTCCTTAAACATCTGCCTTTGGCTCAAGCAAGTCATCATCTCAGGGTCCTGGGTTAGAGCCCCACATTGGGCTTTCTGCTCAACGGGAAGCCTCCTTCTTCCTCTCCCACTCCTCCTGCTTGTGTTACATCTCTTGCTGTGTCACCTCTCTTGCTGTGTCTCTCTCTGACAAATTAAAAAAAAATCTTAAAAAAAAAATATGTGCAGAAACCCCTTTCCCTTCTGGGTAGACCTTTAGGAATATGACTTTGCAGGATGAAGGAAAATGCTGTAAGGTTCTGATAAGGCCAGATGACATTAGATACTTCATTGACTATCTGTACTTAATGCTGGTTTAGTAAAGATTTCTTCTATTGTGACTATTAAAATCAAAGCTCAAACCATTCTTGAATCACCCCACCATCATCATCTTCATCATCATAGTTAACATTTAATTTGTGTATATGTCAGGATCTATTTTATATACTTAATAGCTTAATATTATTAATTCTATGACTCTTCAAAATAACCCTACAAAATAAATACTATTGTTATTCTCACTTATGATAAAGATTTTGAAGCATACAGAGGTTAAGTAATATGTCTAATATTACACAGCTAATAAATGGCACAGGTGAATTTTCAACACAGGCAACAAAATTCCTGGAAAAAGATATAGACAACAGTTTAGTATATTGTGTAAATGAGCAAGAATCATTAGGAAACTTCTAATTTATAAATTTTAAGCAATTTACTAACATGGTTAGTGTTCAATAGTTATTTTAAAAATTATACATCATTAAAAAACTATATTATAAATATAATAAAGTAAATTGTTTATTAAATAATACCATTATTTGTATTATATCCTGTGTCTTTTCTTTTTACTAATCATTTTAAATTTAACTTCAGTGGTATATTTTTATTGTGTTGTCACATTTTTCCCCCCCTCACTTAACTCAGTCTATGACCCTGATAGCAAATTACTATCATTTCTACTTGTCTACCCAAAGTCTTTTACCAGGACAAAAAAAAAAAGTTTAGGGCTTTTATTTTATTATTTCACTTTGTATATATTTTTTTTAATTTGGCTTAGATTTATTAGGTATATGTGGTGTTCAGTCTAGGTTTACAATGTTATTTCTTCCCATAGATCTTTTCTACAACATATTTTTTTCTCATTATTTTAAGAAAGGCTTAATTTTTATAGCAATTTTAGCTTCAAAACATAATTGAGAGGAAGATACAGAGATTTTTCATAAACCCCCTACCTCCACAAATGCATGGCCTCGCTCATTATGAACATCTGTCACCAGAGGGTATCTTGGTTATAATTCATTAATTAGCATTGACATATCAAAGTCCATAGTATACCTTAGGGTTCACTCTTGGTGTTATGCATTCTATAGGTTTGGACAAATGCATAATAATATATATCCATTATTATGGTATCAAACAAAATATTTTCACCATCCTAAAAATCCTCTGTGCTCCACCTGTTCATCCATTCTCTCTCCCCATTTTTTCCAACCACTGATCTTTTCAGTGTCTCAATAGTTTTACCTTCTCGAGACTGTCATATGGTGAAATGATATAGTATGTACTTGTTCAGATTGCCTTCTTTTACTTATATTATGAAGTTAAGCTTCCTTTGTGCCTTTTCATTTCTGTGTCTGTATATATCAAAGTTTATCCATTTACTTACTCTAGAACATCTTGGTGCTTCCAAGTTTTGGCAATTATGAATTAAGTTGTTTTACACATCTGTATGAAGGTTTTTGTGTGGACATAAATTTTCCACTTCTTCACATGTGATTGGTGGGTCATATGATAAGAGTGCTTTTATCTTCCGAAAGAAATTGTAGAGAATTGGTATAATTTTCCCTTCTGTGTTCAGTGCAATTCATCAGTGAACACACTTAAGCCTAGTGCTTTCTGTTTGGGGAGGTTCTTAATTATTGAATAATATGGTCATATTCAGATTATCTGTTTCTTCTTGTATAAGCCTTGGTAGTTGGTATCTTTCAAGGAACTGGTCCATTTACCTAGGTTATCAAATGTGTCCAGCATGGACACTTAAAACATGATTTTAAACCTTTTTCTTTATAACTACCCAGTGCTATAAATATCCCTCTGAACATTGCTTTTGCTACATCTCACATATTTAAATAAGTGTGTTTTCATTTTCATTTAGTTCCAAATATTTTTTCATTTCTCTTGAGGTATCTTCTTTCACCCATGTGTTAGAGGTATATTGTTTAATCTCTGTCTATTTGGACTTTTGAGTTATCTTTCTGATATTGATTTCTGGTTTAATTTTATTATGGTATGAAAACAGATATTTTGACTTCTATTATTTTAAATTTTTTAAAGTGTGTTTTATGACCCAGAATATTGTCTATCTTGGTGAATATTCCATGTGAGTATGAAAGAATGTGCATTCTGCTGTTGTTGTATGAAGTAACTTCAATACATTTTTTAAATTTTTAATGAAAAAAATTCAAGAATTTACAAAAGCAGGAAGTAGAATATAATAATTTCCTATTTACCCACTACTCAGCTTCAGTGAGTATCATCCCATGGCCGGTCTTGTTTTTTTCTATATGCCACTCACTTCCCTCCACCATAAGGTATTTTGAATTCTTCCTTAGGCATCATTCCATCCTCTCCATAACTTACAAAATAATTTTAGCAAGAAACACAGGTAACATTTTTCAGGGACTTTATTCAGAGATTAGGCAAAAATTTATTTCAGATACCATTATCGTTAGCTCTTACAGAAGTATAAATAAAAGTACACATGTCTGGGAATTATCAACTAAGTGAATTTTATAATGTTACTTATATTCTCTATTCCCCAGTTTACTTATCTGTAAGATGAGAAAAGATTTGTAAACCTCACAATTTCTTGTGAAGATAAAATGGTAAAAGATGTGTGAATGTCATATAAGTAGGTGACTCAATGCAGGCTGAATTTGAAGTATAAGTGTGATTAAGGAACAGAGAACAATATATTATACTTATGCCTCTATTGTGTATTTTTGGAAATACAGTCAGAGTATGTAGATATTGAAGTGCTTGTTCATGGATGTCTTAATGCAGGAAGTTAAAAAGCTACTAAAGAATTACCCAAATCAAATTTTCCAAGAAGGTAATATAGATTATTATACTGCTAGGTTTATATTTGAAGTTTTTATAGCCATCATTTTGCCACCATATGGATTTTGAAGTGATTGTTTGGCTTTTCATTTTTCCTTCTGTATATTATAATAACTTTTAGAGAAAGAAAAAACAGTATGGTTTGTATGCTTTAATTTTCAATATCTTAGTAAAATTTTAGTGTCTACAAACAGCATGAACTAATCATGATTCATCTATTATGGATAATAGATAATAGCTTTACCATTTAAAAATTAATTTATTACAAAGAAATTAATTAAAACTAGAGTGTTCAATATATAAAATAAAATTCACATGAAAAGAGCCACAAGGATAAATTAGAAATAAATTTTAATCCTGAGAAAATGATCATAACTATTTAGATTTTTGTTGTTTTGGAGCCATTAATTTTTGAGCATTAAAAACACATTCAGATATTTTAGCATAGAAGGAAAATCTACATATTTATATATTTATTATTTTTTTCAAGTTAAGTATATATATATATATCCTTATAATTTTTCTATATCTCTTTAAAACATAAAAATCATATATAGGTACACCAGTAATAATGAACAGCTTTTTAAGATCAAAATGCTTTTTTTAATATAAATACTACACTGTGTTAGCCAAATAAGCATGGGATAATGATGTAAGGAGTAAGAGTTTGCTGGTAGTATTTTGTAGTTAAAGAATCAAAGAAAGAAGTATACTAAATAATGTATAGAGAGCAAATATGTTTATTAGGATGTCTATAATGAGAGAAACAAACTATATAGAAATTAAAATTTTTATTTTACTATCTAAAAATAAAAATACGGATCTTGGAAGTTTTTGTTGCACAACAAGCATTCCATCTTTAAATTGTTACAACTTTTTATCCAAATTCTTCCTTACACTGAGCAAAGCTATCATCATTTTAGAGAATAAATATTTAGGTAATCTCTACCCAACTTCTATTTTCATTGACTTGCTTTCCATAAATAATTCCATGAAAGTTCTTTGGTGGGTATATTAATTATATTTGTGTATTGAAGGGAGAAAAAGACACAGGAAGCTCTTAACCAAATATCACTAATATTCAACTTATATGATCATGAATATATTCATTTATTTCACACATGGAATATTTTATAATTTGACATTAAAGTAGCATTTTCCACAAGGTATTATATTATTTCACAGGTTATGCAATAGCATTTTGTTTTTGATTATGACCACAATTTAAAGCAATGTGTGAACGAAGTACAGACATACATATATACACAGTAAAACATTATATTTATAAACATTAAAAGATAACATTTACCAATAAAGTGTTTTTCTAAACCTTTTTTATAGTTATGTGGTTAGCCACTATAATTCTGTGTAGATATTGATTTGAATTTATTGTATATAAAATAGAAAATGAATATTTATATTTCAGAAATATACTTTTATATTTGTACCAATTGGATTTGTACCCATTTGTACCAATTTAATTTGCCCAAACTAAATAAATGCATAAACCTACAAAATATTATCAAAAAGTAATTCATAGAGGTGCCTGGGTGGCTCAGTGGGTTAAGCCTCTGCCTTTGGCTCAGGTCATGATCTCAGGGTCCTGGGATAGAGCCCTGTGGCTCTCTGCTCAGAAGGGAGCCTGAATCCTTTCCTCTCTCTCTCTGCCTGCCTCTTTGCCTACTTATGATCTCTCTCTGTCAAACAAGTAAATAAAATCTTTAAAAAAATTTGTAATATTTTGAGAATCATTTTTGATATTTTGATTCTGTTTAAACATTAAACTTTTATAAATAACTATAAATGATGTGCTGTTGGAAGAAAGTTTCTTAGGCATCAATGTGTTAGCACTGTGAAAGTTTTACATTCTAAATATATTAGTAATATTATAAGATGATATTAGCTGTTTCCAGTAAGTGAAATAACCCTTTTTCCCATCTTTACAATGACCATTCAGTAAATAAATATTGGTTTCACAAAGTGTAAATTTTTACCTGAAATAGCCAGTTTCAAATGTAAATATATTCACTGCCTGTGATATTAGGTAGTTACCTATACCACATGCTAATGAGAGTGATATATTGCTGTCTTGTCAGAAAATTCAACATTCCTTTTAGATTCTATCATAGTATACATTAACTCAAAATAGCTACTGAACCAAAGTTAAATTCTATAAAAGACAGTATTAAGATCTATCAGGGTCTAAATTATATGTATGATTTATGTGATTTAGATAAAACTTAAGTGGAAAACAAAATCATAAACAAAGAGGTGGCTAGAGCTTCTTGGATAGGAGTAGAATGATGATGCCTCACAAAATGGAGTTTTGCTATGCAAGAGGAATGCAACAGATTAATAACTTCAAAACACATCCAATAAATTTAAATTCCATATTAATTATAAGTAGATTTTATTGAAGAGTAAAGCTTTAAAAAGTTCCCTATCATAGTAAAACTGAAAAGAAATACAGAAATCAATGTATCTACCAGATCTGTTAATATGATTTAATATTTGTGTTCAAAGTTTTCCTGCAGATGATATTGAAAACAACAGAAATTTATAGCGGTTTTATTTATCACTGCCATCTGAAGTTTCCTATTTATCAATTAAACATATACTTTCAAACTAATGGAAGAGAACAACTAAACTGTTCTTTCTTGGATCACGTAGAAGGTATTCAGTGCCATATTCAAGAAGCCTTTTTGTTTTAACTCAATATTATACCATGGACTTTGTATATACAAAGAAGTAGAAAATTCACTATTTGCTCTTAGAGAGCATATTTATAGGTGATCTTGATGAGATAAGTCACTATAAGAGTTAAAAATAAATTCTCAAGAAATTTTATTCCTTCAACTTGCATCCAATAAATCTTATAATGACCATGTTTTTTAATTTGTTGCCACACAAAGCATAAAGCATTACTGTGTTGGGAAATTGCTTGATTTTGACTTAAAAGGGAGAGTTCCTTTTTTTTTAATTGATTTGAGTCATTATAAATAATGCCTGCATAATTAGTCAATCAATCAAAAATCATGTAGCTAAATTAGTTTATGGTGCAAATAAATACACTGAGCCCCAATTTTTTTTACGTAATCTCAACACCCAATGTGGGGCTCAAACTCAAGACCCCAAGATCAAGAGTCTCATGCTCTAGCAACTGACACAGCTAAGCACCCCTTTAGCCAAAAATTTTTAACAGATGTTTTTTATCAGCAATTTATTATAGTACATATATGAACTTGAGTAAGAAAAGAAATTTAAGAAAAATAAATTTAAGATTTTGACTGTCATTTGACTGTCATAGAAGAAGGCAAATGGTTATATATTTTTAAATATACCTGTTAAGCATAAATCTAGTCAAAGAAATGATATTATTATAGTCATTCATTGATACTTATTATTGATTCATTGATACTTATACTTAATAAGATACTTATTGAGTAAAATTTTATTCCACTCCTGTGCTTGACACTGAACTGGTGTTGGGGGAAGGCCATGATTAAGGACAAGATCCCTTTTCTCATAATGCTTACCTTCCAACTGTGTTCTTAGTAACTCATCCTGCCTCTGGGCCAATTCCAAATGACAATGATCTCATATATTTTCTCTTTAGAGCATGAGGAGAGAGAGGGGGGGGGAAAAAAAAAAAAAACCAAAATTCCATCATTGCCCTGAGATGAAGTCATTATGATTATGGGACACAAATCAGATTTTTATTCAAAATTTGACATAAAAGACAAAATTTTACATTTTGTATATATAGAGAAAGAAAGACAGAGACAGACAGACTACCAGAATCAGAAGATATGGACTATATTGAAAAATCTATTCTTGTGTAATATTTCAATTTGATTTGTCTCCCATATTAGCATATGAACTGTATGGTATTACTACCTACAAGTCTGAATTGCAGATTGTTATCTTCTTACCCCAAATTTTGGTCCAGCAATATTTTATTTTATTTAATATAATGTAACATTTAATGTATTATGTATTTGAAGCAGATACTTTTTCTTTCACTTATGTGAAGATGTTAAGACTCCAAGTTAATCAGCATCAGTAAAATATGTCATAAATTAAGAATATAGTCTTCAGTTTAAGCATGTGGATTTTACAATTAGGTAAACTTAGGTTTAGATCAGGTGTCCACCAATGACAACTGTGTGGATTAGACCAGTGTCCTAGGTAGTAATCACCTTACAGATGTAAAAAAGTGCTAACAAGAATGCCACGTATCCACAAAGCTCCAAAATTTTTTACTTACACATACACATAAGTAAACACAGAATTCAGCACTTTGGAATTGATTAAAGCTTGGACAGTAGTGAAATGGTTAAACAAAAAAAAATTCTGAATAAAATTACTTGTCTTTGAGGCAAGGCAGGCCTAATTTTTCAGCATGATACTCTTTTCTCAATACAGACATGTATTGAAAAGTCAAAAGGCATATGCAATTGCAGAGGGATATAACATTGATGTAATCATAAAGTTACATTTTTATTATTACAATGAAGTAATTTAGTGGCAAGGCAAAGGACATTTGGAGAAACTATTCTGATGTGAATATTACTACAGCTCTTTATACAATTCTATTATTCCATTATCTAGATATAAAGCATCTATCTATTTACTGATACAGGTTAATGAGGACTTTGGTAAAGTGCTTATTTGTGGCTTTAAAACCTAATGGAAATTTACTATATCAAGTAATAACCCATATTTAAAAAATATGCAATTTGGGGTTTATATGACAAACACAAATCTGCCCATGAGTTTTGTTATTAAGTGATGAAAATTCTATATCAAATGTAAAATATATTTCTAAATATTTCTTATATTTCTTAATATAAGATATTATATATCTTATATTATCTATAATATCTTATAATATCTATAATATAAGAAAATATTTCTTAATATTTCTAAAAAAACAATAGTATGTAGGTTTAATTACTGAACTCATGGAATTTATGATGTAATAGTGTTTCAAGACCATAATGCTGAGGAATTTTTGTTCATTCCGTGTCACCCAGCAAAGTTAACACCATGAAAAAGAAGGCAGGATCACATAACTGTGTATATGGCAGAGGGGAAAAGAGAGAGATTGATAAACCAAGAGAAATTATAACCTAGTATTGACCTCTAAGATGTTGGGTAACATTAAAAATATGAGGACTTTTGGTCGCTTCAAGATTAAAAGAAAATACACACAGACACACACACATATATGCATACACAAGTTACAAAATATTCCCGATTTTCATGATACATAGTAATCTTCTATTCATTCAGTGATTAAACTTTAGGTAACTGAAGTTTATCTATTTTTTTTAATTTTTAAAATTTTATTAGCATATATTATTTGCTTCGGAGGTACAGGTCTGTGAATCATCAGTCTTACACAATTCAGAGCACTTGCCATAGCACATACCCTACCCAATGTCCATAACCCAGCCACCCCATTCCTCCCACCCTTCTCCTCTCCAGAAACCCTCAGTTTGTTTCCTGAGATTAAGAGTCTCTTATGGTTTGTCTCCCTCCCTTGTCCCTTCTTTTTTTTTTTAATATTTTTTTAAATTTATTTATTTGTCAGAGAGAGAGGGAGAGAGAGCGAGCGAGCACAGGCAGACAGAGTGGCAGGCAGAGGCAGAGGGAGAAGCAGGCTCCCCGCCGAGCAAGGAGCCCAATGTGGGACTCGATCCCAGGATGCTGGGATCATGACCTGAGCCGAAGGCAGCCACTCAACCAGCTGAGCCACCCAGACGTCCCACCCCTTGTCCCTTTTTGTTTCATTTTTTATCTCCCTACCCCTCACAACTCCCCACCCTGCCTCTCAAATTCCTCATATCAGAGAGAACATATGATAATTGTCTTTCTCTGATTGACTTATTTTGCTTAGCCTAATATCCTCTAGTTCCATCCACATCATTGCAAATGGCAAGATTTTTGTTTGGGGATGGCTGCATAGTAATCCATTATATAGATATACCACTTCTTCCTTATCCATTCATCTCTTGATGGACATCTAGGTTCTTCCCATAGTTTAGCTATTGTGGACATTGATGCTATAAACATTGGGGTGCATGTGCCCCTTTGGATCACTACATTTGTATCTTTAGGGTAAATACCCAGTAGTGCGATTGCTGGGTCATAGGGTAGCTCTATTTTCAACTTTTTGAGGAACCTCCATACTGTTTTCCAGAGTGGCTGCACCAGCTTGCATTCCCACTAACAGTGTTGGAGGGTTCCCCATTCTCCGCATCCTTGCCAACATCTGTTGTTTCCTGACTTGTTAATTTTGGCCATTCTACTGGTGTGAGGTGGTATCTTGGCATCAGGGAAATACAAATGAAGCTTATGTATTAAAAAGAGAGTCATCACAGGGTACTGGGTGGCTCAGTCAGTTAAGCATCTGCCTTCAATTCAGGTGATGATCCCAGGGACCTGGGATCAAGCCCCACATCTGGCTCTCTGCTCAGTGGGGAGCCTGCTTCCCCCTCTCTCTCTGCCTGCCTCTCTGCCTACTTGTGATCTCTGTCAAATAAATAAATCAAATCTTTTAAAAAATAATAAAATTTAAAAATTAAAAATTAAAAAGAGAATCGTCACAATTCTTGACAACATCAAAAATACAAATAGCATTTTTTTAGTGTTGCTGACTCATTTATAATTATGTAATTGCTGCCTAATCTGTGTTAGACACTGTCATAGTTCTGTCATAAGTACTGTGTTCAATTAAAAGATGTGGTCCATGCCCTAATAAAACTTTAATACTTTGTAGAAGGGAAAAGTATTTACAATAGTCACATAGAGTGACTATATAATAGTTACAAGATGTAAAAGTGCTTTGAAAGAAAAATATGGAGCAAAATAGGAAATTATTACAATCAGACATCAAGACATGGAATGGGTAGTAGTCTGAGAAGGTCTCTTGGTGGAAGCAATACTTCAGTTAGAAAAATTTTCCCAGGCAAAAGAAACAACATATATAATCTCTCTAAGCCTGGAGAGAAGTGAATTCTTTGGAGGAATAATATAAATGTGGTTGCCCTGGAGAGATCACAGGAGTGGTATTACAGAGGTAGACAGGGGCCATCCTCAAACACTTTGAGTAGGATATCATGATAAGGATTTTATATTTTAGCTAAATTACAATTGGAAACTATTAAGATTCTGAGTAGGACAATTATCTTTGTTGATAAGCATATTTAAAAAATCACCTCAACTATGATGAAAAAGAGATTACTGCTGTTAGTATTTTCTGATGATTCCGTAAGTCCAAAAGTGAAAAAAGCAAATATTCTTCAGTGACCACCACCACGTGGTCAGTACATTCTGCATGTGTATCTTCTCTACATCCCAAACCTCAGTAAGGTGGAATGTTACAATCCTAAAATTATAAGCTCACAGTATTCGAGAGGATAAGTAAAGTATATTCTTCAGAGAAGAGATTTCAATCAAATTCCAAATGCAGAAAGCAAATAAAGAAGTAACAAGCGGTGAACTAGGACAGCAATAGCTGGAGCTTCTAGTACAAAGGGAAGGACTGAAATAGCAAAGACTTGTCATAGGAGAACCCTAGGGAAAGTAGAAACTTGAAAGTCCTGTATACAATAAAGTGTGAGATCGATGTATGGTTCTAAACAAGAGGATTCAATATATGGCTTCTGTATATGAGCACAATATTCTATTACCTCTTCTTTTGTACCATCTCATTAAGGCCTGGAAGCTAGGCACACAGGCAAAGATTTAAAGGATTCTTTTCTAAAGCAATTGAATGCCAAGTATAAATTGTTGTTTTTGTTGTACTCATCCTGTGACAAAGCTTACCATTGACAAAACCATACAAGTTCCGAACCAATTTTTTATTGTCTCATTTTTAAATATGAAAGGGCAGGGGCACCTGGGTGGTTCAGTTGGTTAAGCATCCAGCTCTTGGTTTCAGCTAAGGTCATGATCTCAGGGCCATGATATTTAAATATTAATTAGATATTAATATTAATATTAATAAAATAGAAATAAATATAAATATTTATTTATTTCTAAAGATTTTATTTATTTATTTGACAGAGAGTGAGATAGTGAGTGCAGGAACACAAGCAGGGGGAGTGGGAGAGGGACAAGCAGGCTTCCCGCCAAGCAGAGAGCCTGATGTGGAACTCTATCCCAGGACCCTGGGATCATGACCTAAGCCGAAGGCAGATGCTTAATGACTGAGCCACCCAGACCCCCTAATAAATAAATCTTTAAATATGAAAGGACATCCTAGGAACAGTAGAACAATGAAAGATTGAGATTTTAAAAGTGAATCTAAAGCAGTTTCTCAGTCATGGCACTACTGACATCTTGGAAATACTATACAGTAAAAACCAATAGTGTGTCCATCCTACTTGAGATAGTTAAAAATGTCTTCACACGTTGCCAATATCCCGAGGGGACTAAATCATCTCCAGTTGAGAACCACTGCTCTATAAGAAACAGATTGAAGAAAAGAAGATAATTTTAAATAATTGTATTTCCCTTAAACACTGCATTCACAATATAAGAAAAATATAACATAAAAAGCAAAAAGGAAGAAGGAAGCTCTTAAAAATCAATATTTCTAAATTAAATAAAAAAATAATTGACAACTTAGAAAAGTCAAGTAATACACCAAAGATATGGAACCAAAGGATAAAATGAGGGAATATATACTCATGAAAGACCCAAAATACAACTAAATATGAACTCTAGATAAAGAGAGCAAAGAAAATAAAAGCTAGTAGAAATTTCTCAGAAAGGTGTCTAGGCTGCAAAGACTTGGCAAGTGCTCAAAGTGTAAGTGACTAAAGACTTTGAAAGGTAAAGAATGGATTCTACAGAGAAAGAGAATTATCATATGATCTCCCTGATATGAGGAAGTTGAGAGGCAATGTGGGAAGTTTGGGGGTAGGAAGGAAATAAATGAAACAAGACAGGATCAGGAGGGAGACAAACCGTAAGAGACTCTTAATCTCACAAAACAAACTGAGGGTTGCTGGGGTGGTGGTGGGGGAGAAGGTGGTGGGGTTATGGACAATGGGGAAGGGATGTACTATGGTGAGTCCTGTGAAGTGTGTAAACCTGGCGATTCACAGACCTGTACCCCTGGGGCTAATAATACATTATATGTTAATTAAAAAAATAAAAACTTAAAAAAAAAAAGAATGAATTCTAAACCTTCCCTGGAGAAGTAGTATCCATACAAATTAATGAGAATTATATTTGAGTCACATTATCATAAACAGAGAAGCAGCTTGAGATCAAAGAAGTTATAACTTTATAAATCTAACAGAAAATGATCTCAGAAGAAAGGACTGAGGTAAAAGAAAAAATATAAGCAAGATACTGCATTTATATGAGTCAATCAAAGAAACAAAGTCAAACAAAAATTATCTTATTAAACCAAACTGTTGCAGCATGTGGAGAGTGGTTAGAGTTAATGTCTTCCAAAGCTTTTGCTTTGTTGAGGATGAAGATAATTAAATAACTTCAGATTTTTAGCCTCATTGACTTAAGTAGCACGGTAAATTTTCTAGCATAACCACTAACATAAAAATAGAATGAATAAATTCTAAAATAGTAGATGGAAAAGTTGAATAAGAGAAAAAAGTCCTATCAGAATAGGGCAAGAAAAGATAAAAACAATGTAAGATGGCAGGGGGAGGGGGCAAATGGAAGAGACAAAATATGTAGGTAGAAATAAATCCAAATATATCAGGAAAGCTTTTCCTTACCTTCAGCTAAGGTGTTCGGTCCTTCCGAGGAAACAAAGGCTGCATTGGGGTAAGGCCCTCTCATCTGGTGATTAGTCCATTCCCAGGCAGCCCCCGCTCAGTCTTCTCCTGCACCTTGAGCTCTCCTGCGTCTGCTCATGGCCCTCATCCTGCATTGTGATGAGGTGACAATACTGGAGGATAAGATCAATGCCGTCATTAAAGCAGCAGGTGTAAATGTCAAACATTTATGGCCAGGCTCT
Organism: Mellivora capensis; assembly: GCA_004024625.1. NCBI lineage: Eukaryota > Metazoa > Chordata > Mammalia > Carnivora > Mustelidae > Mellivora > Mellivora capensis. The sequence continues at coordinate 97,816 of PISX010001699.1, read as the reverse complement.
TTGCAAAGACCCTGGCCAAAGTCTGTCTATATGGGGAGCCTCATGTGCAATGTAGGAGCTGGTAGACCTGTCCCAGCAGCTGGTGATATACCAGCAGGAAGTCCTGCTCCTTCCACCACTGCTGCCCCAGCTGAGGAGAAGAAAATGGAAGCAAAGAAAGTAGAATCAGAGGAGTCTGATGATGACATGGGCTTTGATCTTTTTGACTAAACCTCTTCTGTAACCTGTCCAATAAAAAGCTGAACTCTTTAAAAAAATTAAAAACAAATCTATCAGGCATGATGATGAATGAAAATAAGTTTGCCAGTTAATATCTAAAGATCGGCTGCTATGCCCTGTTTCCAAAAGCCATAACTAATATATAGGAAAACAGAGGAGATGAGAGGAAGGATGACACCAAATATATACCAAATACCTAGAAAAAGGATTATTCATATTAATATCAAACAAAACAGATTAAAAATGTCTCAAAATAACAAATATATGAGCAAAAAGTAATCTAATTTTGATGAGATTTTGGAAGAAAAATTCATTGCATTATAGGACAAACACATGCCTGAATCAAATATTTGATATTCAAGTAAACAAAATTATAGAATATAAAATATCTGAACATGAGTATGCAACATCCAGTGTTTAGGTAAATGAATTCTTGGGATGCCTGGGTGGCTCAGTGGTTAAAGACTCTGCCTTCGGCTCGGGTCATGATCCCAGGGTCCTGGGATCGAGCCCCACATCGGGCTCTCTGCTCCTCAGGGAGCCTGCTTCCTCCTCTGTCTCTGCCTGCCTCTCTGCCTACTTGTGATCTCTGTCAAATAAATAAATAAAATATTTTAAAAAAAGAAGAAAATGCATTTTTTAAAGGGAGAGGGAGATAGAGAATCAAACTTTTTTTTTTTAAAGATTTTTATTTTTTATTTATTTGTCAGAGAGAGAGAGGGAGAATGAGCCAGCACAGGCAGACAGAGTGGCAGACAGAGGCAGAGGGAGAAGCAGGCTCCCCGCCGAGCAAGGAGCCTGATGTGGGACTCGATTCCAGGACGCTGGGATCATGACCTGAGCCAAAGGCAGCCACTTAACCAACTGAGCCACCCAGGAGTTCCAGAAAATGCATTCTTAAAGTATAGTTAATATGTATTACAACTGATCGGGTTTGACATTTGAAAAATATGGTAGTGAGACTGATGATATGCTTGGAATGCATATCATCTTGCAATCCAATGCACAATGCAATTTAACTTAGAAATCGGTATCACAATAGGAAGTATAGAAATCTTAAAATGCACTTTTAAATAGCACCAAATAAACATATATATAATAAAAATGGAAGTCAGTGGAAATATGTATTAAAATAATAGATAATGATATATTAAAGAAAAATGATAGATTTAGTATTTATGTTAAAAAAGAATAAAAAGATGAAAATAGTAAGCAAAATAGCTAACTTAATTCTGAGAAGGAACATTAAATAAATCCAAAGAAGGCAGGAACCACTTAACATGAGAGAAGAAATTAATGGACTAAAGAATACATATTCAAAGGAGAAGATAAACAAAAACAAAAAGTTGACAATAAAAAAAAACACCATTTGAAAAGAGTAATAATAGAGATACATTTTCATCAAGAAGAAATGAAGATAGATACATATTAAAGTGAAGAATGAAATAAACACTCATATACCCATTATGCACAGTTTATCGAATATAATCATTGATCTGTGTCAACAATATGTCTATTTTTCAAAAACTGTTTTCATTTCTTATATTCTTCAAATTCTTCAAATTTTGCACATAAAACTATTGTTTTATCTTTTTCCCCAGCTTTATTGAGCTAAAATTGACAAATAAAAATTATATGTATTTAGAGTATACAATGGGATGTTTTAATATACATATACATTGTGAAATGATTACTGTCATCAAGATAATACATATCTATCACCTCACATAGTTACCTGTGTGTATGGTGAGAACACTTAAGATCTACTCTCAGCAAATTTCAAGAATATAGTATATGTATATTAGCCATAGTTACCAAATATATGTATATGCATGTATGTACTGGTTTTTTTTTGTTTTGTTTTTTTTTTCAGAACAAACTCTCAGGTTAAGGATAAGTGTTTTCATTATTTATCTCTATACTCTGGACTATGGGATATTATATAGCATCCAGAGCTCTACCAGGGAAATCACAGAATATCTCTGATTTCACCAGTCTGTACTCATCAAAGTTTAAAAGCATGGATGAGAGCTATTGTCCTTTGTTACCATAAAAATCTGAAGTAAAGGGGCACCTGGGTGGCTCAGTGGGTTAAAGCCTCTGCCTTCAGCTCAGGTTATGGTCCCAGAGTCCTGGGATCGAGCCCCGAGTCAGGCTCTCTGCTCGGCGAGGAGCCTGCTTCCCTCTCTCTCTCTCTCTCTCTGCCTGCCTTTCCGCCTACTTGTGATCTCTGTCAAATAAATAAATAAAATCTTTAACAACAAAAAAAAAATCTGAAGTAAAGTTTTTCTTTCCTTTTTGTACCTTATACTTACCACATTTTAAAAAAAGATTTATTTATTAGAGAAAGAGAGAGAGAGAGAGTGGGGGGCGGCAGAGGGAAAGAAAGTCTTAGGTTGACTCTGCACTGAGCACAGACCCCAATGCAGGGCTGCATCTCTCCAACAGAGCCTAAACCAGGAGTCAGACATCTAACCAACTGTGCCACCCAGGTGCCCCACCACATTTTTTATTGAGATAGACTTGTGTAAGTTTAAGGAGTACTGCCTGTTGATTTGATACACTTAAATATTGAACTGTGATTACCACTGTAGCATTATTTAACACTTCTAATAGATCACATAATTATTCTTTTTTGTGGTGGGAATATTTAAGATCTCATGGCAACTCTGAAGTGTAGTATTAATGACTGTTATCACTAAGCTGTGCATTAGATCTCCAAAATTAATTCACCTTCTAAACTGAAAGTATGTGTACAGTTTTACAACATCTCCCCAATTCCCCCACCCCACAGCCCCTGGTAACCCACATTTCTACTCTGTTTCTATGAGATCCACTTACTCAGATTCTGCATATAAATGATATTGTACACTATTTGTCTTTCTCTGTCTGACTTATGTTACTTAGCATACTACCCTCAAGATCCAGAAGTTTTTTTTTTCAAAAATTATAGCTAATGAGAACTCATAAATATAGATCTTTCTATGATAATAAAACTAACCTTCTAAATATTAAGGAGCTCAGAAAATAGTATAATTTTCTCATAAAAAGAAATGTAGTGTAAAAAGGTAAAAAAATAATCAGTGATCATTACTTTGAAAGAAAAAAAAAGAGGCCTTTGAGGAAAAGTGTGTAGATAATAGTATATCCCATTATATTTTGAAGGCCTACAGAAGAGTGAAAGTGCTCTGTAGATTTCTCTGATTGCCTCAGCCATTCTCCCTGCTGTTATCAGAGGCATGCTTTTGCCATCGAATGAGTATTTTTTTTTCACCAGACAAGGGAATGTTTTTCCTTGTAGTTAAATAATTATCATTTTATATAAACTGTGAATCTATTGTTATTATGTAGCTGCTGAAATGTGTGCCTTATATTCTATAATTTAATTGTACATGATTACATAATTGTATTCATCTACACAAAATAAGCTTATTATTTTAACCTTCAAAATTATAAATTACTATATGCAAGTATTTCCATTATCAGCATGCTTTATTGCTAGTAACTACTGCTAGTTTTCAGTTGGCTTTCTTTGATATTGCTAGTGCCTTAGTTTTAAAGTTGAATGAATGAGTGAATGAACAAATGAATGAACAAAACAATTAGATGTATAATAAGGCTTCCAGTAAGATTTTGTGTATAAGCACAGAAGTATATGAATATTTTTAAACAAATATTCAAAATTCTTCTCAATGATATTAAGAGTTGCATGTGCTGTGGTATCCTGGTGAGGGCAGCAAAACATTCAGCCTAATTTTTAAAAGGAAGTAGTTCTGTGCAAGCTACAAGTTATTACAAAATCCAAAATGTAGCTCTTCAATCCAAGAGGAAGTGTACAAAGACAAAACAACTACACTTCTCATCAAAACAATCACCATGTTGGGGCGCCTGAGTGGCTCAGTGGGTTAAAGCCTCTGCTTTCAGCTCAGGTCATGATCCCAGGGTCCTGGGATCGAGCCCCGCATCGGGCTCTCTGCTCCGCGGAGAGTCAGCTTCCTCCTCTCTCTCCCTGCCTGCATCTCTTGCCTACTTGTAATCTGTCTGTCAAATAAATAAATAAAATCTTAAAACAAAAATTTAAAAAAAAATCACTATGTCATCACTTTCTAAATCACAGTAGCTCTTGTATTTATTCATCCATCCATTCATTCATTCATTCATATTATCTATCTATATCTCAAAGTCATGGACTTGTATGATCTTAGGAACTACCTCCTATAACCTCAAAAGATAATAACATTCCTGTAATTGAGAACTAAAAGGACACATATTCCTATTAGTTATGACTAAATTTCAATTGTATATGCAGCATATATTTTTTCTATTTTGTTTTCTATTTTAATGATTTATTTAAAGCATCTAACACCTCAAAATATGTTTTGTAGTATATTCAAGTGGGTAAATGTAATAGCATGTTCTGATATCTAATTTGAAAGTATGTTAGAAGAGAATCTATAAAATGATTGGATTTTTATTTCAATGTACTAAAGCTAAATATAAATATTATATTTTGATGGACTATAAACATGTTAGCAGCTGAATCAGTAACATTTATTGTACAGATACTGCATGGTTTTAACAAATATTTACTTGGTGCTGTCTCACACTAAAAAAGAAATTGTATAAATATAAGAAATCTTAGAAATGCACTATTTTAATGACTTCTTTAGGAATTCATTGCACAAGTGAGTGGATTTTTCCTTTTCTTTCTTTTTCCGTTTCTTGCTTTCTTTCTTTCTTCCTTTCTTCCTTTCTTTCCTTTCTTCTCTCTTTCTTTTTAGGTATATGCTTTAATTGAAAACCTGCAAATAATAGTAATGAAGCCAGGGCAGGTAGAATGAGGAGGGAGGCATAGAGAAACTTGTATGAGTTTGAATGTGCTTTCAGAGTTTTTATTCAGAAAAAATAGAAATGGCTTTAGAAATCTTAAATGGGATCTTAAAATTTTCAGCTTTTTCAGTGAGATACACTATGCTTCTAGTTACTTCAGTGGTAATAATCATTTTGTGGAAAACACTTTTTTTTTTTTTAAAGTAGGCTCCATGACCCAATGTGGAGCCCAACTCAGGGCTTGAACTCAAGACCCTGACTGAGATTAAGACCTGAGCTGAGATCAAGAGTCAGATGCTTAAACACCTGAGCCACCCAGGAACCCTTGGAAAACACTCTTTTGACTGCAAATATTCCATTGTACACACATGTGTCTTGCATGGTATCCTCTTAGTTTTTGTTTTAAAAAGTGATTTCCATATATGTTTAACTGATACTATAATTTGAAATTTAAACACATACTTCCAGATGCTGAGGTTCAGAAATTACAAATTTCTTCTATATTCTGAGCCATAAAGGAAAAATAAATTAGCAATGTTATCATCTCTTATTTGACACATAGAATTACAAATTGGATGTTGTTTTTATTTTTATCATGAGAAACCGAAGAATAAATGTGTACTGTGAACTTACTATGGATGAGTGTAAACCACAGTTCTATTTCAAAGTATCTTTAGCTTCGGCAAAATTCAGGCATAGATATTTTATAAACTAACGAAAAATAAGATGTAAAGTAATTCTAATAAAAGGAAATTTATAATTTGTAGACCCATAAGTAGCAAAGATATAAAGTAAAAAAGTTCAGAGGAGTTAATCCAGAATTGTAATAGTCATCCATTTTTTTGTTTAAAAATTTATCTTGAAAAAAGTAAAAAATATAAATTTATCTTGAGTATCTACTCTGTTTATTCCTGTTTCCCATGGGAATGTCTCGGGAGGACATATAGTAGCCAGAAAGTCATTTGATGAGCATAAAATCAGAATTAAAGCATGTAAGTGGACGTGCTTCCCAGGACTCACTTTTCCCCTTATCATTCTTGGATGTGAAGAATTTTACCAATACATTTTTCTCTGTGAGTCTCCTTTTATTTTGCTCCATTTCTAATGCTTTTCTTTTGTTTTTAAGTTTCTTGCCATGATACTACTCTAGTGGTATCTGTACATGTCTTTACCTAATGAACTGGTCTTTAAGGTGGTGTGACATGTTTATCATAATTTGTGTACCTATAAAAGCATAAATTTCAGGGAATGATTAGTGAACAAACCTTGTTATTGCCACTCATACCATTGTATCCACTATATCATTATTCTGAGTACTGGACTATGTACAAATGCATACACATACACACATATATACATATGTACATAAATTCTGTTTATAATTTATAATGGAACATCAGGCATACCTATGTTAATAACTATCATGAGACAGAAATGGAAATTTGTTCTATGGATTCTAGTAGTTTACACTTAGATTTATTGGGGAGTAAGCACTAAAAAAAAAAAGGAACTATTGTTTTGCAAGCTTTTCTCTGAGTCTCATGTTTGACTTTTGATGCTATTTTAACAGGTCCCGTCCTCCCCAAATTTATTGAAATTCAATCAGTATACAAAAAGTGACATATAATTAATGTATACAATTTGATGAGTTTGGACATATTTATACACTCATGTTACCATTACCACAATCGGATATAAGGGTAATAAATATACCCATTACTTCCAAAAGCTTCCTTGTGTCCCTTTGTTTCTGTTTATGTTGGAGAGGATAGGCTAAGAACACTTAACATGAAATCTACCCTCAACAAATTTTTAAAAAATATTTAATTTATTTATTTGTCAGAGAGAGAGAGTACAAGCAAGGGGAACAGCAGGCAGGGAGAGAAGCAGGCTCCCCACTGAGCAGGAAGCCTGAGGCTGGGCTGGATCCCAGGATCCTAGAATCATGACCTGAGCCAAAGGCAGACACTGAACCAACTGAGCCACCTTGGTGTCCTATCCCGAACAAATTTTTAAATGCATGATACCTATTGTTAACTATAGTCAATGTATTTTCATCATAATCCTAGCAATCATAAATCTTCCATGATGTAAGAATACATAGTCATAAATTTTTTAAAATATTTTACAAACAGTAAAAAAACAAGTAAAATAATGGCCACTTAGATAACGAAGACAGTGATTCACAGTTTACAACATTCTTTTGTGTCCATCACTTCCCTTAATCTTCAGAGTATAGACATGAAATGGACAGGGCAGAGATTGTACAACTGGTAAATTGTTCCTCTTCTATTTTTTGAGCTGCAAAATATAGTGATTAAATTTATCTTTAAGCATTAATTAGTATTCTTTGAGATCTCAATTCTCTCTACCTCTTTTGATTGATTTTGGCACTTTTTAAATATTTTTTTAGCATTTTTAATTTGATAGTGTTTTATACTTTACATTTCAATAGTTAGCTAAGATTGAAAACTACTCCTTCTGTCTTCTATTCGTATCATCTTTTCAGTTCTTAACACAGACAGATATTTTGAAATCTATGTGAAGAAAAGAAATAATGGTGGTGAGTACTCGGCTAATATTAAAAAATTTCCCTTTCTGAGGCACCTGGGTGGCTCTGTCAGTTAAGTATCTGACTCTTGATTTCACCTCAGGTCATAATCTTAGGGTATTGAGATCCAGCCCAGATTTAGGCTCTGTGCTGTGTGTGGACCCTGCCTGGGATTCTCTCTTCCCCGCCCCTCCCATCCCTCTCTCCCTCTCTTTCTCTCTCTTTTCCTCTTAAAAAAAAAAAAAAAAAAAAGCCCCTTTCTCCTTTTCTTTTTGCTCTCACTCATTTATTAATGCAAACTTCAACATATACAATGAAAAAAAAATAAAATGGTCCACATCAAAACATTGTTTCATATAAGTAAGAAGATAAATATTGCTTCTGAAGTATTATTTCTGAAGGCATTGGCATTTGTGTTTTTCACCCAGCTCTCGAAATAATTCAAATTTATCATCATTCATGGCACAAACAGTTATGAGCATTTTTTAAGCCTCTTAACCTTTTATAAAAAGCAGACTGACAGATACTATAATGTTACTTGGAAGGAGTTTATGAAGCATACAGAGTCCATTTATCTTTGCAGACAATTAAGGATTTAAACATGGATTAAGCCATGCAATCAAGTAGTTTATACATACATTATTTGGTCTTGGAACCCTATCAAATTATTTGAGTACAGTAGTGTTATTTCACCAAAAGTTATTACAGGAACAGCCTTAAAAACTCATTCCTGTATTTTCTCTAAGGAGTTATTAAGTCATCCACAATATCACCATTTTTCAGTGTCTTCTATACAAAAACTTACACTGAAAATATCCACTTCAATTCAGTACTTCTCAAAAAATGAGGTTTTTTCAAGGGAACCACAGTTTTGTCCCCATATTACAAAGTAACTCTCCATATAGTATTTACTTTCAGAATTTGGCCATCCACTAAACGATATTGAAAAATACCTTGCCCCAAGTGCACATATTTATAAATGGAAATAGACTATTGGAAAGTAAAAAATGCTTGGTTAAAAGAACAGAGCATGAGCTGTGGTGATTAATAACATACAAGTATAACTTTTTTTTTATTATGCTATCTGTACTGGTTAAGTGTGGAAAGAAAAAAAAATTCACAGCAATTCTATGAGTTTAACATCCCATAAGTAATTTTGCAGATGTGAATGCACTTTACCTATAAGCATGCCCTTATAAACTAGCAAAAGTGTTATTGTCTGTTTTCTTTTGGACACCATAATACTCAGGAACAAATGCATAATCAAAATGCTTCTGAGGACCTACAGTCTTCAGGTTTGGTCTTGATGGCCTTTTCCAGCTTGTTTTCTCTGTATTTTGCTATTTTATTGTATATATTTCCTATAAACTACCACAAATCCTTTGTGGCACCAGGCATGCCATTAATTAATTGCTTAACTCTGTATAGATGCACTGTGCCAGGCCCTCTGCCAGATGCTGGAAATACAAAGATAAACATGACACAATCCCTTTTTTCAAGGAGTTGAAAATCTAGCCAAAGTGGATCCCATTTTTATGGTACTTTGGAATATAGCAAGCTCTCCCACATTATCATATTTGATATACACACATGGGAAATTTAAAAAGTGCATTAGAAGTATGTTTACTCTTCCTGGGCACTGAACTGCAACAATTATTTTGTTCAATAATCGATCCACTGGGAGGATGTAGCTAATGTGTGAAAACTCAAATCTGAATAGATGTGTTATCCTGGGAGCATAATTTTTGTGAAACTCCCTTCAATTCTGCACTGTGTTATTAGATTTTGCTTTTGCTTCCATCATTACCAAATCTGAAGATCTAGTTTTTATCTTATAGATAATACCAATTGTATACCACTTCTGCATTGATTCAGAAAAGGTCATTGCATTACCTCCGATCCAATGAAACAGAATGAGAAGAATCCAGAGCCAAAGATCAGAGTGCAATGATACCATATTAAGAAAAACCTCAAATTTATTTATATTTTTATGCCTTTAAATATTTTAAATATGTAAAACAAAATGATTTGATGACCATTTACCAAATAATAGTTATATGCATATATATATATATGATTATTTGATTCTTATCATGCAAAATACAAACTACAGCTATTTACAGGTCCTACTGCTTCCCGTGGTTTTGTGTTGTAATTGATGGCATTTTAAAAATAGATTTTAAAACAAGACCATTTATTCTGCCATTGATCTGCTCCCCTCCTCTTCATGCCATTGGTGAGGGAATCGGGTTCTAGGGTAGTGGCTTTTCCATCCTCTAGTCTGGCCAAACCACAAGACCTAACATGGTCGATAATTGACATTGACAACAGGGGAGCTAGTGCAGCAAACCATTTGCCAGAGACATGTGTGCTGGTACTAGTTGTAATAAGACTAAAATGAAAAAAGAAATAAATCTCCTTTTGCATAGATTGGGAGAGCAATTTCAACATGTCTTTTGATTGACATGCTTGCAGATGTTTTAGAACTGTGAAGCAAACTATAATTTATGGAAAGCGGATTTTGCATCCGGTTGATTTCCCTTAGAAACATTTCGCTGAAACATGACATTTGATTTTGATTTTTCAAGACCACCTCAGAGACAAAATGTTATGTGCTATCTCCTAATGCTATTAACATATTCTGTGTGCTGGTAGTGACTATCAGCAAGTCTTCCATCAGCAACACCAAGAATTGTAAATATGTAACTAAACAGGTGGCAAATCTAGGAATAGACCATACATTTTCAGTGAGAGTGATTTCACCCAAAAGGGGAAGAATAGACTCCAAAAAATTGGAGTGACAGAGTATTAGATATTATAATGGTTTTTGAACCTCTATAGGGCCACAGGACAGATATGATATACAGAATAATCTCTGTTATGAAAATTTCATGGGTGCAGGATTAGGAGAAAAAGAAGTCTGAAAAGACTTTAGGGTTGAAAATAATAATGGAAAAAAAAAAGTTAAGAAACAATAGTATAGGGGCACCTGCGTGGCTCAGCGAAATGAGAATCTGCTTCAGTTCAGGTCATGATCCCAAAGTCCTAGGATGAAGTCCCACATCAGGCTCCCTGCTCAGCAGAGAGTCTGCTTCTCCCTCTGCCCTTCACCAGGCTTGTGGTCTCTCTCATTCGTATTCTCTCTCTCTCTCAAATAAATAAATAATTTTTTTTTAAAGAAAGAATACAATAAACCCAGTCATTTAGGGTTTGAAGCTATATACTTAGTTTAACTAGAACTAATTTATCAAGCAAAAGACAAAATTTTGCTGAACTGGTAAAACTATAAATAAAACAGATATAATACAGTGCTAAATAATCATCTTCTAGAGAGTTTCTTAAAGGTGTTCTTTTAAAATAAGAAAACTGGAAACAAGTACAGCTATGAAAATCTCAAATGTTATTACCACTACTTATTTGTAGATTAAAATAAGTAAATAAAAGATTAAAAGTATGAGCAAAATTATATGTTTTTAATGTCTTATGCTTTAATTAATATATTTATTTCCAATTTCAAAAGGGGTAGAATATTTGATAATTATCAGTGAGATATTTTCATTTCAAATTAGTAACATTTATTACAGTTCCAAAGATGAGAGGCATTAAAGTGTAAGAAAACTTTTATTGTGCATTTATTTTAATTATTATTTCCACTTAGATCCTAAATCAAAGGGACAATATTTACAATTTGTTGTAGCCATATTCTTCAAAGACGGTTATTTTTATGCAGATTTTATGCTCACAAATAAACAATTGAAAGTAGTTAAATTCAAAAACATTACAAATAAGCTAACAAATTAAGCTAAATCCAACTAGATTCAAGCACTTTGAGGTCAATTACAGTGATATGTAAAAATCAATGGCTGTGTACAAAGGCATTTTAGAAAGTTACTATAAAACAAACTTTTGCTAAATCTACCTTTAGTTAGAACTTATTCTACAAAAAAAAAAAATTCTTTTTCAAGAAAACAAGTTATTGTATGAGAAAATGATAATCTAGTATCTAATATAATAATTTCTGACATAGCTATTAACCTAGTAAATTTTCTTTCTTTATTAAAGGTTTTCATTATATTTGAAATAATCTATGCACATATATTTTACAAGCCAGTCAATGGAATTTTTTTAGCATGATAATTTGAAGCTGTGCCATGCTGAAAAGAGGAGTAAGTAAAAAAAAGTAAGGCAGAAAGAGAATATTATAAAGATTATAGACAAAGGATAGAAATTGTCCATTTTTATACAGAATCTTATGTTCTCAAAAATAAGTTATTCCAACTTAATTGGAATAAAATAATAAACAAATGATGATAAATAAAATTAGGCACTTTTCCAAAATTCATACTGATTGGAAACAACCAACTAGAGACAGAAAACCACACTTCAGAAAACATATAAACACACACAAATATATGCATGTATACCTATATCTGTGTGTATATATGTATATGTACATATATTTGTTTATATTCACTTATATTAGTAGGTACTAGATATGACATCACATCTTAGGCTAAGTGATAGCCTTAGAGGACAAAGGCTTTGAACAAAGCCACATATTCCGGGAAAGGGATACCTCACTACGATTTAGATATGAATTTAAGCTTGAAGTAGTTGGAAATTTATAAGTATGTTTAATAAATGGCTGTAATAGAGGTGCTTGTTCAAGAAGACAGAAATGTAGCTGCAGGGACACAAGTAGAATGAGAAATAACAAAATTCTCTCAAGGGAATTATGCAAGCCATGCAGCATCATATGCCAACATCAGCTTACCTTCTGTTACCTTCATTGTAACAATTGAATATATGACCGAATGGCCACAAAGTTAAAACAACCTATCTACTAGACATAGAGCCTTATTTCTCAATGTCACTTTCGCAGTGACACTGTGGGTTTTCAAACTACCAACATAACCTGAAACCCTGAACCATCTTTGGGTCAAAATAGCCCCAAATTACCTACTTTTTTGTACAATTTTCTTTGATAAACGAGCGTTAGAAAAAGGATTGGTAGAATTTGGGGGAAATAATCAACACAAACCAGGACTTCCCTAGAAGAATAAGAAGGTATAGTTAATCAGTTTATCCCACTTCAGGTCAGTCTGATTTCCTGATTTACTCAGGCAGAAAAACCATGTAGAGAAAGGTAAATGAGTAGCTCCCAGAATTTCTGGAAAAATCAGAGAACCAGGTTGGGTACATGGGCAGGAAGGAAAGTGGCCCCATAATCAAAATTGGTTGGAATTCTGCTGTAGCACTCCTCTGCTGAGGATGGTGCTGCCAATGCTCTAACCAGCAGCAAAAAGCTTGCAACAACTCCTTCCCCAGCCCTGGACCCTGAGATGTTCCCTGCCGTAACTGTAGAGGATGTTCTCATTACTGCCGTCTACTGCAGCCAGAGGTAATTCTTTCATTAATTTTCCAATGTGTCAACAGGTCTAATTTCAAAATCCAGACACGTCAGTCTGATTGGCCAGACCAAGTCATATGATCTGCCCTAGCTACCTGGAGATCTGGGAAAATGGATGCCTTTTTATCACTTATGATGATATATGTGGTTTATCTTTAAATAAGACTAGTATCAGGAATGGAGTAAGAGATTCCCCCAGTATACAGCAAAGTATGATTTCCTGAGTTTGATGCCAAAGCACATGATATTTCCACTGCTCTAGGCAACTGCTCATGTGAGATAATGCTTTTTCACAGCCTAATAGTTACCATAAATGCAAGAACTGCCAATTCCAACTGATTAGAAAATAACATGTTTTCTAACTTAATAAATAATATTTAATCCCTTTTCCTTGGGCAATTTAAATGTCCTATAAGATTTCCATTTTTCATAATGTTGAAATCAAAATTAGTTACTAATACATAGTGCTTGTGCAGAAATCTAAAAAAAATGGTGTTGACCTTTTTTATCCACCTCTTTAATTAAACACTAGCCATCTGATTAGACACTAGACATCTATGTGATATAATTTTTATGGCCATCACAAAAAGGCCTCACCTCTGTTAAATGCATTTCTTTACCTGGTTTGCAATAGTGCATGTAATTTTAATATTAGACATTTATTTCTCTGGATCAAGATATTGTATATCAAGAATCAAGAATGAGAATGTACACTGTGGTATTGTCCATCTTACAGTTTCGTATTCTGATTTTTGTATGCAGTAGGTATAAAATGATACATTATGCTTACAGTGTATACGTGTTTTTGTGTGGTTAGTGTGCACGTGTGTGTGTGTGTGTGTGTGTGTGTAAAAATAAATTAGTGATTTTAACACTTTTTTTAAAATGATGAAACCAAATATGGGTGTAATATATTTTTTAAATGGTATATCATCTTGACATCACATAAATACTTGTAAGACAGATGGTCAAAGTTTGTCTTGAAATAAGTCCCAAGGAAGACATAGTAATGTATATGACAAAATAATAACACAACTAGTGGGACAAGGAGAAAGATAAAGAAGGAAAAGATTTTATAAAAGAAAACAGGAGGAAAAGAAAAGATAATTTAGCTTCTTTAAGATTTTGCTGTGACTCTGAAAAGACTAACAGAATGGCAAATAATACTTTGTTTTTATATATTTTTAAAATCTGATCAATAATCTGAGAAGTTAACCTCACTGGGTCTCCAGACTTTCATGATTTTTTAATCTTTTATATTCATAACAGCTAATTTCACAAGCCACTTACTCTCACAAAAGCAGCAATGCATCCCTATCATTAGCATCATCACACATTTATTGTCATCCAGGTGCAGAGTACTGTACTAACTTTTATGGGATACAAAAAATGTAGGCTAAAAACTCATTTTCTAGAGAATAAAAGAATTTCATAAATATATGCATGATAATACAGGAAAAATATATAAAGTGCACATAATGCATGGAAAACATGAAACCTAAAAATGTACCTAAATAATTCACAGATTGTATCACTTTCCCAGGTAACTAGTTTGTGAAATAATCCTGTCTCTGAGCTTTCTGACTCATATGATCTGGCCTATTCAGTTCATCACTAACTCACATACTGCTTTATTTCACTGATGGAGTGTACCTACCATATGTATTAGACACCCGGTACTCTTGCTAGGTGACAGATATAAAAATATAAAAGGGTTTGAGCTCTGTCTTCAAGAATAGTCCATTTTAGTTAGGAATCATTGCTACAAACAATTTTTAAAAGAATATACAACTTACTAATTACTATACTTAATCCAGTAAGATGAAAGAGACCCAGATACATAGGTGGCTTAGTCTGGAAAGGACTCACAGAAGTAAATTTAAGCTAAAATATATCTTAAAATTTGAATAGTAATGAGAAAGCAAACAATATACTCAATAAGTAATCATAAATTGAAAACTATTTGTTCAAGTAAATGGGTCAGCATTGGTTTCACTTTATTTTTTTATTTTTTTTAAAGATTTTATTTATTTATTTGACAGACAGAGATCACAAGTAGGCAGAGAAGCAGGCAGAGAGAGAGAGGAGGAAGCAGGCTCCCTGCTGAGCAGAGAGCCCGATGTGGGGCTCGATGCAGGGCTCGATCCCAGGACCCTGGGTTCATGACCTGAGCCGAAAGCAGAGGCTTTAACCCACTGAGCCACCCAGGTGCCCCCATTGGTTTCACTTTAAAAGCACTGACCAATTAGAAAATATTTTAAATAATGATAGTGTTGGCAGGTGTTTCAGAAAATAGCAAATCTCATCTACAGCTGGTAGAATATAAACTGGCAAAATTTTTGAGTAGGCAGCTTGTCAGTTTGCATCAAAAGTCTTAATATTTTTCCTACACTTTGACCTGGCAATTCTACTTCTAGGAATCTGTAATAAAATAAATAATACTGTTCACAGTGATCTATGCGCAAGGTTGTTCTTTGCAGCATTACTTCTGAAAGCAAAAATTTTGGTAAGAACCAAATATTCAACAATGTGAAAGTAGTTCAAAGAATTATTCTAGGTTGTTCAAAGGAATTCAGCCTCTAATATATAGTAGTGGTCATTTAATAACAATGAAACTTATTTATTTGTTAAATAAATGTTAAGTGCAAAAAGTATATTGCAAAATATATGTGTGTTTATAATAATTTCTAACAGAATTCCGTTAGAATTTTGTATATTTTATTTTACTTTTTTGCTGTTGTTTTCAGTGTTTTCTAAAATCTATACAAGTAACATGTATTGCTTTATCTCAAAATGTAATACATTCTTTGTAGGAAACAAAAACAGAATTCTTTATCTGTAAGTATCTGCAGGGTCTTGTTAGACAAATTTTAAAAAGTAGAATAAGTTCTGTTTAAAACAAAACAACAGACCCAAAATGGAGTTGCTTATGCTAAGTCCTACATCACCAAACTAAGACTTAATTAGTTTTGGATCTCCCAAAAGTGGAATCTTAAATCACCACTAGTGAGGTAGTCTGCCCTAGAGACCCCTGCCATGTTCTGAAGAAAAGTGACCTTGCCACAACCAATCTGATTTTTGCTAGTATAATTTCCTTGTTCCTGCTCCCTTCTGCCTATAAAAGTCTTTCCTCAGAGCAATTCACTATCTGCTAGATAGAATGCTGCCCAGCTCATGAATCATTGAGTAAAGCCAGTAAGATCATTAAAATTTACTCAGCTGAATTTTTTAACAATTATTAACCAATTTTATTAAAGCACCAATTAATATAAATAATTGTGCATATATGTGTTTTCATTTCATTGTAGTATAGTGAATAGTTTGGTACAGTTGACTCTTGAAAAACCTGGATTTGAACTGCATATCCCACCATTATACAGATTTCTTATGTTAGATACACTATATTACTATAAATGTATTTTCTCTTCTTTATGATTTTCTTAATAACATTTTCTTTTCTCTAGCTTACTTTACAGTAAGATACAGTATAAAATACATATACATGTATTAATCAACATGTATTAATGAACTATTTATTGATAAGATGTCTCGTCAACAATAGGCTATTAGTAGTTAAATTTTGAGGGAGTCAAAAGTTATACAAGGATTTTCAACTGTGCAAGGGGTTGTTCAAGAGTCAACTGTATATACCTAAGTGTGTTACCCTTTTCAGGCAGATCTTTGTTTGCTTGATTTATGTTAAATTAAAAAAAAGAATTTAAATTAGAATTTAAAAAAAGAAATAAATTAGAATTTCCCTATATACAAATTTATATTTTTGATCAATATTCTCCTTGATGTGTTCAAAATAGTGATTCATATCAGGTTTATTAGACAATGAGACTTAATGAGAAAAATCAGTTCCAATCAAAGAAAACCAAACATATGACCCAAAGCAATATAAATTTAAAGTAATATAAACATGAAAAAATAATACTTCAGGACACAAGTGAAAATGTGAAAGTTTTTTTTGTTTGGGTTTTTGGGTTTTGGGGTTTTTTTTGAGAAAGAGCTCCTGTGCGTCTGTGCCAGGGGTCGGGGAGGGACAAAGGGAGAGTAAGACAGAGAATCTTAAACAGGCTTCATACCCAGTGTGGAGCCCAGGGTAGGGCTCTTACCTCCCTGAGATCTTGATCTGAGCCAAAAATCAAGAGTTAGCTGCATAACCAACTGAGCCAGTCATGTGCCCCTGTAAGAATACTTTTATATGTTCTACTTAGTTTGCTGTTTATTTCCTTATAAATAAAAGCTACATTTTGATAAGTAACTAAGAAAATATTTTCAACATATATCTTATGGTTTTGCCTTCAGAAGTCAAATAACGTGATAATTGTCTTGGCACTCCACTCCCAGAAAATTATTTACAATCATACAAAAAGAAAATAAAAAGAAATAGGTGGAAATCTTGCATTCTAAGCATGTTAATTTCCAGGTATAATTGTTTTATATTCTCATCTCTTAATTTACAGTTGTTATCACAGAGGGAAGAATTCCAGCAACCCCTTTATATTGTGAAACATAAGAAAAGACAGTAGTAGATTAAACTCAGCACTAGTGTATTCTATTCTATAGTGCTTATTACATTTATTCTTGGTTTCAAACCCTAGTGGCTATGCAAATACCTTAATAAAACATCCCAAGTCCAAATGTGAAAACTCTAAGGAAGCAAGAGACATTGGTACTTTTCTGAAGTTTTTAAAGATTTTGGATTTAGAAAACAGAGCCTGAAGGGACCAAAAATTCCATAAACTTCAATGAATTAATCTACTAGTAAGCAAACTAACGCATGAACAGATTAACTAAAGTAACAACATTTAGAGAAAATAAGGACTTAGGAGTGAGAATAAAAGTTTAGCTCATTGGTGTGTAGCTTTGTTACTTTTGGCAAAGTCAACTAGTATTATTCAGTCTTGGTAAATTACTCAGTACTCCTCAGTTTCAGTCTCCACATCTATAAAATAGAGTAATACTATCAAAATGACTATACACAAGTTTTCAGTAGTTCTTTCTGGAATAAAAAGCATGGAGAAGGCTAAAGATGGACTTTCTATATATAATTTTGTGTTTTTTAAATAAAAAAGTATTTTAAAATTAAAAATTAAAACAGCACTTTTAAAATTGTGCAGAATAAATAATGAAAATATCTTAAATTAATGTTGGTTATGTTTTCTAGTCTTCCATCTTAAATATGTAGTGCACATATGAAAACATCGAGAAATTTGATCCCACTTGGGGGAAATAGATAATAAACTGGTAATCCTATTTTTAATTGTAATGATTCTGTGTGATATGTACAGCTAACTTTTGTCACTTGAGAGATGAACCTATTTGAGGAAGAATAAGAAAATGTGAACATTTAATGATACAGTTGAAATCCTTCTGGCCACAGCCCAGAAACAAAACTACAGCCCTGAGCAAATATTATCAATTCTCATCATCATCTGGAGTATCCTTTATCTCAGGCTCCTGAGATCATCTGTTATGAGAGGCAAAGCAATTGAAGTAGTTCACTTGAGCTCAAATAGATATAGTAGAACCCTTTTAAAAAGAGTTCATGCCTAAGAAATGTTTCCCTAAGGCATTAGAAATGTTTAGATCGCATACACATTGCCATATTTTTTTAATTTCCTATCAAGAAATTTCCTGTTATACGTGAGGAGTTAGTCTTTGGAGGGATGGATATGCTATTCCAGACTGCTTTACTTCTCTGAAGTACATTTATTACAAAAATAATTTTTTTAAGAAAAATTTTGTGGGCTCATTAATGAGGGTGCATTTTCAGCTGAGCTACATGTGTGTCTATGCTCTTGTAATTTTGAATTGAATATCTTCATATGGATAATATTACCTTAATAGTCTTCTGAGATTTGGTTGCTCATCTGGCCGTACCACAGACCTTTTCTTAGAGTGCAGAGATGATAAACTATTTGAGGAGGGTAAAGTTGAAAAAAAAAATTGTAACACATTGAAATAGGAAAATCCTGATTGTAAATTTTCTAATGTGATGGGTGCTTTGAGAGGCAAGAAGCAGTCAGGGGACAGAGATATAAAGTTTAATGGGTGGGGCCAGAGATGAAATCTGAGTATCAGTTGCTTGTTACCTCAATTCTGTTCATTTAAAATCAACTGAAATATGTTCTTTGGGTCTCTTTGCATAAATTATTTATTCAGCAAGCTGAATAAACAAGTAACCAATTAAGTTTAATAGTGGGATTTTAGATGATTACCATCAATATTTTTCTTTCTAAACAGGGAGCATTTGTCTCTCTCTCCTTTAGAGCCTTGCCTACCCCTATCAATCACAGACACTGCATGAGGTTGCCTTCTTTCATAGGGTGGTTTCTGGAGCCAAGAAGTTGCAGACCTGAGTCCTATTAAAAAGATACAGAAATATCCTTCCCCTCAGGTTAACTCCTCTTGCACATCTGCACTTCTCAACTGCATAGCAGTTTTCCTGTGAAATGGTTTTAGATTAAGCTCTTTCTCTTTCTACGTGTGGTAATGGGTTAAATGAAATAAGAACCGAACTGTTTTAGAAGAGTAATAGGTTGTTTGATAAAGGCCTCTCTCTCTCTCTCTCTCTCACACACACACACACACACAACCAAACTGAATGTTCATCCATGCCCTCCTACTGAATTTCACCAGAAGACAACACATTTCATTATATGAAAATATTATATACATATATGAAAACTGCCTACCCCTAAGAATTAGCTTCTGGACCCAGGGAAAAAAATTTCCTCTACACTTCCCTGAATTTCTTCATCCTTGGTCCTTCCTGGAATTCTTTAACTCTTTAGCCTTTTCAAAATGCACACATCTTTGAATATTGGATCTCTAACTCAGATTATTAGTAGGCATTTTAACAGCTGTCCAACTGTGTAAGACCTAATTAAAAGGGAAACTGATGTAAACATATTTCTGCTTCTACTGAAGAAAGGAAATAATAATAATATCCTATAAATTCAAACCCTAACATCATGCACACAAGTTTTAGAATATATTGATGGAAAAGGTGTCAACTCTGTCAAAAAAAGTCAGCAGAACAGCTGACTTTTCCAACAAGCAGCATTCTCACATTCTCTCCCTTCTCAGATGTTTTTAGAACTTGATGTTTATAAGCTCCATTTAAGTTTGAGGAACCAGATGATTCCTTCTCTGGGAAGAATCCTAGCTGGGTGTTCCACCAGCACCAGTGACCCAGAGAAGAGAAACTGCCCACTACCTGCAGATAACATTCACACTGGGCCTTAGAAATCAGTGGTTTCTTTCTGTCTCTCTACCTCTCTCTCTTTCCCCCTCTCTCTAGCTCTCTCACTCTCTCTCAAAATGCAACTGGTTATTTACTTGTAAGCATTTTAAATTCGTCCATATGGATTCGGAAACTTTGTGAGTGTGTATGAGAGAGAGACAGAGTGTGTGTGTGTGTGTGTGTGTGTGTGTGTGTGTGTGGTGTGCGTGCCAGTCTGCCAGTAGGTATTTAAGAACACTCACGAATCATATTGGGATTTTTTTTCAAGCTCCCTCCCTCCTTTTCCGGTTCTCAGTGAAAGCTTTTAGGGTCTGGATTCAAAGACGCAAGCCATTGCATTGTATTTTCACCCTGCAGACTTAAATAACATCCAAGAAATATCATCAGAGAAACCTAACTCTCAACGACCAAATTGACTAAAATTCAATACCAAGTTTAAAAAAGAAAAAGTATGTGTCTAAATTATATACCATGCAACAAAAATTCA
Source organism: Mellivora capensis (assembly GCA_004024625.1). Lineage (NCBI taxonomy): Eukaryota > Metazoa > Chordata > Mammalia > Carnivora > Mustelidae > Mellivora > Mellivora capensis. Next base: position 77,064 of record PISX010001699.1, on the reverse strand, counting down.
TACCCAGTTATATTGTTTAAAAATATATATATGATATGACTCTATGTTCCAAATAACCACTTTCAACATGCCAAAAAAAATTTCAAAGACATCAAATAGCATAAAACATTGTACTGCAGAGACAGAAGAAATGCATTTAAAGCACCGATGAAAATGGCGTGCAGTATAATTACCTCAAATTGCTGTTCGCTTGACACCCTGACACTAATTTTATTCAAGCCACTGGGAAATAAATGTTTTAAAAGCACTCCTTTCCAAACGCTGGAGGTAGTGGGGGCTGTGAGGTCGTTAAGGAAAGGAAAGGGTAAAGTTTTCAGCACGCAAAAAGAATTAAATAATCCATTTAAAATAAGCGTCTATGTGGATCGACAGCCTTTAATGCCCACATTTTTAACGCTTGCCCTGTACGTGGATTGATTTTTTTTTTCCTTCAGCATTCCCTCACCAGATGGATTTTTGCTACTGCAGATCAGCAGAGGGTGTCAGATCTTTCAGAGTGCACCAGGCTGGAACAAGCAGAGCTTCTTAGCAACTCTCTTCTACCCCCCTCCCCATTCTCGCGCTCTCTCGCTCCCTCAGACAACTCGCCCCCCGCCCTCCACCCCCTCAACGTAATTCCGAAAGAGCAGAATAAAGAGGAGAAAAAGAAAAGAAGACCTAGTAACCGAGAGCCGGAGCCCAGAAAAAAAGCTGAAGAGGACCGAAGGGAAGGAAAGGAAAAGGATGGACAGCTACAAAACGCAGCGATTGCGGAAATTTTCCAGCGCCATTGGCTCGGCGGCGTGAGTTCCTCGGTCGGGCGTGATTTCAGCACCGGGGGGACTGGACAGCACCTCGGGGGGACTTCTGGGCAACCTGCAGCCACAGCAAGAACTCCATCAGCCGCCTGAGCTACAGAAGCCGCCGAAAACCCTGCTTTGTATCAGAGAGGCAAGGTCAGTCCGACGCACAGCCATGCACAGGCAGTGCGCCTGTACTACGCTGCAAACCCTCTGCTTGTTTCTCTAACATGCACTTGCTTCTAATTACTAGCATTGTTCCTTTCCTGATTAGTGAGGACCACTAGACCAGGTTCTGTAAGGGTGTATTTTTAATTTATATGTATATATTTAACTTCTTTTGGTAATTTTTAAAGGGTTGAGGGGGAGTGGGGTCATTTTTTATACTTTTTTCTTTTCTTTCTCTTCTTCCTTTCTTTTTCTTTTTTTTCTTTCTTTTTTTTTTCTCCTTTTTTTTTTTTTTTTTTTTTTTTTTTTTTTTTTTTTCTTTTTTTTTTTTTTTTTTCTTTTTTCCTTTTTGCTTGCCTTGCACTACGTGCCTGGATAGTCTGTGGATATAATTATTGACTGGCGCCTGGGTTGTTGCAGTGCGGGGGGGTTAGGGAGGAAGGAATCCGCCCCCACCCCCCCAAACCCTTTTCTTCTCCTTCCCTGGGTTCGGACATTGGAGCACTAAATGAACTTGAATTGTGTCTGTGGCGAGCAGGATGGTCGCTGTTACTTTGTGATGAGATCGGGGATGAATTGCTCGCTTTAAAAATGCTGCTTTGGATTCTGTTGCTGGAGACGTCTCTTTGTTTTGCCGCTGGAAACGTTACAGGGGACGTTTGTAAAGAGAAGATCTGTTCCTGCAATGAGATAGAAGGGGACCTACACGTAGACTGTGAAAAAAAGGGCTTTACAAGTCTGCAGCGTTTCACCGCCCCGACTTCCCAGTTTTACCATCTATTTCTGCATGGTAATTCCCTCACTCGACTTTTCCCTAATGAGTTTGCTAACTTTTATAATGCGGTTAGTTTGCACATGGAAAACAATGGCTTGCATGAAATCGTTCCTGGGGCTTTTCTGGGGCTGCAGCTGGTGAAAAGGCTGCACATCAACAACAACAAGATAAAGTCTTTTCGAAAGCAGACTTTTCTGGGGCTGGACGATCTGGAATACCTCCAGGCCGATTTTAATTTATTACGGGATATAGACCCTGGGGCCTTCCAGGACTTGAACAAGCTGGAGGTACTCATTTTAAATGACAATCTCATCAGCACCCTACCTGCCAACGTGTTCCAGTATGTGCCCATCACCCACCTGGACCTCCGGGGAAACAGGCTGAAAACGCTGCCCTATGAGGAAGTCTTGGAGCAAATCCCTGGCATTGCCGAGATTCTGCTAGAGGATAACCCGTGGGACTGCACCTGTGATCTCCTCTCCCTGAAAGAATGGCTGGAAAATATTCCCAAAAATGCTCTGATCGGCCGAGTTGTCTGTGAAGCCCCCACCAGACTACAGGGGAAAGACCTCAATGAAACCACAGAACAGGACTTGTGTCCTTTGAAAAACCGAGTGGATTCAAGTCTCCCCGCGCCCCCTGCCCAGGAAGAGACCTTCGCTCCTGGCCCCCTGCCAACGCCTTTCAAGACAAATGGGCAAGAGGATCATGCCACCCCAGGGTCTGCTCCAAACGGAGGCACAAAGATCCCAGGCAACTGGCAGATCAAAATAAGACCCACTGCTGCGATAGCGACCGGCAGCGCCAGAAACAACCCCCCAGCCAATGGCTTGCCCTGCCCTGCGGGCTGCAGCTGCGACCACATCCCGGGGTCGGGTTTAAAGATGAACTGCAACAACCGGAACGTGAGCAGTTTGGCTGATTTGAAGCCCAAACTCTCCAACGTGCAGGAGCTTTTCCTTCGAGATAATAAGATCCATAGCATCCGAAAATCGCACTTTGTGGATTACAAGAATCTCATTCTGTTAGATCTGGGCAACAATAACATTGCTACTGTAGAGAACAACACTTTTAAGAACCTTTTGGACCTCAGGTGGCTGTATATGGATAGCAACTACCTGGACACGCTGTCCCGGGAGAAATTCGCTGGGCTGCAGAACCTTGAGTACCTGAACGTGGAGTACAATGCAATCCAGCTCATTCTTCCTGGCACTTTCAATGCCATGCCCAAACTGAGGATCCTCATTCTCAATAACAACTTACTGAGGTCCCTACCAGTGGACGTGTTCGCTGGGGTCTCGCTCTCTAAGCTCAGCCTGCACAACAATTACTTCATGTACCTTCCGGTGGCAGGGGTGCTGGACCAGTTAACCTCCATCATCCAGATAGACCTGCACGGAAACCCTTGGGAGTGCTCCTGCACCATTGTGCCTTTTAAGCAATGGGCAGAACGCCTGGGTTCCGAAGTGCTGATGAGCGACCTCAAGTGTGAGACGCCGGTGAACTTCTTTAGGAAGGATTTCATGCTCCTCTCCAATGACGAGATCTGCCCCCAGCTGTACGCGAGGATCTCGCCCACGTTAACTTCGCACAGTAAAAACAGCACTGGGTTGGCGGAGACCGGGACGCACTCCAACTCCTATCTAGACACCAGCAGGGTGTCCATCTCGGTGTTGGTCCCGGGACTGCTGCTGGTGTTTGTCACCTCCGCCTTCACTGTAGTGGGCATGCTCGTGTTTATCCTGAGGAATAGAAAAAGATCTAAGAGAAGGGACGCCAACTCCTCGGCGTCCGAAATTAATTCCCTACAGACAGTCTGTGACTCTTCCTACTGGCACAATGGGCCTTACAACGCAGATGGGGCCCACAGAGTATATGACTGTGGCTCCCACTCGCTTTCAGACTAAGACCCCGACCGGGGTAGAGCGGGGTTGGGGAGGGAAGCGATGCCCCCACCACCACCAACAACAACCTGTCCCCACCCGCTGTCATCCCAGGGGTCAGAGGAGCCCAGACCCAAGCCCAGCGCGCCCAAGGCTTTATGGACATAAGTAAATAAATAACTATGAACTCGCTCCAGTGAGAGGGTTTGACCCCTTAGCTCCCTCCTGGAAACAAAGAGCAGACTGTGGCGAGCTGGGAGAGCGCTGCCAAATCGCTCTTTGCTGCGAGCTCCTTTTGATAAAACCCAGCAGGGGCCCTGCTCAAAGAACTAGCTCTCTGCGGTGGAGCTGATGGGGGTGGCTGCCGCGGTCCTATACATATATACATATACCCACATCTATATAGAGAGATAGATATCTATTTTTCCCCTGTGGATTAGCCCCGTGAGGAGGGGGGCGTGATGGCTCCCTGTTGGCTATGCAGGGACGGGCAGTTGCACGAAGGCATGAATGTATTGTAAATAAATAACTTTGACTTCTGACAAAAACAAAAAGTGCTGCATGGCTCGCATGGAAACCACGCGCTCCAGAGACGCTGCCCTCCTTGGCGACTGGAGACGGCGTCACGTTCACAGCACCCACCCTCTTACCTGATAAGTCCCATCGTATCAAACTTTCTATAAACAAAACACAGTATAATCAGAAAGTGCCATTTCGCCATTATTTGTGATCGGTAGGCAGTTCAGAGCGTACGTACGTTTACTGTGAAAAAAAAATGTAAAGGTTTTATTTAAGACATTTGCATGGCTAATCATCAGTCCATTTTATGAGTTAAAAATGTATTTTGTTGAGCGGAGTTTTATGGGTTGTTTTGGGGGTTCTTTCCTTTATTCTGATGGTGATGGGTTTTTTTTTTTTTTTTTTGAGGGGGAATATTTTTCTATAGATATCCAATAATGCCTTCCATCTGAATGTAAAATAAGTACCCATGATTTCTATTATAGTATCAGTGTAATTATTAAAAAAAAAAGATTTTGAGGCAGTTAAGCATGACCAATTAATGTCATTCTAGTGCTTAGGCTGCGATCTTATGGTAGCAATTCTGTGCTGGTGTAAATCTTACTTATACAGTAGGAAAAAAGAACCGAGGAAGCACGTGAAACTTACTAATTCTATTCGAGGATTTTATAATGGCATATTTTTTCAGTATTAAAGTGAAAATGTTTTCAACTCTGGGTCCTTACATTCTTCCAGCTTCATGTTTGTAACTGGTAAATTGGATTTGCCGTGGAAGGGACCTGGGAGGGGGCTGGTTGGGGGTGGATCCCTTCTAGAGCGATATCAAGGCTTTCTCTCTAATCGTTTTACTTAGCTTTTTATCCTTTACGTAGCTGCTCTCCTCCTCCATCCCAACCCCGGCTTTTCCAGCTTTCCCCTGTCGGTGAAGTAAGGTCTTCCCCAACATACCCTCCCCCACCCCCTTTTCCCCCTCTCCTTATGCGGCAGTGAATCCCTTTATTAATACTGGAAATCCTTCCCTGCTGCTTCTGCTGTTGCTGCACACACTGCAGATATATTAAGGATGTTAGTAGAGGTTTGATTTAATTGACTCTGCCTAGATCGGTCTCATTAAACAGAGTGGAGATTTCATTGGTCAGCACTCTTCGATGAAAGACAGCCCTAATGACTGGCATTTGAGATGCTGCTGGCGTTTTGAATTCAACATCTGCTGAAAACGGTAAAACTAATTAGTGCGCACCCACCCTCCCCGCCCCAACAACTGCATACTGAAATTTGTTAAAGCACTCATCTTTATGGAAATCAATCATTATCCTAAAGAAGTGTTTCTTTCCCATCATTTGGATTTCTGGTTGTGGCCTAGTAATTAACAAGAAAAGCATTGAACTGTTGGAATTTTATGAGCCAGTGTAACCTGGCCTCAATCATATTCCTCTGGGATTTCTAAGCAACCTATTTTATCAATAGTTAAGGAACAAAAAGCAAACAAAATTACACATGTTGGGGGGGGGGTATGCATTCCACCACATGTCCATGTCCACCCTGGCGAAGTTTGTTAAAAGACTACAGATTGAAGAATGAAAAAAAAAAAAAAAAAAAAAAAAAAAAAAAATATATATATATATATATATATATATATATATATATATATCAGCTAATGAAAGCCCCCAGAGCAGTAGTAGTAAGATTTAGCTTCTAGAACTCATATTTTAAAAAGAAGCAATTTCCCAGAACACTGATATTCTGGAGTATGTATTATTTATTTTAATGATTTTTAAATAAAAATTTTATTATAAACTATGACTATCCTTAAGGCCATTCATCATTTTTCTCTCTGGATTCTTTTGTTTGTGGAGTGCATTTCATAGTGATAAAATTGGAACTTACTATCCTCTGACAAATATTATGGGTTGTTTATTTTTCTTACGAAGACCTTAATTTTTTTTTTTTTTTTTTTTTTTGGAAAGTACAGCTGGGTTCCCTGTAATAAGCAATCTACAGATTCACTTGTAATGGAAAAGTTGGAGGAGGGGAAAAGTTTTATTCAACAATATTATAACCTTAAGAAGGAAAAGAAAAGATGGTAGATATTCTACATCTTCAGTGAGAAGTGATACTTAAAAGATATCTAGTGAGGCATAATAGTAATTTTTAAAACTAATACATGATTAGTCTAAGTCAGGAAACTAGAACTTCTCCTAGAAGATGTTCACTGAGGCAATAAGTTTTCTTCATACAAATTAAAAATAAATTATGATATAGAGGACAAAGTTTAATGAGTAAACCTATTTCTCAAATGTTAGCTTTAACAGCTTTTAAGTGGTTATTATGTGCCAGTCATGGGCTAAATGGTTTACATAATTATTTAATTTAACCCTTATAAATACAGAATAATTTAAAACAATATTGCTATTTCCATTATACGGATGAGAAAATTGAGACTTGGGCAATTGGGTGGCTCAGTGGATTAAGCTGCTGCCTTTGGCTAGGGTCATGATCTCAGGGTCCTGGGATCGAGCCCCACATCGGGCTCTCTGCTCAGCAGGGAGCCTGCTTCCCCTTCTCTCTCTGCCTGCCTCTCTGCCTACTTGTGATCTCTCTCTCTGTCAAATTTAAAAAATCTTAAAAAAAAGAAAGAAAATTGAGGCTTAAGGAGAGTAAGCAATAACTCAGATCATAGCTGGTAGATACTGGGGCGATATTTAAATCCAATTTCCCTCATACTACAAAACCTCATTATTTGAATGGCATGGTCATTCATATACATGGTCATATATATTAATGGGAGAAACTCTTAAAGAAGAGTATCCTTAAATACGTATAGCTATAAAAATACTTTATAACAAATCAAAAACCCAAGTTGTATCTTCTTAATTAAGTATGTATTGATAGCCCTTTATATTTCCAATATGTCTTCAGCAAAAGAAAATTGCCCTACATTTAGAGGGTATAACTTTAGTGTGTTCTCCAAGAATGTATAAAAAGGGAACATGTAAGAAAAAAGATGAATTGCTATATGCTTTTGTGAATTATAGCTATTCAAATCATTAAATTATCTATTTATTGATTCTAAAAATTAGAATTATCAAATATTTTAATAAACACCAATATATTTTTAAAGATCCATGTGGAAAACATAAGCAATGACTTAATGTAAAAGAACATTCATTATTTAGAGAATGCTTTTTCATTTTGATAAAGAATCTCTGTCACAATTATATATATATAAACTAATGTATAGCTATATATATTAGTTTTCTTTAAAGTAATATACATTATGTATTAGTTTAGTTGACAGGATATATGGTCTTAGCACATAACTTTCATTTATAAGTGCCTAGCTTATTCTTGTTGTCTCTATGTGAAGTGTTCATATACCTGTACCTGCCACATGCACTAGTTGAGATACCTTGTTTCTAGTTAAATCATATTTAATTCATCAAAGTAAAAGAGATTTTAGTGGTACCAGATGGAAAAGGAGGAAAAAAAGAAATATCTTGTTTAGTTCCACAGCTTTGAAGAAAGTAGTAGCTTCTGTGGTTGCTGCTGTGACTAAGAATATCCTAGAATTTAAGTTGTTGCCATAGAAATTTATTGTTTAACCATTTTTACATGTTTACCCAGGAGGAAGCTGGAATGGTTGATCTAACATTAATGTAACAGGATTCTTTTTCTTAACAGTATTTATATCAGATGTAATTAAAATTGCCAGGCATTTTAACAAGTGTTAAAAATTACATTGGTGATTCCAAGGATAGTTTGTTAATTTAGTTTTTTCCAGGTTGCTAATAAATGTCATTTAGTATGTACAAAGAGGTGGAAAATGTGCAAGGGTGGGTACCGGAAGGGTACATTTTTAACGTGTTGGTAGAATATTAAGTAGATTGGTTTCTAATTCAGTTCTTATGCTAGCTAATTTACAAATATTATTTTTTAATCTGTAAGCTTACTTGAAGTAAAATGGAAATATAAAATGTGCTAAAGATTTAATCTTAGCACACATTATTCAGGTGGAACATATTATTCAATTTTTAAAAGATGAACTAACTCTGTATGGTATCAATAGATACAATAAATGCATACTCAAGATTTTTAACCTATCTGATTTGCTTCAGTGTGGCGCTGAACCATTAAAAAAAAAGAAGGCTAAAATTAAATTTTTCATATAATTCCCTGGCATTTCTTTTATCTTTTTCTTTTATTTATTTCTTTTATCACCAAAAATATTATTATTATAAAAAATAATATGCAGGACATGCAAGACTTTCTTCTTATTATCAAAACTTAAAGATATGCCAATAAATGTTTCTGTGAAAACACATGTTACAAAAAGAGCAATCCTGAAACTGAACCAATATTGACTCTACTGTAACCCATCAAAATTTGATGGGGTTTCAGAAAAAATTGAATAGCTGAGATAATTACAGATTAAGTATTTAAGAACTACAATTGTATAATGAAATGAACCACTAAAAAAATCATCTTACATTATTGTGGTTCAATATAACCCTTTGGACTCAATTGACAATTTCAGTATATTGGCTTAGACTTCAGTTATCTAATTAGTTACTCTCTTCCTTCCATTTATTTGTTAAATTATGCTGTATTACATACTTGAAATATAATTTTATTTCCAACTTGAACTTTGCACAAGTGTACAAGGGGAAAATTATCTAATAGTTTAAAGAATTTTGAATGAGATAGAACTTAAATATTCAATAGACAACATTAATTGGGCACTTGCTATGGGAAAAATACTGTAGAAGTTCTTTTGGAAAAAAAGAATAAGGCATTTCTAACCTCGAGGAGTTTACAACCTGAGATATATCCATCCTTGTAATTATAGGATAGCACATCATTTGCAATTATTAAAGAATACCACTAGAAACTTTTTTATTTCTTTGGAGTAGTTTAGGTATTTAGCCATTTGGAAAAGTGCAATGGTCACATCAGTTTTATCACTTCAGTTTTATGAGTTGTTACATGAATAGTTTAAAATCTTAAAACAATATTTTTAAATAAAAGAAGAACTTTATTACTTTGCTAGATTTATTTCTTTTTCCGTAAAATAGGAATAATGTCTGCAATTTTGTAACTTCAGCCAAGTTTTTTAACTAATCATTTAAAAAAGAGACAATCAAGCCAATTTTTACCTTAAGTGAATGATAATTTTTCAATTTTAATTATTTGAGAAGTCAAATAAGTTTAGGAAATTGAATAAAATATTTTATGATATCATAAGAATTTCAGGATAGTTGTCTTTGGTTACTTAGCTTTGATTTGTGTTTAGATACATAAAATATATCACAGTAACTTTAATATAATATTAAGCATGCTTTTATAATTTTACTGTAAAAATTTTACTATAGCCATTTGTAGTTTAGTGAAACCTGATATTCGGTTACTTAGTAGTATGGTCCAAATGTTTAACATGCAGAAAGCAATAAGCAAAAGCATACATGTATTCACTTCTATGCCTTATTCCCTTTGCCTCTACTTCAATTTCTTTTCTTGGCAGAAGAATACAGGAAGGAAACATGTTCAGCTGCAGCATATCATTGAAAAAGTCAATATATAGTAAAAAATGAGAGGTGCTTCAAATATAGATGATAAATGGCTAATCCATACTGCTATCAGAGAAGCAGTGCTTCTCAGGAAAGGGAGATGAGTGTAAAGGACCACTGTTACCATAAACGGTAATGGCTTTTACCAGATTCTGTGGTGTTTTTTGTATTTTCTCTCTTTTTTTTTAAATCGAGGTGTTTTTTTTATTAAGATTTTATTTATTTATTTGAGGGAGAGAGACAGAGAGATCATGAGCAGGGGGAGAGGCAGAGGGAGATGGAGAAGCAGACTCCCTGCTGAGCCAGGAGCCCAACATGGAGCTCACATGGGGCTCCATCCCAGGATTCTGGGATCACGTGACTGGAGTTGAAGGCAGATGCTCAACCATCTGAGCCACCCAGGCACCCGTAACTTGAGATCTTTTTAACATTTCCAAACTGCACATGATGTGAGAAAGTAATGCTCATTATTATGATAGCAGTATGATTTGGATGAAATATATATATATATATATATATATATATATATATATATATATATATAACTTCTAACCACCATAAAATATTTTTACCACCGAAAATTTTTTGCCACAAAATAATAGGATAACAAAATAGTGAATGAATTTGAAAATGTCATTACCTATACACTATAGTAGAATCCATACGTTTTAGGCTATGCATTTTTATTTATTAAAATAATTATTTTTATCAATTATAATTAGCCCTACATGATTACATCCATTATATCTAAAATATATGTTGTGTAATATATGAAATGGTATCATATAATAATTATTTGCTAGTTTCTGTTCAGTTACATAATTTCTATAGCTAATCTGATTCAGTTGTGAGTCCTGTTAAGTTTATTTAATTGGATATATTTAGCACCAGTTTGTGTTTTGGTAGCTTATACAGAAAATGGTTAAGTATGGGTTTGTCATCATGGAGTTGTAAATTAGTGTTAGTGAACTTTTCAAGGATCCTAAATAATGAATCTAAATTGGTTTAATTCAGATGAATCTAAAGGAAATCAAAGTACTACAGCAGAGAGCTTAATGCTGTTAATCCCTCTGTTTCCTGAATGACTAAACGTTTTCTGGTATTTCAATACATACTTTAATGAAATTTAACATTATGATGATGATGATGATGATGATTGGAGTCAGGAAACATTATATTTTGTTATTTTTCAACAAAACTTTGATTTTATGACATTTGTGTTTTTCACTAGAATGGCCATCTCTCTAACAATCAAATTTCATGTTACAGATGGTATTTGGTATAATTAGACATTAAGACATAACAAGCAGAGTATTTCAGGAGGGTATTACATCTTATGGTGTAACATTATGAGAAATAAGACTTGAAGCCAAGAAACTAACAGCTGGAAGCAGCAATAATCCCCAAGAAATGAATTACATGGAATGTCATGTTACTATTATAACTCAAAATTTATAACCTCAAATTAAGAAGAAAGTCAGATCAGAGGACTTTTGAACATTATTTGCATCAGTGTGACATCACTATTAGCCAGCCCAAAATTATTTATGCCACAAGATTTTTATTAATATAGAACATTTTTTTCAGCATTTTTACATGAATAGCTAATATGGTGCCTATTAAATCTCTATCCCTGCAAACCCAATTTATACACTTGGTGAATAATCAAATACATAAATTGGAAACAGAGTTACTTTCTTTTATAAACTCAGTTTTTTTTTAGTTCATAATATCTTACACTAGTACGACATACATAAAGAGAAATTTCAGTCCATATTTATGTTGACTTTTAAACCATGACTGACAAATGTTTTGACTACCATCTTTATAATGCTGTATTCTTCAAAACTAACACAGTTGTTTAAGGAGGCATTATAGCATTGGTGTCAGGGAGATGCATCTTAATCATGCCAAGTTTAGAAAACAAAAGGCCAAAAAAGAAAGAAAAACTATGGATGATGGAAATTTTACTTTGTTTGATTCAACATATATTCATTGATTATCAACTATGTGACAGGCACTTATCCAGAGGCTCTAAAACTAAATGGAACAGACTAGATTTTTGCTTTTCTGAAGTTGCATCCTATAGGGGGGTTACAGAAACAAAACAAAAATAATAGTTAAGATAAACTTGAATAATGAAGAACCATGAATGAAATGAAATGGGGAGGGGCTGATAGCCTCTTTAGAATGATCATGAAAGTCCTATCTGAAATCATGCATGAACTGAGTGCAAATGGTAACAGACAACCATTTGAAGATTTGGAGCAAGACAGATCCTGACAAATAAAACATCAACTATAAAACAATCTGATTTAAAAATGTGCCTAGAATGTTTGAAGACTAGAAAGAAGGCTAGAATGACTGGTATCTGACAATGGGCAGGGTTGAAGTTGAAGAGATAGAGAGAAGCTGGATAATGCCTATTAAGCCATAGCAAAGAATTTAGATTTTAAGTATAACAGAGAGTTTTAAGCAGTCAAGTGCTATGGTCCAAGCAGCATATTTAAATATCCATTTTGACTTTTGTTGTGAGAATGAATTACAGGAAGGCAAAGAACTGAAGGCGCTGCTGTTGGTTTGGGAGAGACATGACGGTTATCTTGTACAATAGAGGCAGTAATGGAGATGGACAGAAGTGTGGAGAGCTGGTGGGCATATTTTTGGTGTCAACAGAAGTCCATATTGCAGCAGATATGAGTGAAAGATAGAAAAAAATAGTTGTATGTGAGTGTGTTTTCTTTATCAAACAATTTGATGGTGGTGTCTTTTGTTGAGAAGGGAGAACTGAAAGAAGCAAGTGGTAGGTTTGGAAGCTGGAGTTTGAACATGGTAACTTTGAGATGCCTATTTACATATTCTTGGTAGGCTGTTGGACATGGACATATGGAGATCAGGAGCAGTTTAGGGAGGAAAGTATACACTTGTAATTTATCATTAGCCTTTTAATGTTGATCCATTTGGTAGAATTAAAAACTAAGCCTATGGTTGCATTTAACTGTATACTCTATCTTCAGGACAGATTTACTCAAAATTTAATATAAAGTTGATTTTAGAGGAAAATGATGTGGAAAAGTTATAAAACATGTGTAATATCTTTAGTATCTATACATTTCCCTGAAAACACAAAACTATATATAAAACCTAGCAAACTATTGATTTATGAAATCAATTGTAGACAGAAAAAATCATATGGGAGAAGATAAAAAACAGCTTGTGACATAATCATACACTCTAAATTTTAAATTGAAATGCTTAAGCTCTTTGCTTTAATAAGCATAATTCTGAATGAGAAAAAAGCAATAAATCTTACCCACCACAGTGATAAAAGACTTCTTTTCATCCAAGAGGAAAGATTTCTGACAAAGGAAGATGAACTTTAGTAATCAATAATAAGAAAAAAATGAAGATCAGGTCATTCTTAGTTGGTACTCAAAGGTTGGACTCCATTATGGATGCTTTCATTTTACCCTTGCCTATGGTCAACTCTGTGGTCTGATTATTTTTTAAAAACCCTATGACACATTTGGCTTTTAGTCTAACACTTGCATAGACAGCAAACTGACATGCATTTCTTCATAGAACCATTTATCCACGTGTACCATTCAGCTCACCATCAGTAACTGTCCCTAATCCTTTATAACGTAAGTGTAATTGAACTAATTTTCCAAGTAAATCTGATAACCTTTCATTTATTGTAGTCCTGCTGTAACTTAGATTTTCATTTTAGACATTGTATAAGGATTGTCTTCCATCATCATAAGATTCTGAGTGGCTTCAGATTTTTCTGTATAGGTGTGATGTCAAGTTGTAAATACTCAGTTTATTTTTAAAAAGAAAGTTAACTGACTGAGTTAACTGACTGAGACCTCTGCTTAGATTTTCACAACACAGCCTTATGGTGAGAGAGTTCAAAGTCTTCAGGATCATTTATGTGGTCCACAACAATGAACCTGCAATCAGAAGGCCTGGATTCTGGATTAAGTCATTCTCTAACTAGCGCTGTGATCCTATATGAGGTTCTTAATTCATACCTGAAATGAGACTGTTGGACTGGAATAAGAAATCAAAAAACTTTTTCTGTAATGGTCCTGATATAAGTATTTACTCTTTGTAGACTAAGAAGCACAATCTAGGACATTATACACATTATATACATAACATATATACATATATATATGAGAGAAAACGAATTTCCAAACGTATGTATTGACAAAATTTAAAACTTTATTCATACATACCGAAATTTGATTTTACATAATTTTTATATGTCACAAAATGTTATTTTTATTTTTCTCAATTATTTAAAAATGTAAACACCCTTCTTAGCTCACAGGCAACAGGACTGATTGTGGCCTGTGGAAGGTAGTTTGTGAATTCTTGGGCCAGATTAACTCTAAATTCCTCTAATAAACTCAAATAAAGTCTTTATTATGTAGTCATTATAATATCTCCAATTATTTTGCTCTATGCAAATTACATAAAATTTTCAAAATTATACAGGATGTTTATCTAAGTTTTTTCCATTCAGTGTTTTATATTTTAAATTATGTCAGGGAATTGTATCAGATTATAATTATAAATGTGTATAAAGTAGCCCAGGGATAAAATAATGATTGAAGAGAACTGACAATAAATTAATCATGTTTGATCAAGAATTATTAGAGTGGTTCAGTGTCCCATCTCTAGAATTAGACTGTATCAATTCTTATCCTAGCTCTGGCTAGCAATGTGAACTTGACCAAGTTATTAACCTTATTGCTCCTTATTTTCTCACTTGTAAAATGTAAGTGACAACGTTAGTGCCTACTTCATAGCTGTGCCGTGAATAGTAAATGTGTTAATACAGTTAAAGTGCTTATAAGAGGTTTTGATACATTATGAACTTTCAGAAAGCATTAGCCATTAATCGTGGCTCTCTGTTGCATAAATAATTTTACATAATCCTTAAAACAATTATAATTAGTAGGTCATTTTTAAAAATCACTATTTTTCAAATAAAGAATCTGAGGATTAGAAAGCAACTTGCCTGGGAGAATGCTGCTCAATGCAGAGCCAAAATACAAAGCCAGATCAGAGGGACTTTAAAACAAATGCATTTTAACTACACAATCATGTATTTGATGAGCGATTATCAATGGCTATCCACTCCAACCTTCTGTGATATTTTGCTGACATCCATGTTGTTTTCCCTAGGATTGCAGGTTTTAATGTTATTTTACTATATTCCCCATCCATACTCACCTGTAAATACACATTTTTTTAAATTTGATGCAATTAAATTTACCCCTCTTTCCCAACTTGTTCAATTACTGGACAGTAACTGACATTCTAAAATTTCGTTTCTCTTCCTTTTCTACCTCCACTTCCTAAGCTTCTTTTAAATTTCTGCATTGTAGCTGATGTTAGCCAATGCACAGAAGGAAAAGAAAAATAAAAAACAAAACAAAACCCCTCAAGCTAAATGGCACTTGGATATGTCAAAACTACTTAATACAACAATTCTCTGCAAGAGGTGGGATATTTTAAAATATTTAATAACAGTATGGTAACACATAAATGCATTTTTTTAAAGATTTTATTTATTTATTTGACAGACAGAGATCACAAGTAGGCAGAGATGCAGGCAGAGAGAGAGGAGGAAGCAGGCTTCCCGCCGAGCAGAGAGCCCAATGTGGGGGTCTATCCCAGGACCCTGGGATCATGACCTGAGCCAAAGGCAGAGGCTTTAAACCGCTGAGCCACCCAGGAGCCCCAAATAAATGCATTTTTAATGCTAGCATTTCAACAGGGCCTTGGTAGGAAGAGTGTTTCTTAGGGCTTCTAATTACATATAAATAAGATATGCCATCTAACATTTTTTTTGCATTTTATTTTATCATTATTATTATTATTATTTAAAGTAATCTCTACACACAATGTGGGGCTTAAACTCAGAACTTTGACATCAAGAGCTACATGTTCCAATGGCAGCATCAGTCAGGCACCCATTTTATCATAATTTTTTAATGGAAGTATAGTTGACACAAAATGTTACATTAGTTTCAGTCATACAACACAGTGATTTAACAAGTTTATGTGTTATGCTATGCTCACCATAATTGTAGCTCACTTCTTAAAAAAAGCTTTAAATAAAAAAAAATAAGAGATTGCTTCTGATCATATCAGAAAATGAAAATGGGGAATTTTGCCTTTTTGCTGCTTCCAAGGTGTCCGAAAGAACTGGAAAGGGAATTTAGACTAGTGTTTGTATAAGGCAAATTCTCCACCAAAATCAATTACAGAATGAGAGCAATTATTGTATTTGGTTTTGAAAATTCTGTATTAGTCATATACCAGGGACCACAGTTCTTTTTGCTTGGCATAACACCTGTCTTCAAATGACTGTATGATATAATATTGTTGCTACTGTGAGAGTACTAATAATCTGTGACATCATTTTGGGAGGCAATTCATTTCACCTTCCAATACCAAAAGTGAAGCAGGCTAAGATGTCAGGATACATTTGCTTGGGATAGGAAACTTGCTTTTTCTCCCATGAAGTACTTGTAATATAATCTGTGTTGAGTCTGTCATTTATAAAACCATGTTCCATGATTCCAAAGGTCCAGGAGATTAAAAAAAAAAAATCTGTAGCCTCTAAAAATGATTTCTTGAATTCAAAATTTGAAGAAATACTGCATTGTGTAACTTAAGTAATAGTCTTACTGTAGGACTTCTCTGATGTCAAGAAATACTCTGAAGCTTGGTGAGAAATGTATGTGATATTTCCCATTTGTTGACCTCAGAAACTCTACCCTCCTGTCACCTACCACCATTTATTTATTTGTTTCTTTTTTCAGAACCTTTATTTAGAGAGAATTGCCTGATGTACCTAATCCAGGAGGGGGAAAAAAAAAAAAAGCTCAGATCTTAACTAAATTTATAGGGGTCTAAAATAATAGGCTTAGAGCTGGTTACTTCTGACAGGAAATTAACAATCCAGAGAAATAATAATGATAATAAAACAAAAATAGAAGCCATTATATTTACTTCCTATGGCTTTCAGGCATTTCTGAGTCCAAATTGTGTTCCATTTACCATGAAGAGCTTGGACTTTCTTCAATTGTGCCATCTGTTGAAGCGCAGGATAGATCACTACTTCATGACCTAGTGGTTCAAAATAGATTGTGTTTCCATAAATATAGAACACTCCATTGAACAGATTTTCTCTATTAATCTGATTTTCGAAGATTCACAATTTAGTCCCATTTCTTGGAAATAAGATTAATTGATCACAGTAAAGCTTCTTAGAAAACAGTGTACAATTCCAAATTATCCCAGTCCCACTTGTCTATAATGAGTTGTCTTTTTCCTATATGGACTTAGTTAGCCTTACAAAAAACATAACTAATAATAAACTAATAGTCTATGCTGATTAATAGACTAATTAATCTAATTAATTAAGTTACTAATTAATAAATGCAGGTCCTTAAATCTGTAACTGGGTTACTTTCTTACCCAACTTTATAAGCAAGTTTATTTCCTCTAATTTGGTGTGCTAAAATGCTGATTGATTTTCCATCTAAACTTATCAGTTAGCACCATACTTAATGAAACAAAAGGTCAATTTGTTCTAATTTGCTACTGTTTTGTTAAATCAGTAAGCACATTCTACTTATTGAGGAATTCACCTTTCTTCTTAATGCACCTTCTTTTAAAATAGTTTATACCTATGTCAACAATGATAAATAGATATTATTATTCATTAGCAAATCTCTACCCTCTAAATTCCACTGACATTGTAAGTTCTTGAGCAAGGCTCATGTCATGTATTTTTTATCCTCCCTGCTTATTTGGAGAATGATAGATGACTAATATTAGATGATTGAATGAGCACTTATGAAAATACATACCGTCATGCTTTAAATATGGTTACAGAGTGGCAAGGCAAAATCATTATTTTCAGCATATTTTCAGAACCCATACTCTTCCTACAACAAATATTTTCCAAACCAGAACGCATGATATTTATACGTAAATATTTCCATTCCTAGGTTTGTTATGGAGATAAAGGTGGCTAGCTTTCAAAGAGTGTATCAAGCTTTATCTTCTTGATTAGTTAATCATAATATATTTGCTAGGTAGAGCTAGGAATAGATTTATATAAAATTAGATTTACACAAAAGGTAAACAAGTCACAGGCTATAATTTAGCAAAAGAAATGTGGCTACTAAGAGATTTTTTTAAAAATCCACTGGAGTCTTTCAGGAAATATTTTCTCCTACCATGTGCACACATACCCCTTTAGTGTAAGCATGAGAGCAGTTGTAGACCACAGCCTCTGGGGCACTGACTCATGAAGGATGGAATGGGACAGAGCAACACTGAATGTAGGTCTATATTGAAAACAGAGAAATACTGTCTTTTTTTTTTTTAATGTACAAGTCCAAAAGAATGATGAGAATAAAAATGGTTCATTTACATAGTTTATTGAATAAAGGAAAGCTTTGTTACAGATTTATTAAAACTACTTAGTTAAATAAAACTGGCATAATGTTTTACCTATGTGAAATTTGCCAAATACTTATCACACAGCACTGAAATAAGTGTCAAATACACTTGCAAATAAGACTTGAGTTCTTGAGATAATTTGAAATTTAAGCTTTCATTAAAAATATGTACTAAGAATTGTCAGTTTCTATTAAACTCAATCACATCATAACCCAAATTGCTTCAGGCCAAAGTGAATTAGTTATTCAACATTGATTTTCTTTTCTTAGTAATAGTTTATAATTCTTATAATCTTTTTTATATTTCAAAAATAGTTTTATTCATAGGCAATGATTAATTTTCATCCTTAAGAAATTACAAAGTTTATTATCAAACAGAAAGCTTTCAATTCTTAGAAAATTTTAAGGACATTTACTGTTTTGTGACTGAATTTGAAGTTCATTTCCTAATTTGGGACTATAAAATAAACTATGTCTATAAATGTTAGAGCAGAAACAACTGTATTATAAACTATGTTTTCCATATATACAGAAATCTTAAATTTCTTTGGGTTCTACAAGGGATCCTGCTTTATCTGATTTTATTAGTGGCTTTAAAACATTTTGATGGATTCACATCAGCAGCTAAAATTAAGATTGGGTTTTTTTTTCATGATCATGGAACAGAAAATTTTTCTCTTTTGACAGAAAAAAAGTAAGCTCTGTGACTCAGAATCTTCTTAAACATTTCTTAAAAGCAGATACATTCTAAGAATGTTTACTTCTGTTGCTGAAGTATTTAATCCATGTTTAGAGACATCAAAAATTTTGTTGATTTACTGAAAGAAAGCTCCTACCTAATCCATGAGTGTTTGGGAAGAAAACAAAAAACTCAAATTTAAAGGAAAAGTACATGTACTGTTTGCTCATTACTACTCTGGACAAGAGGAGAAAAACTCTCCAAAGTTTGTTGTAGGGATCAAAGGATAATAATGGACTTATGTTGCCTTTGTATTGTAATAATGGGCTTATGTTGCCTTTGTATTGTAAACACAGTTTGAGTCTTTCCCCTTCTGTGATGCATTATGGTTGACACCACTTTGAGATAAAATTAAATGTGATTTTGACCCGAGCTCTGTAGCATGAATGCTGCTGCAGAGATAATTTCTCCCTTTCCACAGGTATGTTTCAGAGGGTTAGGAAGGTAGGACAAAAATGCCAGGAGAGCATAGTCATTTTGGCCTTCTAAACAAAGAAAGCCTTAAGACCTTCAGCCTACTGATCATGAAGAGGAGAAGTGAATCTGTTATTCAGATGTAAGAAGACATTTTGTAAATTGGACTGTTTGATTCTATGGGACTGTAGATAATTATGAATCACATTATTTCAGCAGCCCAATATTATGGCATAAGTAGTTTACCATTAGAGTTTTTCTGTATAATGAAAGTGCAACTCACTTGCAAAGGTTATTTGTTCTATTGAATTTGTTTACTCAGTAAAATGTATGTTTGAGTTGTGTTTCATTTATATTAAGGATGACTTTGTTTTGTGTTATATTTCTGAGTTATGAGATTGCTTGAAGAACATTTCCTATGCATTTTCATGTTTATCTATTATTTACAATTAACCTAAGGCCTAGACGACTCAGAATATGGCTGGCTCTCATATTAAGAGTAATTGTATAATTAATTTTACAATTCTTCTTTTAAGCCAACACTAAAATCTTTAAATTTGTGTGAACAGGTAAACAAGTTCTAATATATCTATCCTCTAGCTGATACTGAAAACCAGTTTAGAGAATAAAAAAGTTACTGTTTAAAGACAGTGCCAAATTGAAGATAGTTACTGGTACTCTAAAAACGTGGCTAGGGTTAAAATATATCACCCTGAGACATTAGTCAGGAAACCTGCACAGTTAATGGGATCCCTCAGTTTGACTAATTGTTGGCATTAAGAGGGAAATTTCAAGGTCTATTAAGAAGGAAAATGAAAACCCAAGTGCATATGTGGTTTAGAGTATTTAGTGGATTCTGGCAAGGACATGGACAAAAAGTGATGAACAAAAATAATAGAAAAAGTTACAAAGAGGCCTTATGAAAGACAAGTGCTGTAAGAGGGACAAGAAGTAGCCAGGCGTGATCCTGAGAGTAGCTTGATCTATGGTTGAAAGAATGATTATTCCTCACATTGGTAGTATATACCCTAACTGTAGATATGTGTCTTTTAACTCAAACTGATTTTAATTTTTAAGATTTTATTTGTTTGAGAGAAAGAGAGAGAGAGAGAGAGAGAGAACACACAGTCATGGGGGAGGGACAGAGGAAGAAGGAGAAACAGACTTCCTGCTGAGCACAGAACCCAAAGTGGGGCTCCATTCGTGACTTGAGCCAAAGGCAGACGCTTGACCGACTGAGCCACCCAGACACCCTTGTACTTATTTAGATTTAATTTTTAAAATGTTCCTATAATATTCCCAAACCTTTGGTTTATACCTGAAGACAAATTATTTCCTATATGATTTTCAGGGAATTAGACCAATGAGAAAAACATCTAGGGTGACAAGTCATCTGAAATTAGGGGTGTTAAAATTGCCACTTACCTTTTTATTAGTTAAACCTTAGCTAAGTCAGAACATGTTCCATTACTAAATTGAAAAACACAATAGTTTTACTCTTGGTAAGCCAAATCAAAATGAAACACACACATTATTTTGAAAATTATGTATATGATCAGTCACTAGAAAATTATTGAGTGACCAGTACATAAGGAGTGTTGCATTGACATTCACAAATATTTATAGATATTTAGTTCCCATTATAAGGAAGTACATACCACCTTTGAGTAAACATCTCTGTGCTACTGGTCTAGTTGGAGCTTTATGTATAGGAGTTAGAAACCTAGATAAAGCTCTAAACACTCATGTTTTTGCTTAGTACAGATGATGCTAACCAACTTCTGACTGAGAGCTTGTCAGGCTGAGCCAAGGAACAGAGGTGATGCCTGTATGTACCTTTTTATTAAATTGACCTCATGACCTGCAAGGATTCCTGCTTCTTCCAAGTGCCAGAAGACACTTGTGTTAACAAGCATTTATTGAGCAAAAGGCAGTGAGCTAGGTGTTGGATATAATATGATAAATAACACAGCCCAATTTCTCCAGGAATTCACATTCCAAAAACATTTCTTGTCAAAACGAAGTTGTTGCCTTACCTGTGCAAAAATTATCAGAGGTGCTTGTTTCAAGTGCAGGTTCCTGGGCATGGTCTTAGGTTTACTGCTTTACATCTCTGGCATTCTAGTAACCCGAATTTAAAAAATAACATCCTACATATTACTTATGCTTTTTTACTTACAATACTTTGGAGTCATAAATTCTTTTGCAGAAATTTATTTTTAAAACAATATAGTAATAGGGGCACCTGGGTGGCTCAGTGGGTTAAACCCTCTGCTTTCAGCTCAGGTCATGATCCCAGGGTTCTGGGATCAAGCCCCACATGGGGCTCTCTGCTCAGCAGGAAGCCTGCTCCCCTCTCTCTCTCTGCCTGCCTCTCTGCCTACTTGTGATCTCTGTCAAATAAATAAATAAAATCTTTAAACACACACACACACACACACACACACACACACAATATAATAATAGATAGGCTCAGGGTATGGCAACCGTAGAAAAGGAACATGTGACCCAGCCTGGAGGAGTGGGAAGGCATCCTGTAAGAAGGAACATCTTAGGTCAACTATCAGGGCCCCCTACAGCTCATGTGCTGTTTGGAATGGGAAGCATTCCAGGCCCTTTCTGGCAGCAGATAATTTCTAAATCAAGGAAGAGATGATTTGTCAGAGACTGGTATAGATAAGGAAATGCAAGGAGTTTGTTTAGGGGGAGAATAAAGGACAAAAAGGAGTATTAAGATAATGTTTAGACACCAATTCATCACAGGCCTTGAATGTTACATTAAGGAAATTGGATTGTATCTTGCATTTCAGTGGTTTTGATATTCAAATGCAAATAAAATTAATTATTAAAGAAACAAGTCCAGAGAGGGAGACAATGCAGAATATTTAACACGAAAGCTGTTCTTCTCCAGCCAGTCGTTGCCATGGGGAAATGTGGCATGGAATTGCCAGATTGTCCACTCCTTCAAAAATAGCCAAAAATCTGGTGTATTCATTAGAATTAGGTTCAGCTGCAAATAACAGGATATCCTAAAATAAGTGTTTCAGCAACAATGAAATTATTTATTGCTCACAAATTAGTCTTGAAAAGTGCAATCCGAGGCTCGAATGTCAGTTCTGTTCTACCAAAACTTTATGGAGCCAATTATATCTAGCTCATTCCTCCATCACTGGGGTCTAACTCTCACTGTTGTGATTCATGTGTCCAGGCGCCAGAAGAAATGAATGAGCTGATGCAGGAGGATAGTGTTCTCATCTAGATAATGTTGCTGGAAACTACTATAGAGTTGTATTCTATGTTCACCTGGCTAGGTGCAAGGAAGACTATAAAATGGATTTTTTATTCTGAGGAACCACTGCTCATTAAACATTTTATTATAAGGGAAAAATGCAGAATGGTTATTGGGGGACCAGAAGCATTTTTTAACTACATTCAATTACACATGAAGTATTAAGTATCTATCTATCTACTGATCACTGTGTATAATCACCACTAGTAAGTCATGCATACTAGTGAGTCATACATAATCTCCAAGCTACCAGTTTATTAATGGGGGGTCTTTGGCTTATAGGAGTCTCTGGCTATTATGAAATAGCGGATTAGGCTATTCAATATGCAGAGGAGGGATGTCTTCCTAAGCGATTAAATGGTCAAATTGCCTAAACTTGTCTAAACTATATTGTTGGATAAAAGGGAGAAAGAAAATTAAGGAATTATTTCCAGAGTCCCAGTTTGATTTATTTGACAGACTAAGATACCACTAATTGGGACCCAAAAAATACCAAAAGAATTATAAGTTTTTAGGGTAAGATAAGTCCATTTTTGCCCATTCTAACTGATAACTCTGCATTGGCATACTGCATGCATTTTTATATCAAGACCGAAGGGGAGAGGTTTGGATTATAGATTTAGAACTTACAGATATGGCAAATGAAGCCATCATCATAGCAGAAATCACCAAGATACACAGAGTGGGTATAGAGTTAAAAGACCAGTAATAATGGTACAGAATACTGGCAAAATGGTTATTCAAGAGTTGATCAAAGAGGTGTTAAGACCACACTCTTCGTGGAAGTAAATGAGTGAGAACTGATGGAAGTTTGATTATTAGCTCAGCAGATGTGCTGTAGGTAATGTCCACTGAATTTGTTAATTGGAAGTATGCTAATTAGTGAAAGGAGGTTTCACTCTGTAAAAAGAGATGTCTTGGGAAGGAAGACAAATTTTAGGTGTTGATGAATGAATGGTAGGATATAAATTATTATAAACACATATCTTTTATAAACATTGGGTAAGAAAGTATTGGACACAGCCACGGGGTAAAATAAGATCAAGGAAAAATCATTGGTTTGTTTAGATGGGAATAATTATGAGTATATTTATTGGATTAGAAAAATAGACAATATAGAGGAAGACTTTGAAGGTGTCTAAGTTGGATATGATGATGACTTGCCCAGGGTCTAAGGAAGAAATGACATAAGGCATAGTAGCATGGCTTACTATTTAAGGAGGTTATTGGTGATGTGGTTGTACATAAGCTTTAGTTTGGGGTATGGGAATTTATGGACAACTATTCTTCATCAATACAGTGTTCATAATTAATTTATCTTCTGTGAATAAAGGTGGCAAGTGCCAATGAAAAGAATTCAGAGATAGATCAGAGGCTCCAGCTGAATTAGGAAACAATGATTTTGTAGTGATGCCAATTAGTAGAGGGATCTCTGTGTGTGTGTGTGTGTGTGTGTGTGTGTGTGTGTATTGGCAATGGGATGAAAGGACACACATGATATTAACGCAGATATGAATTTGCTGAGCCTATTTAGTGAAAACATAATGGTACCAATGTGCTAGATGATCTCAATAGAGAATTATTCAATGGATAAATAATTGGGTCCAAACTACAGAGGAAAGAGAAAGAATAGTTCCAGTAGACAGTGACAAGTTGGAAGAATGGACAATGGTGGTCTTTAAGAATCTGAAGAGCAGATTTAGCAGAAAGAAGCTTTAGAAAGAAATGAAGAAAATGGAGTTTGTAGTCAAAAAGGAGGATGCTGTGAATTCAATTCTGAGCTGTACTACTCCTTGGTAATAAACTGAAATAAAGGCGAAGTCGTAGGTACTATATTTTCCAGGCATTTCAAAGGCTATTAGTTGTTGGCTGGGTATATATCAGTCCTTTATAGACATGCATTATGCACTTTACAAAGATCAGGTTAAGATTTTGATAAATAGGCCTAGGAGTAAAAATAAATCCTCTATTTCCAACACCTAGTTGATTTTTAACTACTAAAAGGTCACCTAACTTTTCTCAATTTTAAATACTGTAATGGTAAAATGGAAGTAACAAAATTAATTACATTCAATAGTGAGTAATGAAAAAAAATAAGCTTTTTAAAATCAGAAATCAGCTGTGTCATTTCATAGAGAACATCATAAACAAAAAGATAAAGAGGTCTATTCTCCCTTGCCCGTTTGTAGCTCACTGAATAAAGAGCCCTCTGCAGCCACTTTCCTTCCTTGGCTTACTATGCAGGACAATTGATCATCACTAAGACACACAGAAGGAGAAGTTGCAGATGTTCACATTGATTTCGCTGAGAGGTCATTGTGATTTTTCTGAAGTTCCTCATGCACTAAAATCTGAAGAGAATTTCAGAGAGATTACAAATAGGATATGAGCCATCAACATAGTCCCTCAACTGCAATTGGGGAATTTCTTGAATACAGGGGGAAACAGGAGATTCCTTTATTGTTTTTAAGAAAGAAGTTGTTTCAACAGTAAAAGATAATAAGCAAATTGACAGTATTTCTCAAAATAGTTCCCAAGAAACTTAGTGTGTATGTATATATGCATATATACATGTTTTTATATTTAAATAAACACCAAATCCATTGCAAGATGAAGACAGCCTAATATTTTTACAATTCCAAAAGTAATGGGGATCATAAAAGTAGAATTCAAGAATTTTGGAAAGCATGTGAATGCAAGTTAATGTGTTATCCTAAAGGAGTAATAAAAAGTTCTTATGTATCAGAAATTATGTATACATAATTTCTTATGTATCAGAAATTACATATACATAATGTCTTATGTAGGAGTTTATTTCTATCATGAGTTAGTTTTGATAAGGGTATGGAAAACTAAAACTATGATGATGTCAGGAATTTTAGATCATGAGGTGAGTTAAAAACAAAAGCAAAAACAAACACCACCAATTGGGCCATGGTCTAAAAATATTTTGGAGCCAATCATACATGGAAAACATGGTTGTGATTTCAAAGCTAAATATTTCATAAAAAATAAACATCTAGGGGTTCCAGCGTGGTGTAGTTGTTTAAGTGACTGACACCTGGTTTTGGCTCGGGTGGTGATGTCAGGGTCATGGGACCGAGCCCTGCTTTGGGCTCCGTGCTCAGCATAGAGTCTGCTTGGTATTCTCTCTCCCATCTCCTCTGCCCTTCCCCACCGTGCCCTATCTTTCTCCTTCCCTCTCTCCCTCTCTTTCTCTCTCTCAATCTCTCTAAAATAAATAAATAAATCTTTTAAAAAAAGGGATAAACATCAAATAAACAAAGACTATGCGCAATAATATTATTTTAAAGATTATTGGATTTTTCTGATATTTTCAACTCTGAAACAAGATAAACTTGTTTTAATTTTCCTTCACATCGACAATTATTTTACTAAATCAACTTGGATTTTTCATTGAGCAGTTCAGTATTTTGTGGTATGCATTGTGCTTCCTTGTGGACCACAAATGATACCAAGTGGAAATTTGCCTAATAACCATTCTATTGTTTTGTAGGATTCAATTATAATCATAGATTTGGAAGATACCTTAGAGATCAGTCTAAACCAACTTCCTCATCTTTAAATTTTAAATATAAAAATTGTTTGTAAAACACTTCTTTCCTAGCTCCTACTTTGAAATTCTTATTATAGCCAAAGCCTGTTTCCCTGAAATGTAGGTGAATAACTAATAAGAGAGATGGGAGAATAAATGAAGGAGAATGTTCACACTCTGTTTTTCCAAATTGCTATTTACAGTTAAGGAACTTCATTGGTTTTTTGGAATCTGAAAATTCTTTGCATTTCTTGTGTAGGTAATAAGGTTGTAAGATGACATTTTAAGTCTTTGCAGAACAGAGAGGAGACTTTAGTCAGATTTAATAGGTGTTGAAAATGGAAGGTGACTAGGCAGGATTTTTACTTCTAATGCTGGCAGATGGAGAAAGAGGAATTGGGATTTGCATTCTTGGAGGAAGGGGGTTGCCTCAGCAGATGGCTGTAGTTTATACTGCTTTTTGCTCCTGTAGTCTACAGCCCTTATTCTTGCCTTATTCTCACGTTCGACTAGACCCAGGAGTCAATACCGGTGGTTTACAGTTTGATAATCTGTGTTCTCATTTTGTAGCAGGTAGAAAGGTCAAGTATACAGAAAACCCCATTTTTACCGAAGTGGCAAAAATATCCTTCTGAAATATTATAATTCTGATTTAACTTGCCCATAATCATAATTGCTTAATTGAATATGTCAACTGGGTCAATTATTCTAAGATGTTATATTTTTGGAAGGACAGCAAGTTAAGACATAATAATAATAAGATGCAAAGATACATAGAACTGCTCATAGAATTACTAGTACAGACCACTCATAAATTATATTAACATATTTTGTAGATTTTTGTGAATGGACCTAACTCCCTACCATCCTTAAACTTTATTGATTCTTTGTAAAAATTTACCTTGTGTGCTAAACAATATGAATTTACAAATTGTTTTTTGAAACAATATTCATATGCGAGTTGTGTTTTTTTAAATTCATTTATTTCTCTGTTCAACAGAAACTGTTCTACAAATTAGAGATAATACCATGGTCCTGTGCTCAAGGGATCTTATGGTCCAGTAAATAAACCTGTTCTTATATTCTCTATTGTTTATGACATAAAATTTATATCATTAAATATAATTTATAGATTGATTCCTACAACAAGAACTGCATATAACTGTATAACTTATAAATATATTTTTAAAAGTCAACCTATTAATTTTCTTACCTGTAATTGAGTTGGAGTGTTTTTATTATTAGAGAATGTGGTAGGGATGATAGTATTGTGACTTTGCTTTGAAACTGATATTAATTGGGATGTTTTTGGAGTTTCGTTCATTCATCGACTATTAATGAAAGCCTGAGATGTAACTAGCATGGAACATGTTTGTAAGTTGTGCATGGAATTATCTCCTTGCAAACATAAAATTATCAGCATAGTCTTTGTATTACATTTAACAGAATTGGAAAAGATGAGTGATATATTTGGTAGTAGATGAGAGAAGGATCTAAGAGTCATTCTATTCCTGAGGCAGCACAGATAAGTGGGAATCAGTTTCCCGCTCTCTTCAAGACTCATTCTGGGTCCGACATGTGACATTTTCCTGTGATGTAAGGTAACACGTTCCAAGCTCCCTTGATGTTTTCCAGGAAATATAACTTTTTAAAATAATTCAAATATTTATATTTTCAGTGATAATTACATTATTTTCAGAAAATGTTTGAGGATCTTGAGATGATGTTTATGAGCCACAAATATTACTCCAAAAACAGCTAGACAGATACATTTTCCTATATGCTTTCCCAAATAAAATAAGGCCAAAGTTAGATATTTGCTCCAAAGCAATTGATGTTGTAAGTGTTAAGGTATGGGTCTATTCCTTAAAGGATTTATTCTTCATAGAGAGTATTATTAAGCTTTTCTTCTTTTTTTTTTAATTTTTTTTAAAATTTATTTATTTGTTAGAGAGAGAGGGAGAGAGAGCGAGCGAGCACAGGCAGACAGAGTGGCAGGCAGAGGCAGAGGGAGAAGCAGGCTCCCTGCTGAGCAAGGAGCCCGATGTGGGACTAGATCCCAGGACGCTGGGATCATGACCTGAGCTGAAGGCAGCCGCTTAACCAACTGAGCCACCCAGGCGCCCCCTAAGCTTTTCTTCTTTAAACACTGGTGTTTTTCTCTTCATATTTCTCTGTGCTCTGTCATGGAACAATTTAATTGCCTTCATATAATCCACAGTGATTGGCTTTACCCATGGTGTTCACCATTATTCCAGGTTATTTTCCAGTGTTCTAGGATAATTTGTATTTGTCCTTTACAAGTCATCTCATTACATTTCTTACTGTCACTGTAATAACAAAATACATCAAATGAATTTTCAATGGTGCTATGATTAATTTTAAGGATAGTAATATTTTTTAAGACTTTCCAACAGTGTACATCACATGGTGACAAAATGCTTTAGTTAGTAAACGTGGATAAAATGCAACTTATTTTTACTATTAAAATACACATTTCTATTTTCCAAAAATCTGTGAAGAAGAAATCCAGACACTTCAGTTTAATGTATTTGCTAATAAGGTTAAATTAACATATTTTTAAATACAAGTCAAATAATCATGAATTTAAATTGAACTTAAAAACTAAAATGACCTGTGTAATAATAGTTGTCATAGTCACAAAGACTGAGTGCCTAGGTAATTTTATCACAGAGCAGATCTAACAGTTCATATTTTGTAAAGTAACCAGGGCTATTCTCACTTTTTCTAGGATTTTTTAGGTAAAGGAGGCACAGAAGAATCCTGCCATTCAGAGTATTTCCCACTAGTGTTGGAAAACATTAGATCAGTCCCTGTTTGGGAAAAAAAATTTTGTTGATTCTGTATTTTATGAAAATTTGCCCCTTTATCACAGACAAATACGAACAAACATTTTAAAATGCCAAATACAATGTTAGTCCTTTTCTAAATAGATTAACACAGGGACAGTCGAAATGATTGCAAGTCAAAGGGAATTGTGAGATTGCTAAAGAAAAACTGGCAACCAAAATGGTTATTCTTCATACCCATATACAATATAGTATAATATACTATCCCAAATACATACGTATATATCATAATAATGTGGTTCTGGCCTCACAGGCAACTTTCAGTCTTCATATTCTAACCACTGTTTGCTACACTCAACTAGAAAACAAAGATGTTCTTCAACAACCTCTTATAAATGATAACCATGATGGCAGTTGAAGCCACTTTCAAATATACAAGCTTCAGGCACAGATTTCTATAACAATAATACATTTTTCAGTATTAAGTACTATGTACAGAATAATGCTGAATAAAATGTTAATGCTATTTTAAAGCATTTCTTGTAGATTTTACTTGATTTTTAAGAAATAAGAGTAGATATTCCAGCGTTACTCTTATAGATAGTTGCTTTACTGGGTATTTACCGCTGCAAATATATATTTGTTTTAAACTTTTTAAGTATTTAAGTGACTCCTCACATGGCCTAGTTACCAAAATGTTTTGAAAGAAGGAGGATGTTACTTTTATTAGTATGTGTTAGTGTTGGTGAGGTTCTATTTAAAATTTTTAAAATTTAAAACTTTTAAATTTTAAAGTGCAACTTACTTTAACTTGGGTGGTCAAATTACTTTTTGTGTGATTTTGGAAAGGAACTCATTTATGGTTTTGTGAACTTATTGGTACTTTATAATTTAATTATTCTACATTAAAAATAAAACATTATACAGAGAAATAAAGATAGTTTTACATGTTTCAAATACAAGGACAAATAAGGAATCAATTTTCATATTTTAGTAAGGTGTTAACATTTGCTTCAGTACCATCACTAAGGAGAAAAATACATAAATATTGGGTAAAATAAATGTACATCTAAAATTTTATTGTAGGAAATTTAGAGTCTTTATAATTTACCATGGGCTAGTAGAGATATTCAAAAGAGCACCCAATTAGGTTAATCAGATCTTGAATATGTATCAGATAGAACTTGAACTTGAAGAGACTTAAGGTCACGATCAGGCTACCCTTACCTTATTTTTTTTTAAGATTTATTTATTAATTTGAGGGACACAGAGAGAGAGTGCATGAACACATGCAATTAAGGAGAGGGACAGAGGAAGAGAATCTCAAGCAGACTCTCTGCTCTGTGTAGAGCCTGACGTGGGGTCCATCTCAGGACCCTGAGATCATGAACTGAGCTAAAACCAAGAGTTGGATGCTTAACCAACTGAGCCAACCAGGTGCCCCCCTACCTTCTTATTAACTTAAAAATTTCCATTGTCACTTAACTGTCACTGTTTTATTTTTTACATATTCCTTTCAAATTATCACTAAGTTTCAGAAAACTTAAAAAGCAACTTTTCAGGGACCTGGGTGGCTCAGACAGTTAAGTGTCTACCTTTGGCTCAGACTCCCTGCTCAGCCAGGAGGAGCCCAGGACCTAGATATCACAACCTGAGCCAAAGGTAGGGAGTCTGCTTCTTCCTCTCCCTATGCCTCTCCCCCTGCTTGTGCTCTTTCTTTCTCTCTCAAATTAGTAAATAAAATCTTTAAAAAAAAAGAAACTTTTCCTTGGAAAACAGTTTGTTACCTTGCCATAATTAATAAAGAATGGAGTGGCTATTGTTGAAGGGGTGGTTATGAATGGTCTAGGCATTTCTAATATATAAATTGATCTTTAAAGACTCTTTTGAGTCAGATAATATAATTTGGAGAAGGTACCAATTGCAGAGCAAAGAAATATCATTACAGTAACAGTGGGAGGAAATAAGAAGCTAGCGGGGGTCAGGAAGTCACATCCCTAATCAATACTTTTGTGTACAACTAAAGTTAAAACAAACTAGACAAAAGGATGGAAAGTTCTAGAAAGCATCACATGCTTTGATTAATTATCAAAATGTGATCACTCTAACATTTTTATAAATAAAGTATATGATAAACTCAAAAGTTGTGAAAATTATTCTTAACTAGTAGAATAAATAGAGAAAAGGCAGGAAGTAAGGAAGCTGTTATGGAGACTTATACCAAATTTGACTTAGTTTTGAACTATAATGCTACTGGAGATAGCAAAAAAATGAGTATGTCTAGGTGAGAAGATTAACTTCATAAGCCTCCCTAAAGTTGGCATTTTTGTTATTTTACTAAACAAACAAGCAGAAAAACCCAGAAAAATCCAGAAAGTTTAGGATTTGAAGTTATTAAACAGAAATCCAAGTAAAATGAGTCAATATCATAAAAAATATATACAGTGCATTATGTTAGGCCAATTAATGTTCAATGTATATTTGTTTGAACACCCAGAATTAATCTGATGTGGCAAAATTACTTAAAGCATTTCCCGAGTTTCCTTTATGCATTTAGTCAATAGAATTGCATCATTCTTATCCCAAGCTTCCCATACATTGACTAGTTTAGTTTATTTAGTAATTTGACATATATCCTCTTATAGACTGATTTCTTTGGTGCTCAACCTCAGTCACAGGATTAAATAGGAAATAGCGATAAATACACAGGTTCATAAATTTACTGAAGCTATAGCTTTCTAGGTCATACACTTGTGATACAAAGGAGTGATTTGTTAGTAACAAGCTTTAACATTTATAGACTATATTTCCTTAGCCACTTCTTGGAACTGAAGAATTCTAACTTAATTGCCCTCTTTAAATCAGATTTACTATAGTTTTTTCCTTTGCAGCATTTCAAGAATAACCATATTATTCTCCAAGGGAATATCTAATGGAATCTTTTAGCTTGGATCTTTCCTTTAGGCCCCACATGAAGAAATCATCTCAGAAAATAATATTAGGGGCGCCTGGGTGGCTCAGTGGGTTAAAGCCTCTGCCTTTGGCTCAGGTCATGATCCCAGAGTCCTGGGATCGAGCTCTCTGCTCCGTGGGGAGCCTGCTTTCTCCTTTCTTTCTCTGCCTGCCTCTCTGCCTACTTGTGATCTTTGTCTGTCAAATAAGTTAATAAAATCTTAAAAAAAAAAAAAAAAGGAAAATAGTATTAGTTCCTCTCCAGAGGTCTTCAAGAAAGCCCTTCTTCCAATGCCAGCAGTGGGGGGATGGAACATGGGCAGAAGCAAGGCTTACCAAATTACAACTTTTCATGCTTATCTAGTCATCTTTACACTATCTCATTAAGTTGTCGATGTATATTCAATTTGTAGATATGATATAAAGATTTTTGTTTCCTTACCTTATTTAATTTTCATCAGTGACAGAATAACTGGGTACTAATACGTTAGATAGGCAAGATGAGGTTTACTAACACTTAAAGCCTCCTGCAGTAGTATTCTAGAAACCAATTTTTTGAAAAGATAAATATTCCCCCCAAAATCTCACTTTTTATTCCTGGAATGATAACTGGGTATTAGAAATAATGGGAAAAACTGTAATTTTTGTTCTCTCCATTGAAAGTTTTATTTTGAAAATTTATTACTTCTTCTAAATCATATATTATTATGATTTTAACAGATCAAATATAACCCAAATAACCAAAATATTGTAAATTCTCACGAGATTAGAAATTATCTAGTTTCTTTTCAGAGCTTCTCTTTGTGATCCAATGATCAATTTACCAAAATATGAGAGACTATAATCTTTAGCTATATATCACTGTAATACATCCTACATTCTCATTACTTAATTTTGAATTATTACTATATATCCTTAAATATGACTTCCTAGAATATTCATTGACCATACAGATAACTAGACAATGATTTATTTTTGCTCAATGGATATTTCAAGATCAAATTTTTTTTGAAGACTTTTAAGAAAAATTTATCTATTTATTTGAGAGAGAGAGAGCATAAGGGGGGGGGAGGCACAGAGGGAGAGGGGCAAGAAGACTCTTATCTGAGTGGGGAGCCTGACATGGAGCTTGATCCCAGGCACCTGAGATCATGACCTGTGCCAAAGGCAGATGCTTAACTGACTGAGCCACCCAGGCTCAAAAACCTTTTAGAGTTAAACATATAATTGTCCTACTATTTCTCTATATTTTTAGTATAGAAATTTGTTTGCTTAAGAGAAAATTATCATTACTCAGAATAATTCTCTATTATTGTTTTCTTATGTATCTTTTGACCTCATTCTTGCCATGTCTTACTACTACAATATATTGGCCTTCCTGTTGTTCTTCAGAAGTATTAGATACTATTGAGGAGGAAGACCTCCTTCTGTCCTGTGGTCCTTCTAGCTGGACTTAGAGTCAAATTGCCATGAGACAAACTAACAGGAGAAGATCAAATTTAATAGCATATGTACAGGGAAATCCATACAGACATAACATTTCAAAGACAATGCAACACCTTACATGGACTAAGGTGAGGGGTAGGGTCTGAGAATATAGAGGGAAGAAGGGCAATTAGGTGGAAAGTGCAAGGACTTGTTTTGAAGACAATGGTTGCCTTATTATGCAGATTAGTCTCTTAGGTAAAGGAAGTCTCTGTTAATAGCTCTCTTCTTAATACAGGGTCTCCTTTCCAGTGTAAATTCAGGCAGCTGAAGACCAGAAGAGAGTTTTCCCTGCACTACTAGATTTTGATTACTTTTAACTCAAAATAATATTCATGTGAAGTGATTTAACTTGGGGTAGCCTGCCCTTAGCACCTATGGTATTTACCTGATACCGCCGTAGGGCCGCTACACTTCCTTTGCCCCTGCCTGGAACTATCAATCATATATTATCTATATGGCTGGCTCCCTCACCTCCTCAAGATTGTTGCTCAAATGGTAATCTTTTCAGGGAGGTCTGCCATGACTTCATTTAAAGTTGTAGATTCCAGTTGCCACAAACCATCTCCCTTTCGTCTAATTAATTTTTATGCCATAGTACTTATCACCATATTAATATTATATATATATTTTATATATATATATAATTTTTGAACACTTAAATGTTCTTTCTTTTTTGTTGCAATATAGTTGACATATAACATCGTATTGTATTAGTTTTAGGTATAAGCATAATGATTTGATACATGTATATATTACAAAATGATTAACACAGTAAGGTTAGTTACTGTGATTTTTTTTTCTCATGATGAGAACTTTTAGGATCTACCTATTTAGCAATTTCAAATATACAATGCAGTGTTGTTAACTGTAGTCACCATGCTGTACATTACATCCCCATGACTTACTAATCTTATAACTGGAAGTTTGTATTTTTGACCACTTTCACTCATTCCCCCTTCGACCCTCCTTTGTCTATGGCAACTACCAATCTGTTCTCTCCATCTATGAATTTGTTTTTCTGTTTGTTTGTTTTGATTCCACATAAGTAAGATTATACAATATTTCTTTTAACATGATGCCCTCAGTGTCCATCCATGTTGTCACAAATGTCAGAATTTCCTTTTTTTAAAGAGCCAAATAATATTCCAGTGTGAGTGTGTGTGTGACATTTTCTTTACATTTTAAAAATTATTTTTGTATATTTCTCCCAGTTATAAGCTAAATTCTATGAAGGATTTTTTTTTTTTTTTTTTTTTTTAGTATTTTGTTTGTTAGTGTATCGCCAGTGTCTAGAATAGTTCCAAGTCAGCAGCAGGCACTTACCTACTGAATGCATTCATTTTTTATTGGCATAATTTTATCAAGTCTTCAAAGATTTAAAATTGTCTTTGTCTGTTAAAAAAAATGCACATGTTTAATTCACTCAAAAAAGTATTATTTTTAACATACTTTCTATGTATCAAGCCTTTTGTCAGGCATGTTGGATACAGAGAATAAAGTGCAGGATCTCTGCTGTAAGAGCTTCCTTCTGATTGGAATTCAATGACATTAATAAACCATCAAGGTCGGTCACTGTAATGGAAGTTGTAGAGCAGGGAGAAGCATACCTACAATAACATGAAAATAAGAATCGACTTGTAATCATGTGAACCTATTTAAACTGCTTAACATCACTCTATCATTGGTCCTCACCTATAAAATAAGGATAAAACCTTCCTTGTGGTATTTTGTGGGGAACAACTCTGGAAATAAATATAGATCAGCCAGCTCTGGTTGGCATGTGGTAGACACACATTTAAAATTAATCTATTCCCTCTGTATTGTTGGGTTCTACCTAATAACTTTTCAGCATTCATATATCAAATGGTAAAAATAATAGACACATGGAAGTACAAAAATTCAAGATTGGAGTAATATTATAGATAAGCTAAAATCTGATAGGTAGGGAATCATTTTGAATTAATTAAGATTAATTAATTAAACTTAAATTATAATTATTACATTTTATATTATAATTACATTATAATATATACTTTATATAATATATAATGTATAACTATAATATATAAAGTAATATTTTATATTATAATTATAAATAAAATTATGTTTTTCTGGTACTATATATAATAGATTAAGAATTGAGGAAATGGAAGAAGAGATACCAGTTAAGTTATGCTAATATTTCACAGGAATATTAATGCTGATTTTAGGAGATTAAAAAAATGGACTTGTAGGAGAGATATAGATGTAGAATCTGCTAAACTTGGAAAATTATTACATATATCGATCAGGATGGAAAAGGAGAAATCAGAAATGACCCCAGGGCCTTGATTATGAACAGAGGCATCAATGAAAGCAGAGACTGGCTATGGGGTGAATGGTGAAGAGACATGATGAATATAATTTGAATATAATTGTAAATATAATGAATTCAAAATACACGGTAGACTGTTCTTTCATGCAGAGAAAGAAGGTTAGAGGCCACATGTAGGTCTTTGGGGTACACTGGAAGACAAAGAAGAAGAGATTTAAAAGAATGAGTAAAAACTTGTCAAGAATAAACACATTTATAGAATTATCAAGAAGGACATAGATAGCAACAAGGGTAATTAGTAATTCAACGGGAACTAATTTAAGAATCAAGGGATTTTCCAAACGGGATTTCCTCAGATGTAGGAAGGAAATAAAGAAGGGAAGGAGGAAGGAAAAAGAAAGATAAAGCTGTAAACATTTTGTATAGGAAGGGACCCAAATATAAAAGGAAACATCTTGGAATCTTTGAATGTCTTGATGGTGGAAAACTGGCTGCAGAGAATAGGAGGCCTGGAGAAGTTTGGGAGCTTGTAGAACATGGGTAAGATTATGGATTGCTACTAGAGGAGTGATTGACAAGGGTATTGAGAGTTGGGGAAAGGCCCTGTGAAGCCCCAGGAAATTCTTTAATGCACATTCATGGTGGTGTCAGTCAGCTGAGCTTGATTGTTTGGAAGCACAGAAATGTATCGTTGGTAGGTTTTCAGGAACAGAGGACTGGCAAGGAGTGAGTTAAATGTCTTTTAGCATGGTAATATTGAGTAGGAGCAAACCTAGGCTTTTGAGACAGCCGAGAAGAATTTGAGGACTAAATGAGACTATTATGGAACGCATTGAAATCACAACTTTTCCTCAACACAAAAGTAGCCATGCAGTTGTCTCTTCCATTTATTTCTCAGACTCCTATAAAAGGCAACCACTTCACCTCAGACAAAGGGATGTACACTTTTTATTCAAAGGGAAGCAGAGGAACTAATATAATTAACAATTCTTATGACTGATTCACAGTCATTTGGAGGTACATAGATTATCAAATGATGGCATTCTTATCAAAAAAACATGGTAATATATGGGACACCTGGGTGGCTCAGTTGGTTAAGCGGCTGCCTTCGGCTCAGGTCATGATCCCAGCGTCCTGGGATCGAGTCCCACATCGGGCTCCTTGCTCTCCAGAGAGCCTGCTTCTCCCTCTGCCTCTGCCTGCCACTCTGCCTGCCACTCTGTCTGCTTGTGCTCGCTCGCTCGCTCTCTCCCTCTCTCTCTGACAAATAAATAAATTAAAACAAAAACAAAAACATGGTAATATAAAAGCTTGCAAAAAAGAAATGCAAGTTAGAAAAGTTAAAATAAGCAAAGAGGCAAGATTACACCATTGAGAATGACTAATTTTAATTTATTGACAAATTTTAATTTATCATACACTAATTCTTAATTAATCATGACCTTTAGACACCCCACTAACAAATTTTAAAGCAATTCAAATAATTTACAGTTTTATCTATTCCTCACTGAAAATAGAATCTTCTTTTTTATTGTATATTTACATTTTACCTTCCTCAGTTAATGTTCACATCACTATTTTGATATTAGTTGCATTTCCTATATTTAAAAATCCCATTATGTATAAATTTGGAAAAGATTTAAAAATCAAGAGGAATAAAAATGTTTTAAAATACTTAACCTATTTTCTATATTTTCTAAAATTTTTCTGTAGATAATTTGCATTTTAAAAATTGGGTTGAAATCATACTACATATAGAAGCCTAAATAGATTTTTTTCTTTGCCAACTTTTAGCTATTTTTTGTTTAGAATACAATAATTACATTATTTGTTAACAATTATATAATTGTTAAAATTAATATTTATTTTTACTGCATAAGAACAGCCTAGTGGATATAGTGACTTCTTTCTCCCCTTTCATTGCTAGCTTTGGACTGCCTTAATTCTCATAGAAGATAAAAATAAACAAGGGGAGAAATGTTAGCAGCAGTCTACTCCAGTTGCTTCAGACCCCAACCAATCTACTTAGGACCCCAGAAAAACAAATCTATTCTGCCATCATCCTAAATTCCCTCCAGGCAACAGCACAAATAGGTAGAATGGAAAAATATAAATATGCAAATGCAGGATTTATTTGATTACTGCCATCATTACTAATTTAGGCATATCACTTTTATTCCATCTGGTTGCTTATGACTATCTGTACTTAAGTATATCTTCTTGGTGATCATCTTCCTGTAATTCAAAATTTTAGTTGTTTTCAGTGAATATTTTGACCTTGTTTTAAGAAGTAGAATGCATTGGCCATAAGGCATATAAATTTTGAAAATTATATGGCCTGTTCCGAATGAAGCAAACCTGAGTTCTGGGCTTCTTGTGGAGGGAAACAAGTAAATGCTCCTTGAACACCTCTTTCATTTTTTGGACAAAAATCGAATGAACAAAATGGATACTCAGAAAATGATGGCATTTTATTTAAATTTGTCTTTAATGGAATTTAATTTAATTCCATTTAATTCCATTTAATGGATAAGAAAGATCTGAAAAGATTAAGGACATAAACAATTCATCAAACATAAGAAAAATAATAACTTTCTTGATTGCATGTCACAGTCTAAATGTACACTTCCCAAACAGTATCCATATGGCTCTGAATTCTTTAGCAGCTTTTACTAATGCCAGTCAGTCAATAAGCATTTCCTGAAGACATCTTTGGGATGTGGTGCTTTGCTAGGAACCCATATCTTTTCTCCTGATAAATCTGAAAAATAATTTAGTGAGAAATGCAAAATAGCTTCCCACTTATCTCCCACTATATATGGTAGAAAAAGAATGGAAGAATGACAACCTATATCAGCTTTTAAATTTTTATTTATTTATTTTTAAAAAGATTTTATTTTATTTTTTTAATTTGACAGAAAGAGACACAGCGAGAGGGGGAACAAAAGAGCAGGAATGGAAGAGGGAGAAGCAGTCTTCCCACAGAGCGGGGAACCTGAGGCAGGGCTGCGGGGCTTGATCCCAGGACCCTGAAATCATGACCTGAGCCCAAGGCAGACAATTAATTGAGCCATCCAGGCACCAAGTTTTTTTAAATCTTTAAATCAGAATAGGTACCACAGACAATTTTGGACCAGAGCTGAACCCTAAACACTTTTATCTTCCTGGTCCTACTTCTCCATTAAATAAATATTTGAAATTACGTGTTAAGCCTGTGTTGGTATAAAGACAAATATATTGGGGCACCTGGATGGCTCAGTGGGTTAAGCCTCTGCCTTCAGCTCATGTCATGATCTCAGGGTCCTGGGATCAAGCCCCACATCAGGTTCTCTGCTCAGCGGGGAGCCTGCTTCTCCCTCTCTCTCTGCCTGCCTCTCTGCCTGCTTGTGATCTCTCTCTCTCTGTCAAATAAATAAATAAAATCTTTTTTAAAAAAGACAAATATATTAATGATATATATTTGTCTTTTTTAAAAAAGATTTTATACTTATGAGTATACTTATACTTATATACTTATGAGTACTTATGAGTACAGATTTTCTTCTCAGTTCGAAAGAAATTGAAACAGCTCATAGGCTGTTAAAAATAGTGTGGGCCTGTCTACGGCCATACCACCCTGAACGCGCCCGATCTTGTCTGATCTCGGAAGCTAAGCAGGGTCGGGCCTGGTTAGTACTTGGATGGGAAAAATAGTGTGGGCCTTTCCTAAGCACTGTGACTAATGGGTCTACTTCCTCTAACTTTATAACAAGTCACAAACCAATTAACTTTTTGCCCCCCCCCCCTTTGAAATCATTTAATGCTTCTGGATATTAAAGATGTGGGGTTTTTGAAGCTGTTAATGTTGGTTGCATTGGCTGGATCTACTTGGATGATTCTGTTGTTCGTTTTTTAATCTTATTTTCTCAGAGTGAAATGGACATGAAATAGGATGTGGAAGTCCCCCCAAGTGTGTAATTTAAAGATGTATATGTAAACCTGAACTTGCTAATGATTATTCTTTTGTGTCTTCTTTGCAAATGACAATTGTTAACTGTGTCATCAAAAGATTTTTACAGGTATGAGAACCATTGCTTCAGCCTGTGGAATGGGCTCCAGGGACCACTGGATATTCACTTACACCTGGGATGTTATTTGCAATATAGAGTCCAACCATCAAATCAAAGTTTCTCAGAGTGGCTAGGAAATTTATTTTAACAGTATCTGTAAGTGATTCTTACAGATTTCAAATGTGAGACCCAAAAGTTTAATAATAAAATCTCTTGAAAGTCTGAGATTTTATGATTTTAAGATCAAAACCTATTAAAAAAAGGAAGCATATACTGGGGTAATATATCAGGAATAAAGTGGCCCAGACTTGTTTTACCTATTGAATATGAAAGGGAAGTAACTTCCTTTCCCTCCTCCCCCACCCTTTATTTTCACTGTTGAAGGCAGGAAAATTGCTTCTGAGTCACATGTGGAAGCTAATCGAGTGCTAACAGAGAATTTTCCTCGTGTGTTTGATTGTACACAGGGATGCTACTTCTTAGATGCCTGTGGTGTTTATGGCCTGCATGTTGCCTTGATCTAGGGCCTCTGGGATTCATTCAGTGCTTTGATGATGCACTAAATGGCACCTAATGCTTTGTAAGAGTTCAGGAATCTTCCTTGTTGTTTAATTCATTCCCAGTGAGTGACTCTGGAGTAGGGGAGACAAGAGTTTATCCCGCTGGTATTCACTTACTTGTGCAAATAGACATTAAAAAAAAAAATACTATCTCCCGCATGAGAACACACTGAGAAGGCCTTACTGATAGATTTTCATTTTTTACAAAAAGATAGATTTTTGTTTGTTTCTAAAGAAAGATTAAGTTTTTATGGATTAGCATAATATATGCCTGTAGAAAATTTGGAGACATAAACAGGTAAAGATGATATTAGACAACTCTAAGATCTTAAAACTTAGCTCTACCCATTGTTAACAGTTTGGTTCTCTCCTTTCTGAAGGTCTGTGATGCATTACAGACCCACACACATAGTCACATAGTTAAGACACACTGTATTTATGATTTTATCCCTTTTAAAATAATATAAAATTATTTGAAATTACTTGTATCAGTTGCATAATATTCTAACTTATGGATTCACATTATAATTATGCGTTGCTGTTATAGGAAATTCAGGGTCTTTCTAACTCTGCTCCATTGTGGATACCTATTAAACTGTATTTTTAATTATACCCTTAGGAAGATGAAATAATTAACATTACACTTGCTGAAAATAGGGTATTTTTTTTAAAATTACTGATACATGTTATAAGATCAGTTTTCATAAATAATCTTTAATTTTTATTGCAAAACTAACAAACATTAGTCTTGAGAGGAAACATTTATAAAGTCTCTTGACATTTGAGATATTTGACTCAATGACTGATTATATTGTGGTAGAATCTATGGCAACGACTAATTGGAATACTGAGTAAGAGAAAGTAATATTTCAAAATATCCACCATCTTGTTAATATGACATTATGGCTTTAGAAACCCTATAGTAAAGAAAATCATTAGGTTACCAAAAATTAAGGAGCTGGGGTAAGCATACTCAAGAACTTTACAGAAATAGGAAAGACTGAAGAGTATAAGAGAAAATTTAAAAAAAGAAAAAGATTTGAAAAGAAAGGAGATTTATAAATCTTAGGCCAGTGGAAAGATTTGAATTTATGACCTATTGCTAAGGTAGATACATAGTGTGTTGTGGCAGAATAATAATGACTCTTGGATAACTACCATTTACATATAGTGTAATCATCAAAGACTTCAAAGATAAAACTGAAAAAAGAATTTAAGTCTCCACCCTTAGCCTCATCACAAAAGGAAAAAAAAATTTTTTTCTAAGATTTTATTTATTTATTTGAGAGACAAAGAGTGAGAGCAGGAGTGAAGGGAGGGGCAGAGCAAGAGAGAGAAGCAGACTCCCCACTGAGCAGGGAGCCCTGAGGCAACATGAGACTCAATCCCAGGGCCCTGAGATCATGACCTGAGCTCAAGGCAGATGCTTAACTGACTGAGCAACCCAGGCACTCCAGGGAAAAGAAAAAGTTTGAATTAGGTGCTTATGCATTCCAACATAGAGAAAAGAAAGAGGGAAATTATAGGAAGGGAAGAAGTTCATTTGGAAAAAAAAAGGTCAATATTAGGAAGTTAGCTATGACTAAGTCTTTCTAAGACTCCGTTTTCTGAGAGACTGAACAAAAAGAATAGACATAATTTAACATTACCCAGAGGAGGTAATTTTGCAGCTCTGTTTGTATTAAGTATCAGTTTTTATACTATCAGGAGAATGACTCATTAATTGTATCACCATGATCCCAGGGATTTTGGTCCCTGAACCCAATTAGTTTAGTAAACTGGACAATTTCAGCACAAGAACTAGGATCTCTGTTGGAACTATAGGGGAGGAAAAATGTTTCATCTACCTTTCTAGGTTATTTTGGCTGGTCTATTCATTACACTGACACAAGACAGATTAACAGGAGAAAAACAAGTTTAATTACATATGTTCAGGAGCCCCATAAAAAATATGGGACCTAAGGACTAGTCAGTCAGTTGAAGCTTGTATACAATCTTGAGCTAAGGAAAGAGGGAGGGGACTGGGGATTCAAAGGGGAGGAAGATAATTCACATGACATTAAGGAGAGCAGATGTCTGGTAATTAAATATCTGCCCTGCCATAGGTAGGTCTTTCAGATAAAAAGTTATCTCAGTTAATAGGTCTCTTTTTGGGTGAACCTCGCCCATCTAAATTCTTTTAGACAGTTAAGGGAGAGACAAAAGTTTTTCTTGAGTCTGCTGGGTCTTGATTGTCTTTAGCTCAAAATAATTCATACGCCAAAGTGGGATATTACAGGGTCATCTATTTTGCTTCCTTTCCATCCCACTTTTGAAACTTTCTCAAGAAGTTTCACAGCCCAGAAGTTGAGTTGATAGATGGCTGTATCTCACTGAAATAATCTGATAGTCCTTAGCCCGAAGAATAGATCAGTTTAGTTAAACAGTTGTGTCTTATTTTAGGAGGCAGTGATGCAGGTGGGCTCCCAAAGTTAGGCCTATGGTGCAAGCAATCAGGTATTTAATAAGAAGTATTTCTATGGAAACAAGAGGAAAACAAGGGGTATGAAATGGAGTGGACTGCAATCTCAGTTTCTGAGTTATGAATGCAACCAGTCAAGGTCTAGCTTGGAGGGTTTTTAGAGGAAGGACAGGCAGAGGCAATCTGATAGATTTCCCTGATTTGTAGTTTGTCTTTCTCTTATAATCTTTTGAGGGGTCCATATAGCAATAGACATAAAGATTTCCCATATATGGGCTATTGTAGTGATTTCTCTGAAATTTTTATCAAGTTGCCAAACTTCAGCTTGTATGGTTTTGGAAAAAGGGCTGCTTTAGTTCTCAATGATTCCCAAAGCTGAAGGTGGCAAAAAATTGGAAATGTTAATTTGAAGCGTTTTAGCCAAATATCAAGGATATTAAAAGATTTTTAGGATCCAGTCCAGTGTAGAGATGGAACCTCAAAGACAGTTCATGGCACTAGGATCTGATACCTACAAAGGTATATTACTGAAGCATAATTTTTCTCTCTACCATCACCTGCATATTTATCAAGGATAACCACAGTGAAATTAATACATTTGCAATTTAAATCATTTTAAAGCATTTGGCCCGATTATTTACATAAGAAGCAAGACTAGTAATTGATCACCTATCTTTCAGTCTCCTTTGCTGGAACTTTTCAGAAGGAATCTCAGATTGGACTTTTAAAAGCTTCTTCAGGCTAAGAAATCAAGCCAATGATTCCCCATCAGACTTTGGCTGCAGCATATATATATTTGGGTGAATTCCTCCTCTCTTCTTGAGTCCCCTGAATATCCCGTTTTCTGTCCCTGCTAGGAAATGACCTTCCTTACTCACCTGGTAAATTCGCTGGGAACCCTGTAAACAAGGTACCTGCACAATATTTCCAAGGAGTTTTATTGACTCCATAAAGTCAACCTTGGTTCCTTAAAGCTGTCTGGTTATATCTGAATATGCATGTGTCTCTCAGACATTTCAGTCAAAGCCTTAGTAATATAACCAATGTTTCTAACTGTGTCCTTTTACAAGGAAAACAGAGTCTCACTGAACTTTTGCAAATAACTAACTGTATTGCCTTAAAAAGAATACTCAAGAGTTTTCCTCTAGAGGGATCAGGTAGAGAGAAAAAGTAAGTGTTTCATCTTTGTTTACAAAGATATATTTTACCAATTTGTTGTGGGTCATAGTTAAGAGAAAAAAAAACTTTCATTAAATCTGTTAAAACAAAAACATTAAAGAACAAGCAAGATCATAAAAAGAATCATAATCATCTTTCTCAGTTCATGCAATCCCATGTAATTAATACTTGTTCTTCTTGAATCCAGTTTTCCATTAGCTTTGGAAATTCAGTTTTATGATCTTAAAATTATCAGGAATCTGTAATCTAGAGTGCTTTCCTTGAGTTTCCTTGAAGATGAAGCACTTTCGCAAACACTTTTGCAAAACCTCAGGGTAAAACAATAAGCGTCTGTTAATGACAAGACTTCAAAATGACGGTGAATAAAGGCCTGATAAGAGTTTACTACAATGCAATTGATGAGAA
This sequence comes from Mellivora capensis, assembly GCA_004024625.1. Lineage (NCBI taxonomy): Eukaryota > Metazoa > Chordata > Mammalia > Carnivora > Mustelidae > Mellivora > Mellivora capensis. The sequence goes on along the minus strand of PISX010001699.1, from coordinate 32,668 downwards.
AATTTGCTTATTTCTACAACACGAAACATTTTAGGATAATGACAAGAATTATGACTGATAAAATTATACCAGGACATACTAGATTTTTAGGGGATTCATATAGTTTGTAGAACAATACGACATGAAGAAGGAGAACACTTGGTCAAATTGGATCATAGGTCACTGTGAAACAATTATCCATTTAACCACAGTGACAGACTTCAAAGGCCAACACAGAAAATTAAATAGCTATAAAAAACAAACTAAAAAACCAACCTTAACTCTTTTAATAAAGACTCAACTTTCTTAAGTAATCAAAGATCCGACATAGACACAGGAAATTATTTCGATTAATTAAACACAAAATCCTTGTTCTTTTAGGCAGAATACTTTATAATATAAAGGGAAAAAAAGTTTATAATTTCTTATAAATAACAGAGCAATAGTCCAAGAAAACTTTGTCCTTTTAAGAGAGAGAAAAAAGGGGCACCTGGGTGGCTCAGTGGGTTAAAGCCTCTGCCTTTGGCTCAGGTCATAATCCCAGGGTCCTGGAATTGAGCCCTGCATTGGGCTCTCTGCTCAGCAGGGAGCCTGCTTCCTCCTCTCTCTCTGCCTGATTCTCTGCCTGCTTGTGATCTCTGTCTGTCAAATAAACAAATAAAATCTTTAAAAAAAAGAGAGAGAGAGAGAGAGAGAAACGAGTTTTAATTTTGTAACAGTGCCCTTTTGATATTAAAATTCATTTAACTTAATTAAGTTTGTTCTAATCATACCCAGCTTGACCACACATTAATATTCCTTTCTAAAGATTCCTTTTTCATAAACCTTCTGTAATGTTCTTTTTCACATTCAGATTTTGTCTTGTTTTTCTCTTTCTCACTTTAAAATAATGAGCATCTCTTTAGGCAAAATTATTTTCTTTTCCCTCAACAAAGTGCATTTTACATCTCATACCCCTTCTTACCAAAACACAGCTAACTTACCTTATATACAGAATTGTTTCCCTTGTCTTTTTTAGTTGTTTTGACTACATTTGTTGATTAGAATTCTCAACGTTTAGAAACTTTGACTAAAAAGTAAGCAATTGTAAACTGTCTGTTACACCAGAATTCTTCACACTGGCACATTTATGTATGTATTTCGTATTTTCTAGACATACATGCTTCCTAATAGTATATGTTTTATTTTCAATGTGGCATGCGTGTTTACTAATAGACCCAAAGATCCTTTAGTTCTTCTGTAAAAGGAAGCCAAAAGGAGATAAATTTATGTTCAGAAATTAATGCTTCAGTATTTTATCTTATTCATAAATGATCTGGATAATTGACAAACTTACCATTTAGCTTAACTTAGCAAAACTTAAAGGTTTCAGGCTACCAAAAAGATTTGGGGAAACTATTTGAAAAAGTCACCTAAAGACTTTGTATTCTATTTATATCTATGTAAATCATTTGCTCTTAACAATTACGTTTAGATTACTTATGAAAACTTCATGAGACATTAGACAAAGTCAGCCATCATCCAGCCTATTTTTCTTACAGACAAATTCTTGTAAGAGATCCAATATAAATTTATTTACTGGACTAGTAAACCCAGGCAGAAAAATGCCATATGTCTGTATTATATTCAGTGTTGATAACTCTAAAGTCATACCTTTTTAAATTAAACTAGTGAACATAAACTAGCTTTAATATTGAATATCTTTCCAGCTGATATGAATCTGAAATGCATTTGGGCTACTTTCTGTTATATTTCTGAGAACTTTAAGAATGCAAAATTTATAAGCCCTTAATTTTAAGCCAATTAGATAGAACTCTTTACAAATTAATTTTGGCAATATCATCTGGAGGTAGAAAAATATTATGTGGTATACAAACATAGACATACATAAACATATAGACCTACACAGAAATCTCATACCTATCATTCCAAAACTTTGGCCATGAATCTGGTACAACACTCACTAGTTTTAAATACTCGCGTCTCTGACAGATAGAACAATTTAGAGTTACCTGCTTAAAAACTTTTCGCTAATATTTATGAAGAAGACTTTTAAAATTTGTATTTGTCCCTGACAAGTGATCTTTAAGCAGACTGTGGTCTAGAGTTTGAGCAAGAGAGCCTTTCTAGTAATTGTATTTTTTTTTAAAGATTTTATTTATTTATTTGACAGAGATCACATGTAGGCAGAGAGGCAGGCAGAGAGAGAGGGAGAGGAGGAAGCAGGCTCCCCACTGAGCAGAGAGGGGCTGGATTCCAGGACTGATCGCAGGACTCTGGGATCATGACCCTGGGATTAGGACCTGAGCTGAAGGCAGAGGCTTTAACCCACTGAGCCACCCAGGTGCCCCTCTAGCAATTGTATTTTATCGATTGTATTTTAAAAGACTCCCTGCCCACCATTTTTTTTTTTTCTTCTTCAATTGTAGGAATTTTCTTCTTCAATTGTCTAATTAAGAGTTAACATTTACATTTCAAAAGCACAGGGAAAGACTGCAAGTTCCTCCAAAAAGCAGTCTGGTTTCTTAAAGCCAATATCGTATGTAAGCCTTTATTTGACATAAATAGGGGAGGTTTTAGGATCGGTAACAAGAAATAAGAGAATGTTGAATTGTCTCTGGAGTTGCAGTTTTCATTTTGCAAACATTTATAAGGTAAGGACCATTGCTCCCAATTGCTCAAATAATTGGGTTGTAGCTCAAATGACATCATAGGTTAGTCCACCCATAAATCCTTTTAAAAAGAGTTTAAAAGGTTTTTCTTTCCTTCTGGGTACATAGTTTTATTTTAGCTTAGGAAAGGAAGCCGAATTAAAAAAACAAAACAAAACTATCATGTTCTGAATATCATCTTCCAATCCAGCCAATCTCCAATCACAGAACTATTAAAAAAAAAAAAAAAAGCAAAAACAAAAAATTTCTTTTAAATATATTGCCAATTTTGGGGACACCTGTATAGCTCATTCGGTTAAGTGTCTGATTCTTGGTTTTGGCTCAGATCATGATCTCAGCCTCCAGAGATGGACCCCCGCTTGGTACTGCGCTCTGCAGGCAGCGGGCTTGTGATTCCTTCTGCCCCCTCCCCCCCGACACGCACTCATACTCTCTAAATAAATAAGCAAATTAATAAATAAGGCCTAAAGAAATTCTGGTCATCTATTTTCTACATTAGTTTCTTTTTTTTTTTTTTTGCCAAGGGCCGTCTGGTTTGAAGACTAAAGTATATAAAGTACAATCATGGGAGGGAATAACACTTGTTAGCAGCCAATCAAGGTCTCTGTAAGTGAGGTTGTAAATGGACACTAATCTTTCTAATTTCTTTCTAAATTTGGTAGGATCTTCTGAAAAGTGGAGGTAAAGGAGCTTAATAATTGAAAAGATCCCCTGCTGTCTAAGGGACATAAATTGTTGGGGTTGGGTTCTAGGATATATCTGCAAAAAGACATGGTATAAGAAGGCCAGCTGGAAGGTGTGGGAGCATGTTTAGAGAGCCCAGCAAAATAAGCTTATGTCTGAGCCTTATTAGCCATCCTGGGTGCTTCTGTTAAATTTATTGCCTGGCTCTTTAGTATTTACACGGATAAGCTGTATACCCTGGAGTGCTCTCTGGAAATCTTGCAGGGAAGTGGCAGGGGGTTGTTAAAGGGGTTTTCTGGAGAAGGTGGGGGATTTGGGGAAGCTAAGGTAATTTGCTGAAGAGATAGGGCCAGATTTTACAAATGAGAATTTACACTGGGCACGGAGCTTAATTTTTGTTCTAAATGTAATTTCTGTCCTTTCATCTTGTTAAAGGTTATAAGTATACTTATTAATATCTACTTTTTAATTTGGTCTTTCTGATGCCTGCTTGCCAGGTCCAGGGACACAGAGGTGGTCCTGCAGAACCAATCAAGAGGGTCCTTGGCTTTGTGTAGGATGGAAATCAAATGTAAACCAGCAGTGGGTAAGAGCAGAATTTACTGAGGACATAGAGAGGGCGATACATACAGAGCATCTGGGAGACATGGAAAGGAAAAGGAGCAGGAGTCTCATCTTTGTTTGAGTCTTGGGCCGGGGGCGGGGGGGGGGGTGTTTATTGAGGATTGTAGTCTGGTCTTCACGTCCCCTCAGGCATCCAGGAACAGCATAAAACAAAGACAAGGCCCCAGGTATTATTTCTTGGATCCAGGGAGATCTTGGCAAGTTGACATGTCTAGCTCCAGTGGTCTGGAATCCACATATGATAGCTTCTTCAGGTCATTCTCACCTGGCTCTTCCTTAGATGGTATCCATTTTAAAGAAATCACTAACTCCTTGTCCTTTACCAGGAGGACATACGCTATTTGCGTTACAAGTCATCTGTAAAGTGGGGTGGGCATGCAGGTGCTAGCATGAATAGAAGCAGGAAAAGGAACAAAACCAGATTTTTTTTTTAAGATTTTATTTATTTATTTGACAGACAGAGATCACAAGTAGGCAGAGAGGCAGGCAGAGAGAGAGAGAGGAGGAAGCAGGCTCTCCACAGAACAGAGAGCCTGATGTGAGGCTCAATCCCTGGACCCTGGGATCATGACCTGAGCCAAAGGCAGAGGCTTCAACCCACTGAGCCACCCAGGTGCCCCCGAAACCAGATTTTTGTGAAATCCTTCGCCTTCCCAATCTCATTTCTGTAACTACCAATAGAAAATTGTTTAAACTAAGATCTCTCTAAAACAAAAAAAAAGTTAATATTGAAGTTTGTCCAATTCAGAGGACCCATCATCTGGCCATCAACGAATAAGATCTTATTTTAATCTCAACAGCAACTCAAACCAGTTAGCCTTTTCATAGCTTAACTATGGATGCAAGGGCCATCCCTAAGGAGGGTGTAAACGATGCAGTCTCATAAGATCCAGAAAGTTTCCTTCCAGATTTTGCCTCAAAAAGCAAAGACTTCATTGTCACAGGTGCTAAGAATGGTTTAGAGTAAGAGGTATCTCTGGTTTCTCATGAGGATATGAGACACCACCAATCACAGACCCATTCCACAGACTACTGGAATGGGACTTCTCTAGTGCTAGTGAAATAATGAAGGCTGAAGCAACAGATGTCCCTTCTGGACTTGGATCCCTTATGACAGACTCCCCTGAGGACAGGCACAGTTAGACAAAGGGAATAATGCCCAAGACCCAGCTCTCTGGATCTGCAGCCTATACAGGTGTTCATCAGGTGAGCACAAGTACGTGAATCCTCTGGTTGGTGGAGACTAGAGAGAACAGTGTCCCTGGTCACAAAGCCAAGCTCCAAAGGCATAGACGAAGAGGAAAGGGGACTTCACCCAGGTTTTGTTTTTTGTTTTTTGTTTTTTGTTTTTTGTTTTTTAATATGCACATTAACAGCTTCAGCTAAGCCTTCAGTCTATCAGAGCCAAACTAAAAGCTAAGAAGGTTGAGCTGCTGGATTGGGGATTGGGCAGTGTTTTAGAGTACCTTGTTGAATGGAATTTTTTTGAGCTTGGCAGATGACCTACTGTCAATCTAAGCCATCCAGTTGATGTAGTTTTTTTTAATTTTGGTGAGGTCCGGAGCCGATAGCTGAGAAAGAATTCTTGAGGCATCTTTAATGCAAAAAGGTGATTTTATTAATGCTTGGGGACCAGGACCTGTGGGCATTATGAGCTGCTACACAGAGGTAGTGAGGGGTGACTGATTATATACTGGGGAGTGGGAGGAGGTAAGGGAAATGGGAGGTGTCCAAAAGGACTTGATATGCTAAAGAAGACTCAGGATCCTGGGGCATTACTAATGTCAAGCTAAGGTCCTTTTCCCTTCTAGTAAGGCATTAGCATTAAGACAGTTGGGAACTTCCTGAAGGGATGTTAAAATTACCCTCTGCCTGCCTCAAGTATTTGTCAATGGGCTGCAGGTTATAAGGAAATTTAATTTTACCTACATTTCCTGTCTTTGTTTCCCACATCACTGTAGAAGCGTGGATGATGTTAGGGCTCCAGGAAATGGAGTCTGTCTCTAGAATTTAGGTTATGGATGAGAATGCTTTTTCCTTGTGAATCGCTAAGACACTGGTAAACTGATGGAGGCTCATGTCTTGCAGGGCTGTGATTTCTATTTGATAGTCATTTGCTTTTCCTTTTCCTTAGTTTTAGGGCAGCCGGGAATGCCTGAGGAATGTCACACAGATCCCACCCGGGAGTGTGTGTGTTTGTGTCCGTGGGGGGTTTGTAGGGTGTCATCTTGTGCTTTGGCCTCAGCTTGCCTTCTGCTTCTTCATCACAGTGACCAACTTGTCCTAACATGGGAATCTTAAGTTAGGTGGTAAGTGCTCTAACAGCTCTTAAGTGCTCAATCCATGCCCACCAATTTTTTTTTTTAGCTCTGGCTTCCAAATGTCCCTTAGCAATAACCTTTACCTCATGTGCACATTTCAGTAAAAGAAATTTTTCTTTATTTACTTATCTGAGAGAGAGAGAGAGACAGAGACAGAGAGAGTGAGCACAAGCAGTGGGGAGGGGCAGAGGGAGATGGAGAAGCAGACTCCCCTGCCCTGAACAGGGAGCCCGATTTAGTGTGGGGCTTAATCCCAGGACCCTGAGATCATGACCTGAGCCAAAGGGAGATGCTTAACCGGTGAGCCACCCAGGCACCCCACCTCATGGGCACATAAACTCACAGCAAAGTTTGTCAAAATAGATGCAGGTCTGGTGAGAAATATGAACTCATCAGTCTGTGAGACCGGCTCGAATAGCAGGCTTATCAACACTGATGCCTGCTTTCTATCCTCTGGTATTCCTCCTGTGACAAATGTCACGAAGAAGGAGGCAACAAAAAACAGTGATCACCTCGGGAAGAAAAAGTTCAATACAAACTCGTATCAAATCTTTACCAAAGTTGCTATACCCAAGGAACTAGTTCCACAGATATTTTCTCCTCCTAACCTACATTTAGAAAAGGAAAAAGCACGCACTACTCTAGCTCCCACTGGGCCCTGCAGGTAGAGATCCAAGAGACTGACCTGGTAAAGATTCTTACTTTCTTGTCATAGATCCCAGCATCTCTCAGCTACAGAAGCCCTAGAACCAGCGGTGTCCACCCAGAGAGGCTTATCCATGTGGGTCTCCAACTGGAGGGAAGAAGAAATGTTTCCTTTATCCTTCTAGATTCTTTTGGCTGGTCCTTTAATTAAATTGACTAAAGCAGATTAAGGGAAGAAAAACAAATATGATTACATATATATGGGAGCTCCATAAAAAATATGAGACCCAAGGAGCTTCGGTCAGATGCACTTATAGTCATCCATGGTCTTCCAGAGCTAGGAAATGCGAGAGGGGCCTGGGGCTTCAAGGGAGAGGAGGGCAATTGGCAGGACTGTAAGGAGAGCAGAGTCTGGTGACTTAGCTTTTTGCCCTTCAGCACTGAGAGGTCTTTCAGATAACAAGTTATCTCTGCTTAATGGCTCTTTTTTTGGGCCAGGCCCTCTATTAAATTCTCTCTCTCTCTCTCTCTCTCTTTTAAGATTTTATTTATTCATTTGACAAAGAGAGAGAAAGAGAGAGAGGGCGCGAGCACAGGCAGGGGAGCAGCAGGCAGAGGGAGAGGGAGAAGACTCCCTACCAGGCAGGAAGCCCAAGGCAGGATTTGATCAGGACCTGAGGACCTGAGCCAAAAGCAGCTTAACCATCTGAGCCACCCATATGCACCTATTTAAATTCTTTTAGGTAGTTAAGAGCGAGGTAAAAGTTTTTCTTGAATCTGTCAGTCTTTATGGCCTCGGGGTCAAAATAATTCACAAGCCAAAGTGGCATATTTTGGGGTCACATATTTTGCTTCCCTCAGGACCAGCTCAAAAACAGGCGTCTGATCTGCACATACTAGGCTAGACTCTCCGGTATATTTTCTTATTCAGAGCGACATGCCTCAGAGGGTACAACATGCCCTAGATCCAGGTTTTAGCTTCATTGCCATCAACCTTGCCTTTTCACAGGAAGACCGAACCTGAGAACATCATTTTATTTCCAAGAAGTAGACCATGAGCTTCCCAGACCCTAGCTCTCTGAAAAGGAAAAAAAAAAAAAAAGGTCTAGCATTTCTTTATATCAAAAATGTGAGCAGCCCAGTCAGGATTGTCAACATGAAGTGGAAACTTCACATTTATTGCACGATTCAACTATGTGGACGTTTGATTTCATAATTGTGTTCTCAGTCAGGTACAGAATCGGATTCCTATTTTTCAGAGAAGTGTTAGCATACAATAAATGGTACGGTTTGCAACAGAGTCTCAAGATATGTATTCCAGGTAGATACTCAGTCAGGTTTCTTAAACAGCCTATCGTCAGTTCCTAGAAGCAATTTGACACTCATTGACAAAGTGAAGTCATGAACAAAGGAGCCGCAACACAACTATATCATCAGCATAGAAAGGACACTCTGCAGTGGCTCTGCCCTGGGCAGGACCCAGCTTGGGGATGGATAGTGACATAAGGGCATCAAAGCTGCTAACGCATTCAAAGACTGCAAAGTAAACAAGTGCTTTAAGGAGAAACTGAAGCAGAATGTTAAGGGATTCAGCAGAGTTTTACATGCCTGAAAACTCCTAGGACAGACTCAGGAATCTGACTTGAAATGGAGATGGAGTTTTTCTCTTTTTTTAAAATATATAATTGGAAAGGCTATAGCAACAGATCCTGCAAGTGTGGGTGCTGTTGGAACCCAGAGAAGCCTTTTCATTTGTTTGCATGATGTTTTTGATTTTTAAAAATGTTACTGTATGATACCAAGCGTATCTCCTTCGACTTAAAGAAATAGTAACAAAGAAGAGTTTGCTGAGCACTCACGAAATCCAGGCATAAGACACGGTCCCTGCTCATAGGGCTAACCAACAACCTAGAAACAAGTACTTCAAATTATAGAGAGAACAAATTGAGTATGTTCCAATACGACTTTCTAGACAATAAAATCTACTAACCCATAGAATCATCACCTAAAGGAAGTGACTCAGGTAGACTACTAAAATCACTAAAATTTGTAGAACAAAACAGAACACACTGAGGAAATAAGCCAGAATATGAAAGGTGCCCATCTTCTGTTTCACCCCAATGTCATCTAGTTGGATTTCCCATGCTGCTTACTTTTTATGCTCTTTTTCTGCCTCCAATTGAATAGATAGAAGTACTTTTTTTTCCCCTCATGTAGGTATTATTATAACTTGCCTGACTTTTGAGATAGGACATATGATGTAATAAGTTAGAGACCAATATAATATATTTTATATTTCCTCTTTTTTATAAGTTATGTTCAGAAACTAACACATCATGCTGATACATTTGATTTTTGTAATATCATTTCTTTGAAATCAGTCATCATCAATATGGTTCATTAGCAAGAAAAGACTGCTAAGGAAAATTCTTCTTACACATTGGAAGTGGAGAATCACTCTGCCGACATACCCATATGCATTCTGATAGTTTTAAAGTGGTTTTATATAGTTGCCACAAGTGTGATTTCCATACCAAATCATTCAAAGTTATATATTGGGGTAATCTGACCAATGTAGTCTGAGAAATTACATGGAAATTGAGGTGTTTTAAGAATTTAGGAATATAATATGACTTTGCAACGGTTCAGATCAACATATATTAGAAAAAAATGAATGACAGCTTGTAATCCTTTAAATGAGATGTTGCTAGGATGCAATTATCACATTGATGGAAATTTATCTAGTAATTTAATGAGGACTAAGCTATTTTTAATGCCCCACTGATGAAAACAAATACACTTAGAATTTTAAAAATTTGAGACCTCCGCAATTTGTAATTTCAGATCTTTAAAAAAAGTGTATTACAACCTGTATCCAAGCTATTGTTGTCAATAATATTTCTATTAATTATTTATATTTTATTTTATATTAAGTACAGTCGCCATGTATTATGCTGTGAACTTTTCTTAATCTTATGAGTTATTATTGTCATTCTTTAGATAAGGAAGTTGAGCCTTAGTGATAATAAATTACTCAATTGTTAAATGGTAGAACTAGGATTAGAATCCAAATTTGCCTTGATGTCTTGTCCATCTGGTACATATTTTTATTAGTTAGATTAGCCTTGTTTAGTTCATCTGTATAGAAAAATCAGTACATTTTGAACTTGTGGAAATACATACAGTTTGGACCCATCCTTACTGTCATATTCTAAACTTCTGATTTCCTCTCATACACATCTTAGTTTTTAGCACCAGTGAAACAGCTTGAAGTGTTCTGAGGTATTTGCTGGAAATACCTTTACCACACTACAACGTCAGCAGATTACTTGGAATTAAACCCTATTTTGAAATCTTCATGTTTCAAATAGTATTTTTATTAGAAGGAGAGTTTATTTAACCAAAGATAGGGGGCAGGGCTGTATATGAATGAGATGATGTGTCCTGAGATATTCCTCCCCAGATATTTTTAGAGTAAGCGAACAAGAGCCTCATCATTTTCTAAAGCCAAAAGTAGGACTGATGGCTTGAAAACCTCATGAAATGAAAAACAATACCTGAAACTAGGAAAGCTGTTGGAAATCCAGTACATCACAAACAGAATAAAAAGTCATTTTATCAGAGTAGACTTTGTTGACCTAGACAATGCTGGATTTCCTTTTAATAAATACTCAGCTCCCTCTTTTTCTTTAGAGCATATACAATCTTAGTTAAAAAAAGGGGGTATGTTAATTTATGGAAGAGCAAGAATTATATGTAGAATTTATCATGTTCCATATAGTATAGGTATCAGGCACATAATATTCATGTATAAGTGTCCAATACATGAATTATCACACAAATAAAATAATGAACTCAAAAGTCAGCTATCCTAGATCCTAGTTCAGATTGCTTTGCATATTTGAATAAGTGATTCCTAGAACACTCTCTTTTTTACCATCTTAAAATATATACCAATGTACAGTGTTCTTGCAAGGATCAAATGAAATGAGGTATGCAGAAGTCTTTGTAAGGCATTATGTATTTTTTAAGTTATACTGAAGATGCAGAAAGAACTCTTTGAGATTACTTCAGTTCCATAATTTTAAGTCAAATGTTAACATTATTAACAGTCTTCAGAATATCTCTTTTGAAAGGAATATGTACATATATGTTCTATAATTTAAAAATATCTATATTGTTATATGTGCTTATTTGTGGATTTACTTTTAAACATTTTAAATATTTTTCCCTTTTTTTAATTCAAATTCATTTATTAATTAAATTATATACTTACTCCTTTTTCATGTATCATCAGCTAGGTAATAGCACTGATTATTGATTTGGATTAGGAAACTTGGAGATTACTTGCTGTGTCTATTGTCCTGGGACAACAGCATCTATTATTACTGTGACCTATTTAAATTTTTATACTTATGTATATATGTACAACAAGTATACAATATATATATTTGTTTTTCATTGTATAACATGCTTATAACAAAAATAATTTTATTTTAGGGAAAACAGTGAGATTTATAGAAAATAAACCAAAATGAAATGAAAACTTATGGTACAAAGAATGTTGAAAATACAGGATACTTTATATTGTGATGTTAGTAGGTTCCAGCTAAGCTGAGTTTAAAATATCATAAAAAAGGGGGGGGGGTTACTTTTCTTTTTCAAACACAGAGAAAAATATGAAATATCCAATATATGCAAAACTGATATTGAACCAAATACTTAACCTGTATTATAGAAAATGCATTGCAGGCTTTTTTCAAAGACTATTTTCTTCTGTAATACAATGCCAAGGTCAATGTGATCTTAGTTTGGCCAAAGTATTCCAGTCATCACATTAGGAAAAATTGCAGAATTGCATGCTATTTTCCAAATGTCAAGAACTTACCAGAATTTATATGCTGTACTTCTGCTTTTCCATTCAAAAATCTTAAATCTGTTAAATGGAAAAAAAGTTGCATTCATTTTTTTCATGTAGAATATTTGCTTTATGGGGACAGTAAAAGGGATAACAAAGTAAATCCCATTAAATCTTACTATCATGGCAAGTTAGGAAGATTTTATATTTTCTTTTAGCCTACTAAATGTAACTTTCTTTCCTTTTTTCTTAAAGATTTATTTATTTTAGAGAGAGAGAGAAAGAGTGCAAGTGGGAGGGCATAGAGAGAGGGAAAGAATTCCAAGCAGACAACACACAGAGTGCAGAGCCCAACACAGGGCTCCATCACAGACCCTGAGATCATGACCTGAATCGAAACCAAGCGTCAGTTGTCCAGCCAACTGAGCCACTCAGTGGTCCCAATATAACTTTATTTTCATCATAAATAACTTACTTCCAATACTAAATTACTAATATTTATTCCTTAAATATTATTTAGTGAATGTTAATGAACATGTAACACTTTATTTGACGAAGATCATTTGGAACTTCCATAGTACTGCCTCCAAAGAATTGATAATGAAAGTCTAAATGGCATGTAATTAATTCATTTTTATTCTTTTGGAAGAAAAGAAGTAAAAAAAATAAAATCTTCAAAAGGCATTATTATTTCCAGAGGACTTTCATTTAAACATTATATAATTTTTTTTTCCGACTAAACTTCCCCCCATCATTTCCAAAAAAGAGAATTGAAGTTTATAAAATGCAAATTGACCTATTAGTCTCATAACCATTTTTTAATCTTCTTGTCTCCTTCCTAAAACTTTTGGAGATTGGCATTTGAGATAATTTTTCCCAGCATATGTACAGAACTCTTCCAAAAGATGTTGAAAATACAGGATACTTTATATTGTGAAGCAGCGATCTGTAACTGTTCCTCTTCCTCTTTGTCTCCCCTCTCCCTCTTCCTCCTTTCAGGACTACTTTTGGGATTGGGCTGACCCCTTAGATCAGGGCCTTTTCTCAGAAAATTGCTGTTCCCTCAATTCATTCAGTTATCCAATTAACAAAAGTTTGTTTTTGCTTTTTGTTTGTGTGTTGAGCCACATTATTCATGAGGCATTATTTTAGGGACTACCATTATGTGAATGAAGACAATGTTCAAATTCCTAACCTTCATGAAATTAATCTTCAAGCTAATTAAAAAGTAATAAATTTGCTTTAATATAATGTGATTTCAGAGTGTTATACAAAGGTAATAAAACAGAAGCAGAGGATAGAATATGATATAGGTGAGGGGTGACTGTACTCAAGAGTGGTGCTATTTCAGCCCAAATGCTCAGAGGTCTCTTGGTGAAAATGGTGTTTGTGCACAAACCTGAAAGATGAAGAGAAGGAACCAATGTGGTCAACAGTGTATGAAGAGGATTTTAGACAATATCCTAAATTGGGAACGTGGAAAAGCAAGAAGCCTATTATAGCTATTAGTAAATGGGAGTGTGTAAGCAGATGAGGTCAGAAAGAGGCAGGAGGCTACAGGCCATGGTGAGCAGTTGTACCAGCTAAGTTAAAAGTAAGAGATCTTCTCCTTATAAAATGAATTAATGTGTACTAAAATTTTCACTACTTCATCAAAGCATGTCATGAAACCCATATGGAGATGGACAGCTGATATCTCATGGATTTATTTTGATCATTAATCAAGTGGGAAGTAACAGAAAGATGTGACCTATTTTCAGCAGCTCTGCTAGTCTGGTTAATGTGTAACAGTATTTCAGGATCACAGTAAATATCTTTGAGCTATCAAAACTATTTGGCTGTCTTTAAGGGTGAACATCCAACTGGAGGTGCCTAGCTCAGTGGTTTATGCCTCTGCCTTCAGCTCAGGTCATGACGGGTCCTGGGATAGATCCCCCCGCATTGGGCTCTCTGCTCAGCAGGGAGCCTACTTCCCCCACCCCCCTCTGCCTGCCTCTCTGCCAGCTTGTGATCTCTGTCTGTCAAATAAATAAATAAAAATCGTTAAAAAAAAAAAAGAACATCCAAGGAACTAATACCCTCTAACTTCACAGGCATTATTTATAGGGGTATGCCATATTCATCCATGGTCCTCTCTCTCTCTTATTCTTTGTAATGACTATTTTATTTACATTGTCCTTGGACTCTTACTCTACCTCGAGCTTGCTTTATCACTGCAAATGACCATCTTTCAAACAATCAAGAAAAATACAGATCATCCGTCAGAGTTCTTTCTACTCACTTTCCTCTGTGCCATTAGAATCAATGCAATATTTATGTTCTTCCTCCTGGGATTAAAGCAAGAAATTTGCTTCCTTTACCTTTTTTAAAGGGTAATTGACATACAAAGAACTGTACATATTTAATGCATTCAGTTTGATGAGTTTGGACTATGCAAACACTTGTGAAACCATCACCACAATCGAGGTAACAGATGTGACCAACACCTCCCAAAGTTTCCTGTGTCCCTTTTGGCTTATTTGTTTGTTTTGTCTTAAATACTTAACCTAAGATCTACCCACTTAACAAATTTTGAGGTGCACAATGCCATGCTTGTAACTAAAACACAGTATTGCACAGCAGTTCTGTAGAACTTACTCGTCATATATAAATGGAACTTTATACCCATTAAGTAGAAGAAGAGTAGACCCTAAACATAGTAGAACATAAATGTTTCACCTGTGAGCAAAGGAGGAAAACCATCCTTCACTTCTAGATAATCTCTTGTAGTTTCTTCCTGCCTTTTCTTCGTCTCTTTTGACCGTAATCTCTTCCTTTGCTCACACAGTAAGCATTTATGTTCTCCAGGGTCTCCTCTTCGTTTTTTCATTTACCTTATGTGTGCTACATGGTAATCACAAAGCATGGCTCAAACTGATTTAATAAATATATCCTCCACTCATATCCTTCTTCAATTCATATTGTAATGATGATGACAAGAGTCATGTACCCCACAAAGGAGGAACCTCAGCATCTTCAACCTTCTTTCCCTCAACCCACATCCAGTTAGAGACTAAATCCTCCAGATCAGTGCTTCTTTCTCTGTGGTAAAACATGTTTTAAGGTCTCTGTCTTTTCTATTGCTGCTATAATTCCAATCTATTTTAATAGTTACTTAATAAGCAATATTGCTTCTTGACTCTTTCTAAATGTAGACTTTATTCAATCTTAAGTTCTTACAAAAATACTTCTACTGTCGTTCTTATAATAACAAAACAAACAGTTTTAACCACCTCCAGCTTGCCTTGCCAAATCCTTACACAACAACCCTTCACAAATTCACTTCAGACCACAGGTAGAACTACACAGAGTTTACTGATCCACAAATACCTCACTTGCTTTCTTTGCTTAAGGTGTTCCCTTGGTCTGGTATGTCCTTCAGTACCTTAACGATCTGGGGAAATCCTAGTTATCCTCATGGTATCACACATCATCTCATACATTATCTTTTCTTCCAAGTCTTTTGTGAACATTCCAGGCCTACTTAGCTTTAAAGTATAACTAAACAAACAAACAAATATACAACATAAACTTTGGAGTGACTCAATTTGGATTGAACCATTAATGTTCAAGAATCATATTTCAATTTTTAAAGTTCTCTGAGCCTTAATTTCTTTTCTTCAAGCATCAAACTAATAATGTCAATATTATTGAATTGTATTGATGACTAAATGAAAGATGTGCAGATTTCAAAGTGTTCTGGATGTTCTTGATACATAGAAAGCAGATAGTAAACAAATGATGCCTTTATTTGTAATAGCTTTCTTTATTATTAATTTTACAATTTAATTATAGTTTTATTTTTACATATTTACCACCTTCTTAATAGTATGTTTTATTATCTTCTAGTTCCTAGGTATAGTACTGGGCTGAGAACAAAGTAGATCCTTCCTATATGTCTGATGAACTCACGAATGAAGAAATTCCAAGGGATAATAGGGGAAGGGAGCCCATTGCCTCTTATCAACAGCGATTATTTCCTATCTATTTAAAATTACGATCTAATTTCCAATGGTTTTTAATATTTATTATATGGATGTTTGTATTGATGCATAAATGAAAAACAGTCTTATAAAAAAAAACTAAAGTTTTAACTTTTATATTGGCTACCTCCACCATGAACACAAAACAACAAGACAAACTACTTCAAGTATAAGATGTTGTAGGTGCCAATCTCTGCAGAAGAAATATCATTGACTAGTCACTACCTTTACTCCAAATCCTGAGAAGAAACTTCCAGTATACCCAGAGCCTGTCAAATGAGACCCAACAAGATGACTACATAACCCTTGAGGATAGCACTTAATTCAGGGAAAAAGGTCTAAATGTGATCTACAGTAATCTAGTTATGATTTTTTAGGGGCAATTTTTGATAATACTTATCTTGTACAACTTTCTAATTAGATAAATATGTGTGTGTTATGTATTCTCTGAAGAAAAAATAGGACATCCTATTTTTGTTCATTTTATTTTACTCTTGCAGGAAAGTTTTGTTCTAGGAAGTTTTGATTTGTGGCAGCAGATATTGAAGCACATAGAGGTCAAGAGAAATAAGGAAGAGAGAATCAATGAGATGTGGCAGATTCATGTTTTGCATTTGTATTACTCATAAAGAAATGTTGTAGACTATGGTAATACATTTAATAGGGAGGATCTTGAATTAATGTTCTGTTTTCTAAGGAAAAATTAAAAGGTTATTGTCTCCAAAACACAGAGAGAATGGATAATGTTAAATTACCAATTTAAAATTGAATTTTCATAAGCAAGAAGAGGATATAGAAAAAAGGGAAGTTTAAAATATGTTTATATAGTTTTGAGTCTGTTTAAAAGGTCAAGAGTAGACAACTAACTGAGGAAAATTTCCTCTGTATGCTTTTGACAGCTCTTAAACAAAAAATGAACTTTTGCATTTCAGTTCCAAACTGTATCTAAAGCATTTGATAGCCCATTTGGTAGACTTATCTTGATATTGTTGATCATAATGATGACTGAGACAAGGAATAAAATCGAATCTAAGGAGATAAGCTAGTATAAAAATTAAGCATTCACCTTTCTATCTAAATGCTGATCACAAAACTATTGTAAAGTTCATTGGAATTTTTTTCAAAGAAAAATTCCTGTTATTTAAATAGACAAAATGTTAGATACATACATTTTAGCTTTTCTCTGAGCCCCACTTCTAAAGTTCTAACACCAGATATATACAAAATCAAGAAAAAAAGTAATCAGATGATGAAAATAAGAAAATCTGTATGCTATATTGGGTTTTTAAGTTCTACATAGTACCTGTTGCCTGACCGAAGAGATCATGTTGATTATACAATTGGTGACCATTTGTTTTTCGCTTTTTGTGTCAAAGCTGTGTAGGGGAGTGTGTGTGTGGGCGTGTGCATGAGGGTACACATGCAAGGGAGACAGACAGAGGCAGAGACAGAGAGACAGAGACACCATAACCTTCCTAGTACCCATCTGTCCAAAGAAAAAGATGAGTCAGTTACAAGATAAGAATATTATTTATATATTTTTAAAGATATATTTATTTATTTTAGAGAGGGAGAGAGTGAGAGAGTGGGCATGAGCAGGGGTGAGGAGGGCGGGCAAAGGGAAGCAATCCTCAAGCAAACTTCCTGCTGAGCTCTTAGCCCAGTCTGAGACTGGATCTCACAACCCTGAGATCCTGACCTGAGCCCAAATCAAAAGTCAGAAGCTTAACCAACTGAGCCACCCAGGAACCCCTACTTTTCTGGTTTGAAAACAAACCTGAAATTGACAAGAGTATGAGGTATGATTTTTATGATGAAGATTTCTGAGATCAGGAGAGGCAGAGACTATTAAAAGAGTCGGAGCAAACATATTGCTAATATGTTTCCTTTTTGCTTTCATTCCAAGAATGCAGCAAACGGGCAGCAAAATGTACTTAGATTAATAAGGGAAATAGTCTGTCAATTTGAAATTTTTCCAAGTAATGTTACCAAAATGGATCTTTTCTTGCTAGTGTTTTAGTTATCTGAGCATAACCAATTCCAATTCTGAAGACTATGCATCTTGAGTCTCACAAGTTCTCTTGACTTTCACACCTAGTTGGCTTATTGCCAGTAGAAAATCTACAGCTGTTACTGACATTTATTTTAAGATGTTCCCTTGTCTGCTTGTACTTTTCTGCAGTCTGATGACTCAAACTTGAGAAAGATGGAAAGATCAAATTACCCTGCTTATTTTTGTCTGCCTGAAGTTTTGATAACCTAACATAACATTTCAAATTAAGACGATCATTTTTACAACTGGGAGAGGTGAGAATAAAGAGAATAGGTCCCCAGGCATAAGTCTATCATAGCATGATAGCAAGTGTTGTATTATTTTGAAATTGGCTAATTATTTGTCTGTCTCCCTCACTAAACTGTGAGCTCCTTTAGAAACTGTGTTTTGTTCATCTTTTATTCCCAGATCATTTAATATGTCTCACACATAGGATGATACTTAAGAGATGTTTGTTGAAGAAACTGAACTAAAAGATCACAAAATCAAAGACAAGATAACTGTACATCACAGGAAAAATAAGAAAGACGTTAATCTCAGTGTTGATATTTTTTCCTTTTCCTTTCTAAAATGTTGCAGGTTATAGACACTCCATTAGGAATTCAGATGTAAACTTAACCAAAGTATTAAAAATCATGTTTTAAATTATAATTATAATATGTATTTATTTCATTCTATTGTTTTATATAAGTATATTCATTAATAATTATCCTCAGCTGGGAAACTGATTTCGTACAGTATAAAAGTTTCAATGATGGCACCTAGGTATCTATATCTATATCTGTATCTATATCTATATATGTATAAAAATGTATAGTATCTTTGTATTTGAGATCTATGTCTATATGTACATTGTAAATTACAGGTACATGGAGATTTAAATGTATATGTATATTTCTATATATTTAAGCTTGTAGATACGTATTTAATTGTAGATTTAAGATTACAGATACAGATATGACACACATTGGTACACATACACAAATATTCAAGATGCAAATGTTAATTATATATCTTTGTTATAGAAATAGAACAATGCTATATTTTTGGACTGAAGTGTTAGAGTGAACCAGGTTGACAGATGTCATTTCTTATAGGTTTATTTGATTAAAAAAAAAAAACCAGAAACCTTATTTAGATTTTAGTCAGAGTAGCTATGACATTGACTCCACAAATGCAAAGAACAGAAAGTATGTGTGTGTGTGTATGCGCACGCATGTATGCACACTCATGTGAGCGTAAGACTTATCCTTTAGAGTCCAGACGCATGGAATGGATCTAAAACCTCACAGACCACTTGTGGTACCATGATTTTCTTTTATTATGACCAGATCTTTTCTGAAGTAGTGGCTCCCTAATCAATCTTTTCCATTAACAAAGACTATGGGAGTGTGTGTGTGTATGTGTGTGCATGCTCACTTGAATGGGGATTTTGAATATTAGAAAGTAATTCTTTTTTTAAATAATTATATTTTACGGGACTCCTGGGGGGCTCAGTGGGTTAAAGTCTCTGCCTTCGGCTCAGATCATGATCCCAGGGTCCTGGGATTGAGCCCCACATTGGGGGGGGGGTGTCTCTGCTCAGCAGGGAGCCTGCTTCCTCCTCTCTCTCTCTCTACCTGCCTCTCTGCCTACTTGTGATCTCTATCTGTCAAATAAAGAAATAAAATCTTTAAAAAAAAGATAATTATATTTTAGCATTTTATTTAGTAGAAATAAGGTATTTGAGAGATAAAGTTTTGGGATTCTTACTGAAGAAGGTAATTTCTGAATTCTAATTTTTCCCTTGAACATGGAATATTACCTATCCAGAAAATGTTAGCTGATCACTTAACAAAACTAAAACCTATTTCTAATTTGTGGACTGTAAGAATATCTAATTCTATCTCCTCTTCTCTGGATCCCTGTTCTTTACATGGCTCAGGAAAAAAAAAAAAAAGTATTTCTTCCTTTGTTGTGGAATAATTGCTGAAAAGCCTTTGCAGTACTTTTATAGCATTACATGTTATGTTTTGTGGAATATAATGGGATTTTTTTAAAGGGTAATTTACTATTTGCCTCTATTGCTGCAACAAATAGTCACAAAACATTTTGCAGCATTCTGGCACCTGCACAAGGCTGTGACTTATGAATATGCTAATGAGACTCCATCCAGAACTGGCAACAATTCAGGCCTCACACACAATTACGGTTCTGGCAGCTCTCGGGGCTATGATACCAAGCCTGACAAGGAGTATTTAGGTTAATTAATACAAGGTATAGCTTTTTGCATTTGGAATATGTAGAACACTTTTAACATTACAACTATTTGAGAATGAAGATATTTTACTTATAGCAATGATTTTCTCACTAATATTATTGGAACACTTGACAGATTTTAGCAGTTGCTTTGTACTACTTAATGCTGAAGTCCTCGAAAGGTTATTTTTCTACAAAGCTTGTTTTATAAATAATGCCTGTAATAATTTTATTCCCTGTTATAAAGCAACGTTAGATGTCAGAAGCCGTTTCCCCTAACATTTTCAGAAAGGATTCCTATTGTTTTACCTAATGTGTGGTAACATCACTTTCCAAGCTGCAAATGGTCAGCTTACAAAGCATTAATTTCCTCCAGTAACATAGCAAAGCCCTCAGTTTGCCATTTCTGCTGAACAAAAACTCTTCTTGTAAATCTTTTAAGTATTTGGTGTTGGAAGCTTCTTCCAAATGTAAAAGTATATAAATATTCAAAAGTTTACCACAATGTGTTACCTCTCTTTAATGACTGAATTAAGATGGTTCAGCCAAGGCAAAGCTGGGACTAAATAAAAATGGCCTGCCTAGAACAAAATCATACTAAACCCAGAGCTTTCTACTCTACTGTGCGTGCAGTTCCATATTCCATGCTTAACAGGTCTTCGGTTTTATGTTATTTGTTTTGTTTTGCTATTCATAAATTTACATATGTTTATTCTTAACCTTAGTATTTCTCTATGCATCTCTGAAAAATCCCTATCTGCTCCCGATGCAAAAGCAAAGATACTGATGTGACAGATGCCTCAGATAAATTTCATTCCTTCCCAACACTCAGTCATCATTCTTGAGGTTGGGAATTTTTCACTTGCCTTTTTTTAAGCAAACATAACTGAGAATACCACCAACTACAGAAATAGGGTGTCCCTAAATCGGGCTTTCATGGGAGTCAAGGAGGTAGAGGGGTTCTTGTTTTCAGAATCCAATCAAAGCGCAGTTTGAAAAGGCACTCCAGGATTCTGATTGCCTCTTTTGGCATTATTGCCCTTGTGCCTGTTAACTGAGTATCTTTGATACAGCATGGAACAAAAATAAAGAACACCTAGATTATGGAAAAAATGGGTCGATCTTCATTCTGTTTCTGTGATAACTCCAGGACATAATTAGTGAGAAAGTTAAGGGCATATTTTTGGGTATGAGTGAAGCTTCAAAGCTATACTTTATGGAAACATGTATTTCTGACTTATTACCATGATGGCACTTATGGCAAGATTTTTTTAAATTTTATTATTTATTTATTTTATTATTTTTTTTAAACTGATAGCTTTTTAAATCCTACTTTGTTATAGTCCACAAATAGGTAATAAATATGTGTGTCCTTACTGTGAATAGAGCATAGACACTTAAGACGTTTTTCCTTTGTCTTGAAAGGCCTCTCAACAGGACATTTATTATTTGGGAGAACATCCCAATATCCAAGGTCTGTCCTTGAAACTTGCACTCTAAAGTATTTACTATTGGCTACACGTATTAGATGGCTTATCTGTGTTGATCATTTTCTCAGATTTTTTCCCCAGTAACTCAGACATGCCCTCAGTAATAACAATTCTGGAATTCCATGTGATAATATATTCCATTCTGAGGAGTAAGTCATACCTGAGGTGACATTGAAAGAAGACAGTTACTTATTAACTGTTATTATGAGTTGAATTGTGCCTTCCCCCCACCACACACACACACACACACACACACACACACACACAAAAAAAAAAAGTATGTTGAAGTCTTTAACCCTGGTGTCTATGAATGTGACCTTATTTGGAAACAGGGTCTCAGGCACCTGGCTGGCTCAGTCAGTTAAGTGTCTGCATTCAGCTCAAGTCATGATCCCAAGGTCAGGGATTGAGCCCCACTTTGCATCAGGCTCCCTGCTCCATGGGAAGTCTGCTTCTCCCTCTCTTCCCCACTTGTGCTCTCCCTCTCACTATCTCTGTCACTTTCTGTCTCTCTCTCTCAAACAAGTAAATAAAATCTTTTTTAAAAAAGGAAAAGAAAACAGGGTCACTGCAGATATAATTAACTTAGAATAAAGTCATACTGGAATAGGGTGAGCCATTAATCCAATATGGCTGTTGCCCTTATAAGAAGAGGTGAGAGACACCAGAAGAATACCTTATGGTGACGGAGGCAGAGATTGCAGTCGTGTAGCTTCAAGCCAAGGAACCATAAGGATGGACTGTCACGACGAGAAGGGAAAGGCAAAGAAAGATGATACTGAAACTCAGAGGGATGGAGCCCAGCTAATATCTTGATTTCATATTTCTAGTCTTCAGACTGTGAAAAGATAAATTTTTGCTGGTTTAAGTTGCTTAGTTCGTGGTAGTTTTCACAGCATCTTTAGGAAACTAACATAGTAACAGAGTTGATGTCCAGTCAGTATTCACTACGATGACCATAACTGTTGCCTATAGCTGACATCATTCATACTCACTGTAGCACTCAATGGTTGCTGCCCAGGCTATACTGGTTATTTATTATTTTGAAGATTCCCCATTTTGTGAACATGGGATCAGGATAAGAAAAATGGTTGAAAGGTTAATGATGCATGAATGCAGAAGTCCACAGCTAAGGAAACTTTTTCTTAGACAGTTATATTGAAGGGTAATGCTGAATTTTGTTGTGAAGGCTTTATTTTTTTTTTTTCAAATTTTAAAAATGTCTTTTGTTTCTTACCTACTGGTTTATTTCTCTATTAAATAAATTTAGAAGCTTTCCCTACTATCATATATGCCTTTGTTCTGGTTCACTTTGTAAAGATCCTAGAGGTTTAATATCAAGAGGTCATTTTTATTTCCCTCATTCTCATTATGGGCATCTTGTTCTCAGTGAAAGTAAAATGAAGTATTGTGTTAAGTGAAGAATGAATACAAAGGTATACATGTAGTCTTTTGCCTCTAAAAAACTTAGATTTTTTACCAGTATGCTTGGTCTTGGTTCTGATTTCTGTAGGTCCAGAATGGGGTGGACCATTTGATGAGCTAAGGAGCTTGGTTTAGGAATTTAAAGAGACCATAACCATAGCAAGGCTTTGCTGACCACCAGGTGCCACTCAAAGATATTAATTTTGAACCAAGGACAATTCACAGTTTAGAATTATTTTTAGACAACTGACAAAGTCTAGTTCACCTAAGATTTTGATTAATCTCGAAGGTCTAAACTCATTTAAGTTCAGTAAGTTATTACTGGATATTTTACAGAATGGTAGTCATTAGGTGTGACATAGAAGTTCTTACCTTTTGAGAACTTTAAAATAGGAAGTAAAGTGGTGATAGGACTTTGGAAGTGAAGGATGCATAGAGTGACTATATAGCCCAGTCTAAAGGTTTACTGAAAATCCCTTGGTGAATATAACATTTGAACTGAGACTTAGAGGAAAATGAAGGTAAGGCAGTCAAAAATATAGGAAAGGCCTTGTAAGCATGTGAAGATATATCCCTCTGCCCCAATTCAGTGGAAATGAGTAACGTTGTAATTGAATTTGGAGTCAGGAAGAGAGATAAGATTGGCTAATTACTAGAGAATAAAAGGAAGATTATGACAACGTCACGGAGGATTTGTATGCAGTCTATGACCCTTGGCTTTATCCTGTGGGGGTCTGGAAGATAGAACACATTTAATCAGAGCACCATCGTGCTTTCACTTCTGTTTTAAATAAAACACTTGACTGGTAATGTGGAAAACAGGTTTAAAGACCAAAAGCTTATAGTCATTGGAAATAGTTAAGAAATTGTCATGGTGACACAGAAAAGACACTGCAAATCTCTGAACTAGGACAGTAGGAAATGAGAACAAAAACCCTAATTTTAAAAGTGAAAGTTTTACCATCTAAAAACAAAGGACTAGTGTATATAATGTATATAATATGTGTGTATATATATATGTGCATTGCATTTACATATATTTATATATGAATATATATTTGCTTTCTCAATATGTAAAGATATGTATTTACTCCAGTAATTTTTTAGTTTTATAGAAATAGTAAACAATCTAAATACCCATTCATAGGATGAATTACTATGTAGCTTTTAGAAAGAATGAGTTAGGAAATATATATTCATATGCATGTCACAAAGAGATTTTCATTTTTAATTATATGAGAAATGAAATTTATTAAGCATTATAATTATTTTAGTTTCATAAAACTATAACATATAAAAGTACAAATGTGTAGAAAATAATGATATACTATAAACTTAACAATGTTTAGCCTTGAGAGATAGGATTATAGCTGTATTTCTCTTTTTAGGTTATTTATTTCTATTTCTATTTTGTGATTTTTTTTCCCCAAATGGCCTGTTTTGGTATCATCTTTTAGAAAACATAGCCTGAGTAGAACAAATATTTGAAGAAGTAAGTTTTATAGGACTTGTAATTAATTGGTATAGGGAATAATGGATTGATTCTCTTTCTCTCTCTCATTTTTTAAAATGAGGTCACTAAGATGGCTTTTAGTACCACCAACTGAGTAAGGAATTGCAAATGAATATTTTGTTTGATTTCTGAATACAGGGAAGATAGTGATTTATTTTTAAATTATTAAATTTAAATCATTATTAATTTCACATGTATTTTATATATTTCTAGCATATGCAGAAGGTTTTTGATTTTTGAAAAGAATTTGGAACTGGAGATACAGACTAGGGATCAACAGCCTAGAACATAGTAGTCAAAGATTATAGTTTAAAAATAAATGATCACATAAAATAGTTATGCTGACTCAGCAGATGAGTTCAGTCAGGAAGAAGATCTGCTGACAAAAGAAACTAGACCCTGAAGAAATGTTTTCTGATATAAGTAATAGAAGAGCAACTCAAAGTGGGTATGGAGACCATATAGCCCCATTTCTCTTGTTTTCCAACAAAAACATTTTAGATCCAGAGGAAATGACTCACCCAAGATTGCCTGGTTAATTAGAGGCAGAACCAGGACTAGCAACCAGTACAATTCTACACATTCTTGGTCCATTTGTTTCTCTTTCTCTGTACTTCCAGAGGAGCTTGACTTCCAATTTTATAGCATTTTTACCACTTTCTAACCCCATATATACATGACCTCTTTTGAACCCCACAGCAGCCATTACGTATAAGGTACAGATGGTCTGTCCAACTTTACAGGTAATACAAGGTTCAATAGCTTTTACAAAGTTGAGTGTTTGGTAAGAGAGAGTCAGAATTTGAAGCAAGGCTCTCCAGAGCCAATTTTGGGTCTCTCACAGCATCATCGATCATGTCTAAAAGCAATCTTCAACTTACTCATATGTCTCTTGGCTTGTCGCTGTCATCCCAGTATTTGGGTATGTTCATTCTAGGTTATGTTCTTGTTTGAGTTCATTGTATCCAGAGTCTCTTTTCTTCCACTCAAAACCTATGAACTTAATTTAATATTTAGTCACAACAGATAAGACTTTTAATTGGTTCATAAAAAAGGTTATATATAAAAAAATTAGTTTGCTGGTATCTGTGGTGCATATTTTTCATAATTAGAAATTCTACAATGGAAGACATGTTTTTAAAAAGTGCTCTTACGAAAGTATATTTTATTCTTTAATCTGCCCTTTTAAAATTTTTATCCCCTCTTTTTTAAAATTTTGCCCTTGTGAAGTTTGGCAAGTATCTTACCTATATATTTTAAAGTCTGAAATGTTTCTTATTAAGAAGTTGGTGTTAGTCATTAATGGGTTAATAAAGTTAACCTATTATGTGTGTAACATACTTTGCCACAACTTCCTTATAATTTTCAAGGGATGTGTTTCTTAAAAAGTCAATTATTTGGCTCTTTACCTCTCTTCATTAAACTTTCCAACTACTCTGTGGTGACACAATAGGGTCTTTGTCAGCTCCTTAGAGGAGCTATTTGTTAATTGTTTTGCTTCAAGGACTGCCTCCTTTGTTGATGTTCTTCCACAGATCCAAAAAGTAGTTCAACAAAGAAAAAAATTAAAAAAATATATGTAATTTTCATTCACAGGGTATTTTTTGAGATGGAAAAGTTTTCGGGTTGTATTACTTAAAAATGTACTTAATCAAGAGGGTTAATCCTTTATGTTTTTTCTTTGGCAACAAGAAAAAAAGATACTTAAAATATAGAAACAGTATGAAAAGGGAAATAAGTAATCAGTTTAGGATTGTTCGAATGGCAGCATTAGACACAAGGCGAGACTTAATATGAGATTTGCTATTACAAAGACAAAAAGGGACAGAGAATTTCCGTTGTGATCTCTGATGATATCAGGTGAGAAATGGGTTGCCATTTAATAGAATTTTAAAACTTGAAGGGATTTAGATATCATCTAAACCAGTCTATTCCTTTCACAGGTGAGGAAATTGCAGCTCAGGGAAATGAAGTTATTGCCAGATTCTAAAACAATTGCCAGTAGAAAACAGGGAGTAATAGAATATGCTCCTGTGCCATCCATGCAGCTTGGCACTACCGGGGGGCATTGCTTTTGTTTTCCCCATAGATTTTCATCTATTGAGGAATAAGCCTTTCCCTTATGCAGTGCTGTGTGGAGAGAATTATGAGGAAAAGCCTGATGGATTTTATAGATTTTTCATTATATATAAATATATATGCATATAAGATTGAAATAAGTAAGCTTTCATTTCTACAGATTTATTCCTTTCGGTCTGTCAGAGTTCACAAATCCCTGATGAATTGCTACTTACTAGGCTGCACAGTTTAGAGTGCAGCATTTCCAAAGACCGCACATTACTCTTCCCTTATCATGCTTTGTTCTTTCCCCTTCTGCACCTCTGATTGAATAGCTAAATTAATAAAAGAATTATATGAAATAAGTTTTTATTTTTAAAGATTCTATTTATTTATTTGAAGAGAGAGAGAGAGACAGCACAAGTTTGGGGGGGGGGGAGGGTCAGAAGGAGAAGCAGACTCCCTGCTGAGCAGCGAGCCCACTGCGGGACTCGATCTTGAACGCCAGGATCATGACCTGAGGTGAAGGCATAGGTTTTACTGAGCCACCCAGGCGTCCCTATAGAAAACAGATTTTAAAAGACTCTCTTCAAATAGAGGGTCAGTAAACCGTGTTCTGTGGACAGAATCTGGCCTGCTGTCTTTTTCCTGAACTTTCACTGGAACCCAGCCACGCACTTCGGTTTGCATCGGTATCTGTAGCCGCTTCAGCACGCCTGCAGCGCCAGAGTGGAGCAGCGCCAAGGGGCGCTGTATGGCCCGGAGAGCTTAACATGGGAACTGTTTGGCCATTTACAGAAAAAGTCTGCTGCTCTAAAGGACTGCGCAAGGACTGGGTTCTTATGAAAGAACACCTTAGTGAAACGGGATGTACCAGGAGAGGGCCAGGTCCCTATGACTGTGAGGCTAGTAAAAAAAGTAAAAAAGTTTCAAAATAAGAAAGAGAGGTTGGTCTTTAGGAGGACCAGTGTTCTCCATCGCATGAAAAAATCTCTCTCAAAATGCTTCTTTTTGTAGTTGCATCTTTTACAAGTTAATATTATTGCTGAATTGTTTCTTTGGATGATACAGGAAACTTTGAATGACTTACATGATTCAACATGTTGAAAGATGCTAGGAAAAACACTCCGAATAAGAAGGAACACTTCCTAACAAAACAAAACAGTTTATTGAAAACATAATTAACCTTGCATCTCTATATTCTTTGAATATATGAAAAGCAGTTTGTGCCTTGTGAAAACATTCTCTTTTTTTTCATATTCAGTGTTAAAAATTTTTTGCATCCCTCAGGGCACTGCTGCAATAATGGATAGTAAGTGCACGATGTCTTCCTTATGTTTCCTTTCTGGTATCAGCGTTCACTGTGAGAAGGGCCCACCATATGTGGGACAGTGATAAATATCATATAGGAATGTCAAGCTTGTTGCCATCTCTCAATGAAATATCAGTAATAACCAACAGATGTTTGTTTCAAGCAGATTTTTTTTACAATGTATTTTCCAAGAGTCAAATCCAGTGAATGACTGTCATATGCACTACATCTTTGTTTGGCATTTGTCTAACCATACGCAATTCATAATATCATAGAATAGTTACGTGAAGGATCTTATGGTTTTTTTTAACCATTATTTTTAGATAATGAAACACAGATCCAGTTTGAAAATGGTATGATGAATCCTGAAACTTTAAGGAAATACAGTGAAAGATTTAGTTAGTGTTCTTATACATGCAAAGCAACAGAATATATAAATATTGGACAGTGGTTCTCAAACTGGATTTCCTGGAACCTCAGGATTTTGGGCTGTTTCTATACAGTCAAACAGAGTCAATAGCTCAGGTTCGCCCTCTGCTACTACAACAAGAACACAGTATACAGGTGTATTTTAATTCATTTCTCCATAAAATTCCATTTGAAAAATCAGAGAGTTTACCACAAAAACATACATGAATGCCACTGCTTTATAAAACTGAAGAGCTTCATTTAATAAGGAAAAGGATAGCAATGTCAGACTTTACTGTTGGGTGACCTTCTTACTTTTTAGCCTAAACAGATCTTTGCAAAATTAAACAGTGTGAGAGATTTATGTCTAGCCAATCTTAGCAACACATTCAATAAGGAAGTATATTTATACTCCCAGAATAAGTGCAAAAATAATAATAATAATTACCTTTATTAAAAGGAAAAAAAAATAGAATTAAAGATCTTTGATAGATTTTGAGTTATAAATCAGGTCATATACTCCAATCTTTTCATTTTATAGATAAGGATATTAAAATTTAAGACTTCTCACAATTACTGGCAGAACAAGGGCTAGAACACAGGCACATGATGACTTTCATAAGATTTATAGATTTAGGACTCAAAAAATTCCAGTTTGATGTTTAATAACTCTCTAACTTTGAGCAACCTAACTCCTCTGAGACTGAGTATAACCACTCTAACATGGGTAATTCCTTTTTTTTTTTAAAGAGAAAGATTGAGAGAGAGAGTGCATGTGTGGGGGTGGTGAGGGGAGGGGCAGAGAGAGAATCTTAAGCAGGCTCCGTGCCCAGTGTGGTCCTAGGGGTGCAATCTCATGACCCTGAGATCATGACCTGATCTGAAATCAAGAGTCGGTCACTTAACCAACTGAGTCACCCAGGTTCCCTCTCTGGTAATTCCTGATTACATAGCATTGAGTTTTTGTAGGGATGGCATAAAATGTTCTGAGTATGATATCTCAGGTAAATATGACTTGTTATTATTAGGATAAGTTTAAATAGCATATAATTGCTGGTATCCATTTTATCTATGAATACAGAAATTTCATGTAGTTTGACTTAATACTATTATTAATATTATTGTACCACAAATAAATACTATTATAAATTTTCTTTTTATGTAAACTGCAGAGAGCTTATTTAATTGTATGCCTCTTCTCAGGGTTCACATTTTCTTTAAATTTTATTTTTTATTAACATATAATGTATTATTAGCCCCAGGGGTACAGGTCTGCGAATTTCCAGGTTTACACACTTCACAGCACTCACCATAGCACATACCCTCCCCAATGTCCACAACCCAACCACCCTTTCCCTACCCCCTTCCCCCCGGCAACCCTGTTTGTTTTGTGAGATCAAGAGTCTCTTATGGTTTGTCTCCCTCCCGATCCCATCTTGTTTCATTTATTCCTTCCCTACCCCCCAAACCCCCCACATTGCCTCTCAAATTCCTCCTATCAGGGAGATCATGTGATAATTGTCTTTCTCTGATTGACTTATTTCGCTCAGCATAATACCCTATAGTTCCATCCATGTTGTAGCAAATAGCAAGATTTCATTTCCTTTGATGAATGCACAGTATTCCATTGTATATATATACACCACCTCTTCTTTATCCATTCATCTGTTGATGGACATCTAGGTTCTTTCCATAGTTTGGCTATTGTGGACCTTGCTGCTATAAACATTTGGGTGCACGTGCCCCTTAGGATCACTACATTTGTATCTTTAGGGTAAATGCCCAGTACTGAGACTGCTGGGTCATAGGGTAGCTCTATTTTCAACTTTTTGAGGAACCTTCATGCTGTTTTCCAGAGCGGTTGCACCAGCTTGCATTCCCACCAACAGTGTAGGAGGGTTCCCTTTTCTCCACATCCTCGCCAGCATCTGTCATTTCCTGACTTGTTAATTTTAACCATTCTGACTGGTGTGAGGTGGTATCTCATTGTGGTTTTAATTTGTATTTCCCTGATGCCGAGTGATGTGGAGCACTTTTTCATGTGTCTGTTGGCCATCTGGATGTCTTCTTTGCAGAAATGTCTGTTCATGTCCTCTGCCCATTTCTTGATTGGATTATTTATTCTTTGGGTGTTGAGTTTGATAAGGTCTTTATAGATTTTGGACACTAGCCCTTTACCTGATATGTCGTTTGCGAATATCTTCTCCCATTCTGTCAGTTGTCTTTTGGTTTTGTTGACTGTTTTCTTTGCCGTGCGAAAGCTTTTGATCTTGGTGAAGTCCCAATAGTTCATTTTTGCCCTTGCTTCCCTTGCCTTTGGCGATGTTCCTAGGAAGAAGTTGCTGTGGCTGAGGTCAAAGAGGTTGCTGCCTGTGTTCTCGTCAAGGATTTTGATGGATTCCTTTCTCACATTGAGGTCCCTCATCCATTTGGAATCTATTTTGTGTGTGGTGTAAGGGAATGGTCCAGTTTCATTTTTCTGCATGTGGCTGTCCAATTTTCCCAACACATTTGTTGAAGAGACTGTCTTTTTTGCATTGGACATTCTTTCCTGCTTTGTCAAAGATTAGTTGACCATAGAGTTGAAGGTCTAATTCTGGGCTCTCTATTCTGTTCCATTGATCTATGTGTCTGTTTTTGTGCCAGTACCATACTGTCTTGATGAAGACAGCTTTGTAACAGCGCTTGAAGTCTGGAATTGTGATGCCACCAACTTTGGCTTTCTTTTTCAACATTCCTCTGGCCTTGAGGTCTTTTCTGGTTCCATATCAGGGTTCGCTTGGTCCTATCCAAGCCATTATCTCCACCTTCATTTATGTGTATATAAATGCATAGATAATTAGATATAGAGATATATTCATTTTATAATATCCCATTCCTTACTCCCTTTTACCTCCTTTATCACAAATAACCATTTTAATACATTTGATATATTTCCTTTTAATTGCAGGTATCTTTAGCATTTTTAAATGACCATTATTTTTTGCAAAATATTAAATTTATGATTTATGATTTAACTCATTAGTAAACTGTGTCTTGGATTACCTTTTCTCTTCAGAGGAAAATTACATTTTGCTTCTCTAAAGTCATAGGTATGACAAGATAATAAAATTTATCTTGAAAAGTGGAAAGGACATAACTATCTCTGAAATGTGGGTACAACTGATATTCTTTTTACATGTTGCTTCCAATCTGCTTGGTCTACATGCTGTTGATACTTTTCAAACATTTCCTCTCTTTTTTTGTTTTCTACCTTAAGCGCTCAGAGAAACACACATAAATGTGTAAGCGTGCACACACACACACACACACACACACACAGAAGAATAAAAAGAAATGAAGAAGGGCTGTCAGAGAAAATGAAAAAGCTGCTTTTTTTTTTTTTCAGGTCTTTCTAAAATACTTAGGTGACAGAATGAGCTGGCTGGCCGACAACCAGAATTTTCCATTTGTATGATTAATCATAGTCTGTCTATGAGTTTCAGTTTAAAAACTCATGGAAAACATTCAAAGCTTATCAAAATTGAGACAAAATTAAACACATATATCTCAGATTTATATAGGTAAGAATAGGTCACAATTTGCACATTTCAATTTCAGACCACAACTGAAAACAATTTAAAGTCAAAATTTTTTTAATAAAATGAAACACAAAGTATTCTTAAATACTATTATAGTTTATTTTCACTGGAGTTTAATGGGAACAACTTGCTGTCCTGGTTTCAAATCCCAAATTTATTGTTTAATAACTTTATGGGACATCACTTTATACATGCATAAATATAAAATGATCTTATGAGAATACACAACTGAACCATTTAAATAATAACAGGTTTTATGATTTTGAACTGGGGAAATCCATGGTGATGTTCCTATTCTATTGGGAAGAAGGAGAAAGTCCCTCGACATCTTTTAACATTGTCCTTTATTGGTCCTTTTGAAATAAAAGCGTAGGGTTGAAATGAAGGAGCCAGAATCACTGAATTTCCTCCGACTTTAAAAAGCAAACAATAAGGGGACGCCTGGGTGGCTCAGTCAATTTAAGTGATTAAGCGTCTGCTTTTGGCTCAGGTCAGGATCCCAGAAGCTGGGATCTAGCCCTAAGCTGGCTCCCTGCTCAGCAGGGAGTTTGCTTCTCGCTCTGCCCCTCCTCCCATTGTGTTCTCTCTATCAAATAAATACAAAAATATTTAAGAAAGGGAAACAATAGGAAGAATATGAGCAAGAAAATGATCTTGAAGATAATATTTGCAAATATTTTACATGCAGGTGTCAAGGAAGAGGAAAAGGTGAGATTTGACTAATGTCTAAGGAAGTAGTAAGATACTATTCAAATGTCAGAGATAGATTTCTTTTTTTTTTTTTT